>JAUCMX010000006.1:21243904-21808567 GCA_033459395.1 Hemibagrus guttatus
CTATTTAGCATGTAGAATGTGATTTGGGACACAGCCCTGAATTCTGGTCACTGTGTATTACTT
Organism: Hemibagrus guttatus; assembly: GCA_033459395.1. Classification (NCBI taxonomy): domain Eukaryota; kingdom Metazoa; phylum Chordata; class Actinopteri; order Siluriformes; family Bagridae; genus Hemibagrus; species Hemibagrus guttatus. Next base: position 21,243,968 of record JAUCMX010000006.1, read on the forward strand.
GAAACCATTGGCATAAACTGCACCACAAAGGACACATTGCTACAAAATATGTCACAAAATACTCTTCCAACTTTTTTCTACTATCATTCCAAAATCATGTTTTTGTTGTTTTGTTTGTTTTTTTCTCAATAAAATTTGCTGGAGCTGCTCTTTAACTAATCCACACTAGTGTATCCAGAATACAGTGCCCTGACTTTTTTCAAGAGGGAGCTACTACTTACCAAGAATGTGTTTACAAACAGCGAAAGGTGATTTGGACTTGCGAAAGGAGAGGAATATGTGCTCTGCATGCTGCCTCTGTTCTGTGCTGACCATGGATGGTGGTGCCTGAAAACACACAAGACACGCATACATGCGTGAGAACACTATCAATCCATCCATTTTCTCTAGCGCTTATCCTACACAGCATCACAAGGAGCCTGGAGGCAGAAGGTGGGAAACATCCTGGTGCCAAGAAATCATAGGGTACAATCACACACACACATGCACTCAGACAATTTAGAGATGCCAGTCAACTTACATTGCATGTCTTTGGACTGGGGTAAGCACAGGAGAACATGTACACTCAGCACACAAAGACAGGAATTGAACCAACAACCAGAAGGTGTGAGGCAAAAATGCTAAATCATTAAACCCTCCCACCGCCCCCCAAAAAATGCCTCTTCAAATATTTAATTCCCAATTCTAACATACAGACTGAGAAGTGACCAGTGACGAGAGCACTTATTTTGCTTTATTTTGAACAATGCCTGCTCACTAAGGCCTGAACACACAGTATGACTACATAGCCACAAGAAGAAGTTGCTTTCGGCTGCCCCCTGTTCGGGGTCGCCACAGCGGACCGACTGGTCCGCACAACAACTTGGCACAGGTTTTTACGCCGGATGCCCTTCCTGCCGCAACCCTCCCATTTTTCCGGGCTTGGGACTGGCACTGCATCCAGTGGCTGGGGTTGAGGCATTGGCTGGGAATCGAACCCGGGCCTTCCGCATGATAGGCGAGAAACCTACCACTGAGACACCAATGCCTCATGACTACATAGCCACAAAGATGCATTATTCACCTGCTTCCTGTGCACCTAAAGTAGATCTTAAGGGGGAAAAAACTATATCTACTAGATGGTATGTCTGGACCAGACATTTAGATTTCTATAATAATCTGTAAAATGTTTAGCAAATTTCTGGAACACTTTTTTTTAAATGCATGATATACACAGCAGCCATCTTGTGAAAGTGTAGTTAAATGGAGACTGAAACCCAAACTAAGCACCAAATAAAGCTAACACGCAACCATGCATCAAATCCACTTTATTTTGTACAAATCAAATTTATTTCATTACAAAGCAAACAATAACTACCTCAAAGTGCTTTCGACCTCACACACTGACATGCACTATGTAGTAACCTTAGTCTAGTAGTACAAGACCCCATACAGAGACACACCCCGCCACCCCTCCACACAGAGACACACACACACCCCACCACCCCTCCAGACAGACAGACACACACACACAGACACACACACACAGACACACACACACTCACACAGACACACACACACAGACACACACACACAGACACACACACACAGACACACACACACACAGACACACACAGACAGACAGAAAGACAGACAGACAGGCAAACAGGCAGACAGGCAGGCAGACAGGCAGGCAGACAGGCAGGCAGACAGGCAGGCAGACACGCACAGACAGACAGACAGACAGACAGACACGCAGACAGACACGCAGGCAGACAGGCAGACAGGCAGACACACAGGCAGACACGCACACAGGCAGACATGCACAGACAGACAGACAGACAGACAGACAGACAGCCCTGTGCATCCCTTCATGCTTCATGGCCACAATTTACCCATCTTCCACCATGTCATGATAATGTACAAGTCAGACTGGTTTCATGAACATGACAATGAGTTCAGTGTTCTTCGGTGGTTTTCCCAGTCACCACATCGGAGTAGAACAGCTGTTCAGAACAACAGCTTCGAGATGTAGTACAGCTGGATCTAAAAGGAATGTTTCCAACATTTTGTGGAAGCCATGCTATGAAGAATTGAGACTGTTTTGAGAGCAAATGGAGGCTCAACCCAGTACTAGTACAGTGTCCCTAAAAACCTGTTCGGTGAGTGAGTATATTCTAATTATAAAACGTGAAGAACGATCTAAAACAATTTTAATAATTTTAATAGAACAAGCATCTATGAGTAAACCTTTTAGAGAACAACCTATACATTGATAATAAAATTTGACACATTTAACTCCATGCTAAACACCTGCTGCCACAGCAACAACATAATCTCCTCCAGGTTTCTGCTTGTTTAGTGGCTCTAAAAAAAAGTAAAGTCAGATGCATGCTGCTTAAGCCCTAAAAGTGTGAAGTTAGAAGTGGGAAAATGTTGAATAATACCACAGTACACTATATTGCCAAAAGTTTTGGGACACCCCTTTAATAATTTAATTCAGATGTTGTTTTCAGGAGTTGGGCTTGTCCCCTTCCTGTTCCATCATGACTGCACACCAGTGCACAAAGCAAGGTCCCTAAAGACATGGATGAGTGAGTTTGGTATGGAGGAACTTCACAGAGTCCTGACCACAACCCGATAGAACACCTTTGGGATGAATTAGAGCGGAGACTGCAATCCAGACCTTCTCGTCCAACATCAGTGACTGACCTCACAAACGAGCTTCTAGAGGAATGGTCAAAAATTCCTATAAACACACTCCTAAACCTTGTGGAAAGCCTTCCCAGAAGAGTTGAAGCTGTTATAGCTGCAAAGGGTGGGCCAACTCCATATTACATTCATGTGCATGTAAAGGCAGATGTCCCAAAACTTTTGCCAATATACTGTATCTATATTATCTACATATCTGCAAGTTTAGCCCCAAACAAATCTGCATTGTAAGTGCTTTGTTTTAATGTTGTGTGTGTTCTCATGCCTGGAGCTTTGTCTATGATCAAATAACCTGTAGAAATAATACCAGATACTAAGGCAACCGACATGTTGCAATGATTTTGCAATCTTCTTTGGGAAAACAGATTTTGTGCTATTTTTTCTTATAGTGGACTATCCAGAAAAAGCTCACAAGCACTTAGCCTAATATTATCAAGCCCAAAATGTGAGGACACAAGCTTCAAATGAGTGGTTATAATCAAGACAAAGCAGCAAGTCTGCATTAAAAACACAGGATGAACCTGGAAATGGTAAAAACAAAATCACAGAGGAATCCCTGTTCTTCAATTCCTATACGTTTTCCAGCACCAACATGTTCCCAAGAAGAAGCTGGTGTGTGTCAGTGTAGTAGCTTAGTGGTAAAGGCGTTGGAATACAGATTGGAAGGTTGTAAGTTCAAATCCCGGTCCATCAAGCTGCTACCTCTGGGCCCCTGAGCAAGGTCCTTAACCCTCAACTGAATTAGTTTCTTTTTTATGTAGTTCTGTGTGTGGATACATTGCGACTAGTTGATCTTTCTTTATGGTGTGTGTGTGTGTGGATACATTGTGACTAGTTGATCTTTCTTTATGGTGTGTGTGTGTGGATACATTGTGACTAGTTGATCTTTCTTTATGGTGTGTGTGTGTGGATACATTGTGACTAGTTGATCTTTCTTTATGGTGTGTGTGTGTGGATACATTGTGACTAGTTGATCTTTCTTTATGGTGTGTGTGTGTGGATACATTGTGACTAGTTGATCTTTATGGTGTGTGTGTGTGGATACATTGTGACTAGTTGATCTTTCTTTATGGTGTGTGTGTGTGGATACATTGTGACTAGTTGATCTTTCTTTATGGTGTGTGTGTGTGGATACATTGTGACTAGTTGATCTTTCTTTATGGTGTGTGTGTGTGGATACATTGTGACTAGTTGATCTTTCTTTATGTGTGTGTGTGTGGATACATTGTGACTAGTTGATCTTTCTTTATGGTGTGTGTGTGTGGATACATTGTGACTAGTTGATCTTTCTTTATGGTGTGTGTGTGTGTGGATACATTGTGACTAGTTGATCTTTCTTTATGGTGTGTGTGTGTGTGTGGATACATTGTGACTAGTTGATCTTTATGGTGTGTGTGTGTGGATACATTGTGACTAGTTGATCTTTATGGTGTGTGTGTGTGTGTGTGGATACATTGTGACTAGTTGATCTTTCTTATGGTGTGTGTGTGTGGATACATTGTGACTAGTTGATCTTTCTTTATGGTGTGTGTGTGTGGATACATTGTGACTAGTTGATCTTTCTTTATGGTGTGTGTGTGTGGATACATTGTGACTAGTTGATCTTTCTTTATGGTGTGTGTGTGTGGATACATTGTGACTAGTTGATCTTTCTTTATGGTGTGTGTGTGTGTGGATACATTGTGACTAGTTGATCTTTCTTTATGGTGTGTGTGTGTGGATACATTGTGACTAGTTGATCTTTCTTTATGGTGTGTGTGTGTGGATACATTGTGACTAGTTGATCTTTCTTTATGGTGTGTGTGTGTGGATACATTGTGACTAGTTGATCTTTCTTTATGGTGTGTGTGTGTGGATACATTGTGACTAGTTGATCTTTCTTTATGGTGTGTGTGTGTGGATACATTGTGACTAGTTGATCTTTCTTTATGGTGTGTGTGTGTGGATACATTGTGACTAGTTGATCTTTCTTTATGGTGTGTGTGTGTGGATACATTGTGACTAGTTGATCTTTCTTTATGGTGTGTGTGTGTGGATACATTGTGACTAGTTGATCTTTCTTTATGGTGTGTGTGTGTGGATACATTGTGACTAGTTGATCTTTCTTTATGGTGTGTGTGGGATACATTGTGACTAGCTGATCTTTCTTTATGGTGTGTGTGTGTGGATACATTGTGACTAGTTGATCTTTATGGTGTGTGTGTGTGTGGATACATTGTGACTAGTTGATCTTTCTTTATGGTGTGTGTGTGTGGATACATTGTGACTAGTTGATCTTTTTGTGTGTGTGTGTGGATACATTGTGACTAGTGATCTTTATGGTGTGTGTGTGTGGATACATTGTGACTAGTTGATCTTTCTTTATGGTGTGTGTGTGTGTGTGTGGATACATTGTGACCAGTTGATCTTTCTTTATGGTGTGTGTGTGTGGGATACATTGTGACTAGTTGATCTTTCTTTATGGTGTGTGTGTGGATACATTGTGACTAGTTGATCTTTCTTTATGGTGTGTGTGTGTGTGTGTGTGGATACATTGTGACTAGTTGATCTTTCTTTATGTGTGTGTGTGTGTGTGTGGATACATTGTGACTAGTTGATCTTTCTTTATGGTGTGTGTGTGTGTGTGGATACATTGTGACTAGTTGATCTTTATGGTGTGTGTGTGTGGATACATTGTGACTAGTTGATCTTTATGGTGTGTGTGTGTGTGTGTGTGTGGATACATTGTGACTAGTTGATCTTTCTTTATGGTGTGTGTGTGTGGATACATTGTGACTAGTTGATCTTTCTTTATGGTGTGTGTGTGTGGATACATTGTGACTAGTTGATCTTTCTTTATGGTGTGTGTGTGTGGATACATTGTGACTAGTTGATCTTTCTTTATGGTGTGTGTGTGTGGATACATTGTGACTAGTTGATCTTTCTTTATGGTGTGTGTGTGTGGATACATTGTGACTAGTTGATCTTTCTTTATGGTGTGTGTGTGTGGATACATTGTGACTAGTTGATCTTTCTTTATGGTGTGTGTGTGTGGATACATTGTGACTAGTTGATCTTTCTTTATGGTGTGTGTGTGTGGATACATTGTGACTAGTTGATCTTTCTTTATGGTGTGTGTGTGTGGATACATTGTGACTAGTTGATCTTTCTTTATGGTGTGTGTGGATACATTGTGACTAGCTGATCTTTCTTTATGGTGTGTGTGTGTGGATACATTGTGACTAGTTGATCTTTCTTTATGGTGTGTGTGTGTGGATACATTGTGACTAGTTGATCTTTATGGTGTGTGTGTGTGTGGATACATTGTGACTAGTTGATCTTTCTTTATGGTGTGTGTGTGTGGATACATTGTGACTAGTTGATCTTTATGGTGTGTGTGTGTGGATACATTGTGACTAGTTGATCTTTATGGTGTGTGTGTGTGGATACATTGTGACTAGTTGATCTTTCTTTATGGTGTGTGTGTGTGTGTGTGTGGATACATTGTGACCAGTTGATCTTTCTTTATGGTGTGTGTGTGTGGGGATACATTGTGACTAGTTGATCTTTCTTTATGGTGTGTGTGTGGATACATTGTGACTAGTTGATCTTTCTTTATGGTGTGTGTGTGTGTGTGTGTGGATACATTGTGACTAGTTGATCTTTCTTTATGGTGTGTGCATGGATACATTGTGACTAGTTGACTATTTCTTCCTGAGGAAATACCGCACTGTTCGCATAATCTCAACCTAATAATTAAATGAACTAAAAAATTAAATGTTTAACTGTTGCTTTCTGTAAGTAGACTTTTGTTTTAATATTTAAAGGTAGTCTTGAGTGTCAACACTTTGTAACAGTCAGTAAAGAACTCAAGGTTAAATCTTCAGGATGCATCACTTTCCAGTTTCTGAGTAACATGATGAGCGTCATTTTTGATTGGTTAACATACAGGAGATGGCGTAAGGGAATGAGTCTTTATAGCTATAAGGTAAGTGATAACAGGAACTAATTTGTCTCACAGTCTATAACATTGCTGCAACTCTTAGCAGTTAAAATACAAAAACTTAGTTCATTAACAAATGAAAAAATTGTAGTAGTTGGCTAGTAATTGCTGTTATATGAGAAATAAAACTCTTAAAGACTGTGTGGTGGTACAGGTCCTCTGCTTTGTGTTAGGCATTTTCCTAGAACAGCACAAAAACTCATGTTTTAAACCTTACTGAAATGATCCGTACTGTAAATAGTGTGCTGAAGATATTCATGTCTGTAAAACAGTTTGAGTCAGTAGAGAAAAGTGTGCATAATGCCTCCAAAACCATTAACTGCAAACTTCCTCTTTATTTTGCAACTTTATTTTCTCCATAAATACCAGTATTACAGTACAGTGGAAAGGAAGGCAATGAAATCATATGTACCTCTCTATAAATCTGTCCCCATTCAAAACCATAAACATGTTGAAAGGTTTGATTTCCAAACAGCATTTTCTCTTCTGCTTAATAATTTTGTACTACTTTGATCAGTTCTGACCAATTCCTGTCAGGATATCACTAATATAATTATCAAATCTAAACACACACACACACACCATAAAGAAAGATCAACTAGTCGCAATGTATCCACACACACACACACCATAAAGAAAGATCAACTAGTCGCAATGTATCCACACACACACACCATAAAGATCAACTAGTCGCAATGTATCCACACACACACACCATAAAGAAAGATCAACTAGTCACAATGTATCCACACACACACACCATAAAGAAAGATCAACCAGTCGCAATGTATCCACACACACACACCATAAAGAAAGATCAACTAGTCGCAATGTATCCACACACACACACCATAAAGAAAGATCAACTAGTCACAATGTATCCACACACACACACACACCATAAAGATCAACTAGTCGCAATGTATCCACACACACACACCATAAAGAAAGATCAACTAGTCGCAATGTATCCACACACACACAAACACACCATAAAGAAAGATCAACTAGTCACAATGTATCCACACACACAACTACATAAAAAAGAAACTAATTCAGTCCACTGTATTAAAATAATAAACGTTATAGTATCACAGTCTGAATGGACATGTTTGGGCCTAAAGTGATCTGAACAAACCTGGTCGAGAAACTAAAACCCAAACACCAGAGTTCACATTACTAGAGTATATTTTTACATAGAGAAATGCCTGCTGCTACACAGAGGATGTAACTCACAGAGGCTTTAAATGAAAAGGGAAATGTTGCTGGCGACGCCTGAAACTAGTTTGGTTCACGTTAGCTAGAGAATGATGTGCGGTGAACTTTTTTTTAGCCCGCTAGCTTTCTAACGTTAGATTAGCAGCCGGCTAGTCAGCGCATCAACACACACACCACCAGGTTATTGAGCTGATAAACGCATCCGAGCAGTTTGTACTTAACTAGTTTCCACCTGGCTAAAGCAGAAACGTGCGCATCTCCCCACCACGGAGTGGATCTACAGCGCGCTGCTAGCCGCCGAGACAAACTGTTTCACACACTTTTCAACGAGGAAAAACAGCTCTCAGTCGTGACCAATTCAAACTGCATGAGGACTAAACTGTATGTGGAGAAGTGTGTATTCGGATAGCTTTTTCTCAACAGGTAAATGCGACCCGCGGTCTTTTGTTTTTGTTTTGTTTTATTTTGTTTTTTGGATGTGTGAGCGGCATTTTTGCGGGATGGAGAGTAAACCAAAGCACGGCGCCACGCATCGCTCTCTTTTAGCCAAGCCTCCCCTAAAACCTGTCTGAGCCACACAAGACTTCCACCATTCAACATCACACTCACACTCAATCATATTAAAGTACACAGAGCAAAACAGCGCCATATTTCTCACCATTAAAACTTTGGCAGCGCTTTCCAGCTGTGAAATCACTTCTGGTGCACCGAGCGCCGCCATCATGGTCTCTGTTCAATGACGCGCCACGCACTGCATTGTGGGATTGAGCTGTGGCTCAGGCCAATGGCTACGTCCAGACCCGCGTACTAGCTTACTGAATAGTATGTAGTTCACGACCGAGGCCAATCAAATACACTCACATACTAGATAGTACTATAGGGTTCAATTTTCGACGTAACCAATGGGGACATTTTTGTGCGATTTAACTGGTCAAGAACTCTATATACACTCACTGCCCACTTTATTAGGAACATTTTATATTTGTGCAGTTATCTAATCAGTCAGTCATGTGGCAAGAAGTCAATATGCAAACTCTAGTGACTGTTTTTTGTGAAAATCCCAGGAAATCAACAGTTTTTGAAATAAAATCAAAAGTCCATCTGGTACCAATGTCTATGACACAGTTAGTCACATCACTCAAACGTTTTCTTCATTTTGATATCTGTTGTAAACATTAAATGAAATGAAACTCTTGACCTGTATCTGCATGCTTTTATGCATTGCACTGCTGCCATATGATTGTTAACAGCAGGTGTGCAGGTGTTCGTAATAAAGTGTCCCCCCTTCCCGTTTGCCAACTCCTCCAGGATGGCACATCAATACGTACCATTGCCAGAAGGTTTGCTGTGTCTCCCAGCACAGTCTCAAGAGCATGGAGGAGACAGGCAGTTACTCTAGGAGAGCTGGACAGGGCCGTAGAAGGTCCTTATCAGCAGGACCGGTATCTGCTCCTTTGTGCAAGGAGGAACAGGATGAGCACTGCCAGAGCCCTACAAAATGACCTCCAGCAGGCCACTAGTGTAAAAGTCTCTGACCAAACAATCAGAAACAGACTTCATGAGGGTGACCTGAGGGCCCAATGTCCACTAGTGGGCCCTGTGCTCATTGCCCGGTACTGTGGAGCTCAACTGGCATTTGCCATTGAACACCAGAATTAGCAGGTCCACCACTGGTGCCCTGTGCTTTTCACAGATGAGAGCAGGTTCACCCTGAGCACATGTGACAGATATGAAAGGTCAAATTACCCCAAGAGCACAGTGACAACTCATCCAGGAGGTCACAAAAGAGCCCACAACAACATCCGAAGAACTGCAGGCCTCACTTGCCTCAGTTAAGGTGAGTGTTCATGACTCCACCATAAGAAAGAGACTGGGCAAAAATGGTTTGCGTGGCAGAGTTCCAAGACAAAAATGCTGCTGAGCAAAAAGAACATAAAGGCTAGTCTCAGTTTTGCCAGAAAACATCTTGATGATCCCCAAGACTTTTCAGAAAATGCTCTGTGGACTGACAAGACAAACATTTAACTTTTTGGAAGGTCTGTGTCCCATTACGTCTGGCGTAAAAGTAACACCGCATTTCAGAAAAAGAACATCATACCAACAGTAAAATATGGTGGTGGTAGTGTGATGGTCTGGGGCTGTTTTGCTGCTTCAGGAAATCCTGAAGGAGAATGTCCGGCCATCTGTTTGTGACCTCAAGCTGAAGTGAACTTGGGTTCTGCAGCAGGACAATGATCCAAAACACACCAGCAAGTCCACCTCTGAATGGCTGAAGAAAAACAAAATGAAGACTTTGGAGTGGCCTAGTCAAAGTCCTGACCTCAATCCGATTGAGATGCTGTGGCATGACCTTAAAAAGGTGGTTCATGCTCGAAAACCCTCGAAAGTGGCTGAATTACAACAATTCTGCAAACATGAGTGGGCCAAAATTCCTCCACAGCGCTGTAACAGACTCATTGCAAGTTATCGAAAACGCTTGATTGCAGTTGTTGCTGCTAAGGGTGGCCCAACCAGTTATTAGTCTTAGGGGGAAAACACTTTTTCACACAGGGCCATGTAGTTTTGGATTTTGTTTTCCCTTAATAATAAAAACCTTCATTTAAAAACTGCATGATGTGTTTACTTGTGTTATCTTTGACTAATATTTAAATGTGTTTGATTATCTGAAACATTAAAGTGTGACAAACATGCAAAAAAATAAGAAATCAGGAAGGGGACCAACACTTTTTCACACCACTGTGTATATATATATATATATATATATATATATATATATACATATATACAAACATACACTACATTGCCAAAGGTTTCGGGACGAGAAGGCCTGGCTTGCAGTCTCTGCTGTAATTCATCCTAAAGGTGTTCTATTGGGGTTGAGTTCAAGACTCTGTGCAGGCCAGTCAAGTTCCTCCACACCAAACTCTCTCATCCATGTCTTTATAGACCTTGCTTTGTGCACTGGTGTGCAGTCATGTTGGAACAGGAAGGGGTCATCCCCAAACTGTTCCCACAAAGTTGGGAGCATGAAATTGTCCAAAATGTCTTGGTATGCTGAAGCATTAAGAGTTCCTTTCACTGGAACTAAGAGGCCAAGCCCAACCCCTGAAAACAACACTTGAATTCAGTGATTTGAAGGGGTGTCCCAAAACTATTGGCAATATAGTGTATATAGTTCACTTAACTAATAATAGTTATTTTAATAATAGTATAATTAGTATAACAATAATAATTAACATTTGAAAAACAATTGTTATATTTGTTAATAATTTGCACAAGTTCTTTATTCGTTTATTCTTGCATTCATCTTCCGTAACTGTTTTATCCTTCTCAGTGTCACAGAGGATCCAGATCCTATCCCAAGAACACGAGATCTAAAGTAGGGATGGATTTGAATCGACACCAATCCATCAATTCACCACAAGTCATCAAGCATACACACATTTAGACACTCTTTCACACTGAGGCTAATTTAGATGAGACAATTCACCTGCTGGCATGCTTATTGGAGTTGGGAGGAAAATGGTGAACTCAGAGGAAACCCACCCAGATATCAAGTGAACATGCAAACCTCCTCACAGCTAATAAAATGAGTTACTGATCGAACTGAGGACCTTGCAGCTGTGAGCCAGAAACACACACTGAAAACATTTACTTCCTAAAAATTATTTCTGGGCATTTTTAAATCATTCTACAAATATTTTATATTACTGGTAAGCCAATATTTAGAAAGAATGCAACAATGTGATTCATTTATTTAATTTAATTTAGGAATATACATTTACACATGTGAGAACAGTGAAAGCATATTTAACAAATTCTTGGTTCATACATGTATGTAAAAAGCTATGAATCCAAATATTTACTGTCTGTAATACTGAAGACACAGAGGTTCAGAAGTTAGCTCAGAAAAATGAAAAATAATAAAGATACAAAAAATATGTATATCTGTATAAATATATATTTATATATATTTATATATTTAATAGTAGCTGTATTACATAATACATTAAGGAAGATCACAGAAGTCAAAAAGTCCCACCCAACTCAAGCAATGAAATACAATTTAAAAAAAAGGCACACAAAAGTCCAATATCAGTTATTCTCAACCAAAGATTGTCAGTCAGCACTTTCAAAAGTAAAATGCAGAAAATCCATCCAAAACAAAACACACTCACATGACACGCAAATTATTGTAGAAGGCCTGTCTTCTGAATTTTTCACTGAGTGTTCCATCATGATGAATACGGGTCAGCAGAACATCTGCCACATTTACCGGTGAGTCACACCGGGATAAAATGGTGTGATGTTAGTACTAACTCATGCAATACATTTTGTTGCAAATGTTCATTTTTCAGATAAATATCACTTGTGATCGAATTTTAACTACTTATGAGACACCATGATGGACTGTAGATTAAATATAGTTCTTGTAGTCAGGAGTTCCAAGTGATGGTTTTTAAACAAGAGCCTGGAAAATTTATTAATGATTGTCAATTAGCATCAGATATAACGGTTGGTTCTGTATACTTACTTATCTCAAAATTCTCATCTTCACAAAACATGTTAATTAAATGGACTCAACAATTCAGTTCAATACAGTTACTTCCTCATCATCCTACTTAAAAAAATACAGGCATATAAAATCCAATCAAATCCACTTTGTCTTCTTACGTCTTTAACATTTTAATAACTAATTTTCATTCCAATCTCATATTTTCTACTTCCCCACTCTCTCCTAAACACCCTTTTCCCAAACATTTAGGACCAGCCTGAGTGAAGGGGAAAAGCATGTTTCCATCTCCTCCTTAAATACTGATCAGCATGTGGTGGACACACCCACACATTCATTAGAAGGCACACAGTTCGTCACATCTTATGTCAAGGACACTGTCAACCAACAGCATGCTTTTTACAAAAGAAAAAAACAATAGAAAGGCATATATGAAAGTATGATGATAATGTAACATCAATAACAAAGAGCAGCACTGGGTCAGGTATCTATATTGAGGAAAAAATAATAATAAAATCAATATTTTTTTTACCTTTACATAGTGTATTTCAGTACTGAATTTAAAAAAAGCTGTTTGTGTGATTAGAATATATATTCATTATTGCACATAGTAATCCCATACAATTATTTTCTTCTGACATTTTATTACTAGTTTTATAGTTCTTCTAACAATTTTCACTAATGTGTTATAAGATATTGTTTATATTGTAGTCAGAGACTTCATGTTTAACACTGTACAGTGTATGTGTGTGCTTCCATAACTAGAATATGGCCAAATTGAAATATTTTGGGGGGTACAGATGTTGCAAGTGAATCTACATAAAGGTGATGACAAAAAAAAAGTCCCCTGACTGTTAAGACTCCTTATTGAGCTAAACATATCCATTTCTGTATATCTGAGTGAAATAGTAAATAACTGATGATAAACACTTACACTGATATTCTGAATATTTCAAGGTGCTAATATTGAAGCAATGGGGAACATATAGCAAGAGTAATGCTAGCAACTGAGAAAGTAACTATTACTCCTAAAGAACTGTGATGAAAAAACTGTTAAAGACTGAGGACCAGCTAGTACAATAATGTCATAACTGTGAAAGCTTTGAGGTGCAGATAAAGTCAGAATATGTAACACATATACATGTAGCAAATAAATGACTGTAAAAAATTATACATATATATATCCCCCCCAGGTTGAATGTTGCTCTGTGTTTTTGTAATCACTGAAATCACTCTCAAACCAAAATATTCTGTAACTAATACAGAAGTTTCCTTAACACAAAGAGGAAAACAACCTGAGCCATATCTTATCTTCACATACGTGCATGTTCTCCTGGGACTAACAGTCTCCAAACAGACATCTAGTTTTTTATATAAACCCTTCAATGTTTAAAATGAGTCACTGCTCTACCAGTCATGGGTATCTAAACAGATACCTGTAGAAAGAACAACACATCTGAGTGTATTTGGGCCCATATATTATTAGGGTAGAAGGATTTTGATTAAGTTGTGTGGTCATATGAAACACAGTTTATAATAACCAAATAACACCACCACTGCTGATTTAGCCCTGTTGAGTCCAGTGACCATGATCACAGTTACTCATCTGGAATTAGGAATTGCTGTGTCACCTTCACTGAGGAACAGCATCCTGCATCACACTGAATCTGTCTCAGTCCACACTTATTGGTCCCAGATTGCAGTTTTCATTAGACATACGTATGCGTGAACAAGTAAAAGATTCTGCACTATAATATTAGAGTAATAATATGCATTTCACATGGCGTTATTTTTCTCTTTTTATGCCCATCCCTCTTTAATTCCCTTCTCTCCTTTTCGAACCAACCTTAAACACACAGGATTGTCTGGTGTATTGTGTGTTATTAATAAAAGCCACACTGGTGAAGCTAAATCAGCATGTGAATTCATTCCCCATATCTCACACATATACAGGCTCACACCCCTCTCCTTGCTCTTCTTCACCCCTCTCCACTTCCTCCTCATTCTCTTCCTCCTCAGGACCCATGCTGCTAGCTCCACTACTGCTGGGGGGCCCTTGCATTTCTTCCAGGGGCTTTGGGTAACGGAATGGACAGCCGTTATCATCAAAGAACCTGCGGAAGGTGAACTCGTAGAAGGCATGTTCGGGGTGTTTGCTATTTGGCGAGCAGAGAGTATCCCAAGCCCGAGTGCTGTCTCCGCTGTCACTCCATGCCCCTGGGCCACCTTCTTCTTCCACTGGATCAAAGTTGGAAGTATCCATTGGGTGAGCAATCTTAGGTCGGTACGGAGCAGGCTGAGTGCGAAGGTTGCTGGAGAAGTCAACCTGAGCAAAGAAAGGGTGGGCTTTTATCTCACCAGCACCGTTTCTTCCCAGACGCTCCTCTGCTGAACAGCAGAGACGCCCTATGATGTCAATGGCCTCAGGGCTCAGCTTGACTTGTGGAGGCACCTGCAGTGTGTTCTCCCAGTTTATTACCTGATAAAGGCAAGAGACCATCATTTAGTGTTAAGTAAATCACTATAGTCTGGGCTTTGATTAAGACTTTATGAAAGAGGCATCAATTCTTTTCAGCCACATTCACATTCACAACCCGTCAAATGAATATGCTGCTGTTGTGTAGGGTCTGTGGAAACCTGATGAAGCAGCACTACAGCTGTAAAGACTAGATTTATATTTATATAAGGATTCTCTGGATATTTCTCACTTTTGTTTGAGCACAAATGTTTTGAGCAAATCTGAGAATGGCAAAAATAATAATTAAATCATTAAAGTTAAATGTCTCTTAATCAAAATAACCTAGCATATAGACTGAATGTAAAAATACTTCACAGTTCCTCCAGGATTTTTTTTTTTAGATTGTTGCAGCAAAAATACCTGATTTTGCTGCAGGTCTTGTGTGCTTTTTTGTGGAAAATCATTTGAATTGCTGAAATTGCAAGCACAGGATTCTTCTTTTAAATTCCTACCAGTGAAGACACAAGTAATTATTTCCTATGATGGTTGTACTTGGAAAATCTGTGTTCATTTTGAAAAAGAGCAAGCACCTTTGTATATCTTGATTAAGTTCGCTTGATTTTTGTGTTAATCCTGGAGGAATTTATGTTAGCAAGATACCACAATGGATTAAAATTAAATAAACAATGAAAGGAAAAATAGTCAAAGGAAAAACAGGGTTTATAACTCACTTATAGTACAGAATGGAACATCTTTTAAAAAAAAAAAAAAAAAAAAAATCATACAGCAATCACAAACAGTGCCTGACCTTGAGCTGTGTTTCTGTAGGGGTTGGTGCAAGGAATGGAGGCTGGCCCACTAGCATCTCAAATAGAATCACTCCCACACTCCACCAGTCACACAGCTGGGTGTATCCTGCATAGTAAACACCACATTATGACAGATCATACATTAAAAATACTAACAGAATGCTCAACAGTTAAGATGCCATTTGTGTTTATGCCTTTTATACTGTTTTGTAGTGGTTTATATGTTTTGTGGTAGCTTAGTGGTAGCTTAGTGGTTAAAGCATTGGACTACTGATCGGAAGGTTGTGTGTTCGAATCCCAGGTTCACCAAGCTGCAACTACTGGGCCCCTGAGCAAGACCCTTAACCCCAAAAATGCTCAGTTGTATAAAAAAAAAATGAGATGAAAATGTAAGTCGCTCTGCATAAGGGCGTCTGCTAAATGCCAGAAATGTAAATGTAAATATCGTTGTACCTTTCCGCAGTAGAACTTCAGGGGCAATATAGTTGGGAGTGCCCACTAGGGAGTGTGCAAGACAGCGCTGATGTTGACGGTTTGCCCGTTGCTCCAGTGTTATCAACCGGTCACCACAGTGACAGTTAGACACATCGTCCCAGAAGTCACTGGGTTCCATACTATCCTGGCGGATATGGTTCCCTGTGGAAGTTATGTGTGAATAATAAAGAAGATACGATGATTGATGGAAACAATCCAACAGTCTGTCTACAGATGTTTCTGTAGTAATCTAGCACAGATAATAGAAGTCTAAAATCTGCTCACCTTTCTGATAATACTTTGAGTTATGTGTCCAGCGGAACCCTGTGCACAAGCCAAAATCAGTAAGCTTTATGTGTCCATCCAGGTCAATGAGGATGTTATCTGGTTTGATGTCTCTGTGGATAAAACCCATCTTATGCACACTCTCGATAGCGAGTGTCAGTTCTGCCACGTAGAACCTGGCTAAAGGCTCAGGGAAAACCCCCATACGAATTAGCAGGCTCATCATGTCTCCCCCAGGAATGTAGTCCATAACAAAATAAAGGCTGTCCCGATCCTGAAACGAGTAGTACAGTCGGACTACCCATTCATTATCAGCCTCTGAAAGGATGTCCCGTTCCGCTTTAACATGAGCCACCTGGTTACGGTTCAGGACGTCTTTCTTTCGGAGAGTCTTCATGGCATACAGGGCTCCTGTGTCCACCTTACGGGTCAGACACACCTCTCCGAAGGCCCCGATTCCAAGTGTTTTAATTTTCACAAACATAGATTTTTCCATCTTGGCACGGCGCAGTCGGTTATAATTGGACTCCTTCTGGTTCAACATCTTTCTCATCTGCTCCTGCTCTGCTTCTGACAGACCAGCCTGGGGGGAGGGGTGGGGTGTAGAATCAAATGGAGGTTGTGACAGAAGTTGGAAGAGAGTAAAAGAAAAAAGTATCATTTTAAATAAGTTGTATAAAATGTTGTTGTAAACTACTGGTTTATGGCTAAACTAGTAAAGAAACTCTCACCTTAGACATTTCTTGCTCCAGCTGCAGTCTGCGATTTAGCTTCTGCTGGTAGGTCTTCATAACATTTTCTACATGCTGCTCCATGTAGAATTTAAAAGCAAAGGGAGAATAGCTCTTGATACGTGACTCCCTTTTTTCTTCATCACGAGCATTCCGCCGCACTGGTACTGGTGAAGTCTGAATCTGCTTTTTATCCTTTACAATCTTCTCTCCTTTTCCTGGCTTTGCTTTGTCTTTGGTGGCACGCTCTTCTGGCTTTCCTGCTGGGGCACTTGGGACAGGCCTACCTGGGGCACTATGGTCTGGAGCTCCAGCTATGCCTCCAGCTTCCAAGGGTGCAGTTTCCTGTACAGCTGTGGTTCCAGACATAATCAGCGTTTTGGGGTAGGGTGGAGGTGGACATCGGGGCTCCTGGGAGGATTCCAAGGTAAAACTTTCATCTGGCAAGTACCCATGTGTCTCAGGAGAATCCTGGGCCTGTGCAGCTAACCAGCCTGGGTGGCATGGCCCAACCGCAGTCTTTGGCTCTGGTCTCATGACTCTCATGCTCTTCACAGGCTGCTGGATTGGTGGAGAGGTCACTGCAGTGATGGTGTTGGGTGGCCCCATTCCAATATCCTGTTTGCTTGGTACACTAGTTGCAGGGGGCATTGCTTGTCTTACATTTACCTTTTGGTGATTGTTAAAAGAATTTGTTCTGCTGGGGACACGTACTTCCCCTCTGAAAGGTCCCTGTGGCTGTCGGGCTGGAGGTGCTGCCTCAGGGCCTTGAGCACCAGCCCAGTGGTGGTCATATAAGTCAAGGTTGAGGCTGGCCCTAGAAGGGGTGAGAAGACCTTGGGGAATATCTGAGAACTCAGGGCCCATAGCAGCTGCTGCAACTGCTCCTCCAGGAGAGCGTGACATCATGTGGACTTGGTGTGATGTTGGGCTGGCCTGACGGGGGTGTGTGTGAGGAGGCAGGTAAAGGTTAGGAGCGTATCCACCACCATTTTGACCTATAGCCCCTTTGCCTTGCATATTGACATAGTTGTCCGGTGCCAGAGGCGGCATCTTGTTCTGAAAAGAAGCACTTCGTTTAACACTATAGCCAGAGGTCTCCATTATATGAGATCTGTAGTCATAATGAGGACCGGGACCCCCTGGTGCCTGGGACTGGAGTTGCATGGGTGGACCTGACACACTGTAGCCCATCATAGCTTGATCCATGCCCCCTGCGTATCCTTTCTGCTGAGCAGGACCAGATGGGTAAATTGAAGCTCCTTGGGCATTCTGAGGAGTCATGGCTGGAGGATAAGCTCCCATGCTGGGGGGCCGAGCCATTGGGTTCCCCATTGAAGGACCCTGTGCTGAGTTAGAAGGTGGCATCATATAGTTCATGAAGGGTGGTCCACCCATATATGCACGTTCCATCTCTCCCTCTGACCCATAGCCAGCTCCCTCATATAACGGTGGTCCCATTTGAGGATAAGGGGGCATAGCACCTTCACTGGAAGTCTCCATCGCTGGTCTGTGATCTACTGAATTTGCAATGCCACCTTTGCCTTCAGAAGGTAGATGTTTGATTTAGTTCAGAGAAAATGTAGACACAGAACATTTTTTCAGAGCTCTGTTTCATTTTATTGAAAAAAACCCCCAAAGTTTTTGTCTGCAACATGACATATATTTCACCAACCTGGAGAAGTCTGTTTGATGACACGCACAATCTGCTCATTGCGAGGGTCTAGGTAGCCCATCTTACTGATGTACTCTAATGCTGCCTCGATGTTACGGCTCCCCGTTTGCTTCAATGCACGTATTGCCATTTCCTTTTATACAATGGGGGGGAAAAAAGCACAAATAATGAATAACCAGTTTAAAATAACACATAAAAAGGTCTATATGTGAAAGCAAGATGTTTGAATGCTTATTTTCATTTACATTTTTACATAAAGGACATCCACAAACACCAGGAATGTGTATGGGCGTCTGCTTAATTAGCGGTAGTCATACATTTCCCATATTTCCAACACACTCAAACAGGATATCTTCCTTTCTCTTTCACACACCACACACACACACACAGGTCACAGACCAGCATCTTCCTGTGCCAGCACACAAACAAAAGCCGGCTCCTTATACAATATAGGAAGATGTTAGACTACAGTGTAACTACAGCGTAACCTGCATGTAACCTGCAATGTCATTTATACTCAATTCTGTCAGTAGAGGCATTGATGTTTAGATTCAAATGATGACAACTCCAAGTGTACCAAGTTATAATTTGCAAGTTAAGTACTCTAAATAAAAACAACTGTACACAGCAACCCACACCTATATGAGGAAATCCCCCTGAATGGCATATGACCTCATTCAGAAGACATTCTCTCTAAACCTCACTCTACAGGGGCACAGTAAACTCTCTGTCTGCCTCTGGTGGTCAGAAATAATAATCCACATGATGTGTCAGAAGAAAATGTGATGAGGGGTTTCTCCTCTATTGCTCAATAAATATGAAATCTCTAAACAGCTTTGGAGTTCCTGTGGTTATGTAGTAGCTGGCATCGGGAGAAAAAGATTAAATGAGATGGGTGTAAAAATGAACGGTCACTCAGTACAAGCATGGGTACATAAAACACACAGTTTGAAAAGCTCTAAGACATTCCCTGAGTGGGAAAGTTACTTTACTTTTTCTTTGTGTGTGTGTCTCTGTCTGTCTGTCTATCTGTATCATAAAGGCAAATGTGCAAGTTACTCACTCACTCACTAACACACACACATGCAGGAAAAAAGGTACCATGTTCATTGCACTGAAAACTGCAGAGGTTATGTGCTAAATTCCAGTGTTGCAACTCAAAGAAATTGTGCACACATGAATGTACATACACACACATGCACAGATGCATGGAGGCACGCACACACACACACACACACACACACACACACACACGCATGCATGTGCACAGACACACGCACACCAGTGGATTAAAGAGGGTTTACATTTTGCTTGACCCAGTCCTGACCTCCACTGCCATGGCGACAGATGTTCAGGATGTTCCAAAGCCAAGAAGGAAATATTCCAGCTATGAGTAAAGTCTGTACTTACTATCTATGAATCAACCCTTCTGTTTATTTGTGCTTTATATTTCACTGTACAAACTATTCTCCTATACACAGTTGATAATAAAGTGTTTTCACAATTTCACAAGAAATGTACTTCTCACAATACACACATTTGTTGTATTAAAATGGATTTCTTGTCTTGTCAGAGTACTGGTGTGCAAGTAAGCACAAATGAAACTATAAAGAAAGTTTTTTTTTTCATTTAGCATCAAATATGAATTTGTACTCTTCATCTCTTTTAGCAGCACAAAATGTGGACAAGCCTTGTAATGCTGTTTTGGTCATTTTTGTCTCTCCTCTGAAACCTTTTCTCATTGGGGGATTATGGCTGCTCTTGCTTGTCAAATATGTGTGTACATTACTAGATCTGTTGCCAATAATTTCACATTTTTCACAGTGTTGCTTGAAAATGCAGAGGTTACCAATCGATTGTCGCTGTTCCACAAAATGTCTGTGTGATAGAAAAATCGCTGTGCATTCGGCTTCATGGGATCTGCTCAAAATCTCCTCCATCAGATTTACATACTGGTTATACATGTCATCACCATGTCTCAGCAGAACAACAGACAGTTAATCACTCATCTCAACACACTCACATTCCTGACCGGGAAGAGCAAACCTCTAACTTGTGGGAATATTTATAAAAACAAACTGTTTCCATGGCTGGAGTGACATAACTAGCTAGCTACAATGCAGTGAGTCAGTGTTAAAGTGTTTTTTTTCTTATGAGCTTTCACTTTGACCTAATTCTGAATAACATTCCTTCATAGACTGTGTAAATTAATGCCATATGGAGGACCTTAGAGAGGGACACAAAGAAAGAACGACATCATAAGTCCTAAAGAGAAGGAAAAGATCCATTTTTTGAATGAATTATATAGAAATGTTAACCTCTTGCTTACTGCATGTTTGTCCTCTCTGGAACTTTGGAAGATTAATAATAAAAAAGAGCTACAATTTCTATTGAAACCCATAGCGTCTAAACATAGCACACTGCGAGTTACAGAATTCTGGACAATCTGAAAAAAATAATAAAATTCTGGGAACTTTCAGATAAAAATGTTAGGTGGTTCTAGCATGGGGATACACCATATTGCCAAACGTTTGGGACGTCTGTCTTTACATGCACATGAATTTAATATGTAGTTGGCCCGCCCTTTGCAGCTATAACAGCTTCAACTCTTCTGGGAAGGCTTTCCACAAGGTTTAGGAGTGTGCTTATGGGAATTTTTGACCATTCCTCTAGAAGTGCATTTGTGAGGTCAGGCACTGATGTTGGATGAGAAGGCCTGGCTTGCAGTCACCCCTCTAATTCATCCCAAAGGTGTTCTATCGGGTTGAAGTCAGGACTCTGTGAAGTTCCATGTTGGCACAGTCATGTTGGAATAGGAAGGGGTCATCCCCAAACTGTTCCCACAAAGATGGGAGCATGAAATTGTCCAAAATGTCTTGGTATTCTGAAGCATTAAGCAGTTCCTTTCACTGGAACTAAGGGGCCAAGCCCAACCCCTGAAAAACAACACCTGAATTTAATGATTTGGAGGGGTGTCCCAAAACTTTTGGCAATATACTGTATATAACGGTATCTGATGGGACCCTGGTATATAGCCTGGTATTCTTCACCACAATAAAAATGCATTACGTTAGTATCATGATATTTCCATAAATACCACTGTATGTAATTCTGTAAATCAGAACAGGCTGAGGTACCACACCAGAATGCCATGAGTCAACCTGAATCCACTTATTGGTGCTCACATAACCATAAACTGTAGTCATGTCAATATGAAAGTGAACATCAGATTACATCAGTTTTTGTTTCACTCTTGCTCTGAATGAATGGAATGCAAATCTGACCCTTAATAAAAGAGAACACCAAAATTAGAGAAACAAACAAAAATAGAGTTGGATATTTCATTCGTTTTAGAGTCTGTTCATGTTTATTCTGCATGCTATTACTATAGTATTTGTTACTCTTTAACTATGCAGTAATATTCTGTTGTATTAAACTCTTTTTTACTTTCTATTAATATCACAACATAAGTCCTTCCCATCTATAGCAACTTCTAGAGCTTTTTGTTACTGTGGTAAATTTATTTATTTTCATATACTATTAACATAAGGAGATCTGTGATTTTGTGCACGTGTTTTTGTTCTGTGAGACTTTCTACAGTCCTTACATGTCTGCAAATACATACAAGTACATCCCAAATAAGAAGTCATTATACAGAAATGTTCTTATCAATCCTTGCATTTATTTGTGTTAAATGCTGAAACCATTTTGAGAAGCAGATTTTTCTTATTTCTCGGTCTTATGCTAATTTAAAGCTGTTATCTGATTTGAATTAGGTTATTTCAGCCTGAGATACTACTGATAAAGTAAATACAAATTTCATTTCATTTAAATAGTTTAAGTAGTTAAAGAGCAGAAAGTAATTACACTATTTTCCCTCCAGAGGAATAGCAAATAAAATAAATCAGTAATGCAGATGAAAGCAATTTATTTTGACTTTTGTTTTTCTAATCATGATACAATAATGCTAATTTCCACTAGTGTCTCTAGGGAATTTTCACTGTTATATTTGCACCCATTTAACAGCAGTGCACGTCTTAATATTGGATTTTGCATGCACTAGTAGACCCTGCTGTAGCCTATAAGACAAACATTGGCATATGCGTCAATTCACCTTACATGTTGTTGCATCTTTTACTATAAGTCCCTGATACTCTTCTTGATACAATCAATGCTTCCAAGCATAAAAAGAAAAATGCTGTTCAGTCAAATTAAAGATGGGGTTTAAAGTGTCCTTCAGCCCTTCCCTTCAGCCCCCTCCTCTTCCCCCAACAAAACATTTCCTTTTTAAAGGTGATTATATAAGCAGCTGCTGCATTGCTGCGTAATTTGTGCAGCCTCGATAAGAATCAGGCAAAAGTAGCCCACTGAAGCACCCAGGCCAGCCAGGGCAGCCATTACATTCTTGGAATGTGGAGAAAAAAGGAACCGAGTGGCATAAGCATACACAAAGGATTAGTCATTATATAATAATGGGGATCACTAAAAGTAATGAGCCTTACTGAAATGTATACTCTAGTGTGTAAATCAGGACACTGTCAAACACTGATTAAGACCAGTAAATCATACTGATAAACCAAGGAAAGTGTATTGACTATAAACGCAACATGTAATGATTGTTAGAGAGAAACAGATACATTCAGGGAATGTGTGTTGTCCCAGGCGAATACGTCAGACCCACTGGGAAAATTGTTCCACCCAACTGCTATTGAATGGACACACTTCCTCCTTGTGTTCACAATGGTTCAGTCTTACTGGTGTTCTACCAACTCCACTGCTGCTAACATTAGGTGTAAGAACTCATGTAACAATCCCATGTAATCAGGTGATCTAAGTAAGACAGTGCAAATGAGATAGCAAATGAATGCCAGCATACACTGCACATGAATGTGGGTATGTTTAAGAATTGGGATAGCCAGAATTTTTTGGGGGGTCAATTCAAGCCCAAAATGAAATACCACAGTGTTTCTAAACCTATTTCAGAAATTCAAAATGCTGCAAACAATCTTACATAAGCTCTGACCTAAATCTGACTTTTCAAAAATGAGCTCAGGGTTGTGGCTGGTACCTCAAAGAGTCTTGAATATATTCAGACAACTTGATACATACTACAACCCATCTGATAACATGTTTCAGCTCCGAAATTGCATGAAAAAACTAATTCAGTTCTACACTTCCACTCTGCATTTAGCCATGTCCTAAAGCCTGTGACAGAGGCATCTCTGGCTCCCTCAGACTAGGCCTCATAATTCCACTGTGCGGTGGTGGATTTCTCAGTGGTGTTGTGCATGGGCTTGAGCATAGCATTCCTCACATGCCTAACAATCACAGAGCTGCTCTCAGGCCTGTAGCTGAGGGTCTGTTTCAGATAGTGTGATATACGGCATAAAGCAGAGCGTAAACTTCAGTGAAGAGGCACAGGCTCTATGCTCAAATCTACATGTTTTATAAAATCAACACTAACAAATAGTTCAGGTCATTCAGGTCTAGTGAAACAGCCACAATAAGGCACTGCTACACTTACAGTGGGGCAAAAATGTATTTAGTCAGCCACCAATTGTGCAAGTTCTCCCACTTAAAAAGATGAGAGAGGCCTGTAATTTTCATCATAGGTACACTTCAACTATGAGAGACAGAATGAGAAAAAAAAATCCAGAAAATCACATTGTCTGATTTTTAAAGAATTTATTTGCAAATTATGGTGGAAAATAAGTATTTGGTCACCTACAAAAAAGCAAGATTTCTGGCTCTCACAGACCTGTAACTTCTTCTTTAAGAGGCTCCTCTGTCCTCCACTCGTTACCTGTATTAATGGCACCTGTTTGAACTTGTTATCAGTATAAAAGACACCTGTCCACAACCTCAAACAGTCAGACTCCAAACTCCACTATGGCCAAGACCAAAGAGCTGTCAAAGGACACCAGAAACAAATTTGTAGACCTGCACCAGGCTGGGAAGACTGAATCTGCAATAGGTAAGCAGCTTGGTGTGAAGAAATCAACTGTGGGAGCAATTAATAGAAAATGGAAGACATACAAGACCACTGATAATCTCCCTCGATCTGGGGCTCCACGCAAGATCTCACCACGTGGGGTCAAAATGATCACAAGAACGGTGAGCAAAAATCCCAGAACCACACGGGGGGACCTAGTGAATGACCTGCAGAGAGCTGGGACCAAAGTAACAAAGGCTACCATCAGTAACACACTACGCCTCCAGGGACTCAAATCCTGCAGTGCCAGACGTGTCCCCCTGCTTAAGCCAGTACATGTCCGGGCCTGTCTGAAGTTTGCTAGAGAGCTTTTGGATGATCCAGAAGAGGATTGGGAGAATGTCATATGGCCAGATGAAACCAAAATAGAACTTTTTGGTAAAAACTCAACTTGTCGTGTTTGGAGGAGAAAGAATGCTGAGTTGCATCCAAAGAACACCATACCTACTGTGAAGCATGGGGGTGGAAACATCATGCTTTGGGCTGTTTTTCTGCAAAGGGACCAGGACGACTGATCCGTGTAAAGGAAAGAATGAATGGGGCCATGTATCGTGAGATTTTGAGTAAAAACCTCCTTCCATCAGCAAGGGCATTGAAGATGAAACGTGGCTGGGTCTTTCAGCATGACAATGATCCCAAACACACCGCCCGGGCAACGAAGGAGTGGCTTCGTAAGAAGCATTTCAAGGTCCTGGAGTGGCCTAGCCAGT
The DNA here is from genome assembly GCA_033459395.1 of Hemibagrus guttatus. NCBI lineage: Eukaryota > Metazoa > Chordata > Actinopteri > Siluriformes > Bagridae > Hemibagrus > Hemibagrus guttatus. The sequence goes on from JAUCMX010000006.1 coordinate 21,269,506, forward strand.
CTCCAGATCTCAACCCCATAGAAAATCTTTGGAGGGAGTTGAAAATCCGTGTTGCCCAGCGACAGCCCCAAAACATCACTGCTCTAGAGGAGATCTGCATGGAGGAATGGGCCAAACTACCAGCAACAGTGTGTAAAAACCTTGTGGCGACTTACAGAAAACGTTTGACCTCTGTCATTGCAAACAAAGGGTATATAACAAAGTATTGAGATGAACTTTTGTTATTGACCAAATACTTATTTTCCCCCTATAACTTGCAAAATAAATTCTTTAAAAATCAGACAATGTGATTTTCTGGATTTTTTTTCTCATTCTGTCTCTCATAGTTGAAGTGTACCTATGATGAAAATTACAGGCCTCTCTCATCTTTTTAAGTGGGAGAACTTGGTGGCTGACTAAATACTTTTTTGCCCCACTGTAAATCATTTGTAAATAGTGGTTCAACCATTACTCAAATATCAGTGTATTTCTTTGCTGCTGGTGTGGAAAGGTTATTCTTCTCTGTAGCTGGAACGTTCCACAGGACTCTCAAAGACAAGGAATACCAGGTTGTGAAATGTGTCTGCCATTTCAACATGCCACTACTACTAATGTCCACTCCAAGACTGAGATAAAGATCATAGACATAGGCAATATAAAAGGTTATGTTCATCAAAAGACAATTACATTTGTTACTTCTGGAGTATTTACACATTTTGTGTATGATCGTGCTGAATAGCTAAGAATGCTTTTTAAGACAGAAAAGAAGATAAACTAATGATAAATCTTTCTTCAACGATCTTCAAACTATGGAATGCAAAGGATAATAACAGTCTTTACGTTCGATGACGATATGTCAAGGAGATGGTCAGTGCGTTCTCTTGCTGGCTGTGTGTCAGTGTTTAACTGTGCTGTTTATGTGTCACTGTCTGGCATTACTCAGGGCTCCTGCATTCTTTCAATCTTTACTGACAACCTGGATATTCTTTTTCTATTTCTGAGAAATGCTCACCACTACATTGCACTTTGAATTCTATACAGTGATTGTGTCACTTTACACGCGTTACTTTGTATGTCTTTACAATACAGAAAAACAGAACTCATTTAGAATAAACTTAGAATACATCTGGAGTAACACATGGGGAACAGCTGTGCTGTAAAGGCATTCTACAGTTTTACTATAGACACTATTCCTCTGCATTACCAATCAGATTTTTGATTATTTTTCCGGATGGAAAGTAGTGTAGTTACTTTTTACTTCACATAAATAGACAGGGATCAAGATGATGAATGTGGAAATGTGGAAACGACTAAACCACCCAAACTGTTTAAGTGTATTTACTTTACTATAAGTAGTACTTCAGATTAGCATCAAATTAGCATAAGAATAATATGCTTCTCAAAATTAGAAATAAAAAAATACACATTTCATGCCTGAAACATTCAGTACTCAAGTAAACATTACTCAAGTAAACATTCAACCCCCAAAAAAATTTCGGACTTTACTTAAAAAAAATTAAAAAACGTGTTTGTGTGGATAAAATCTAACGGTATATGTATTGGCTTTATTATATGCACATACTAAAGGCTGTTATTTTGTCATATGTTTTTTAAGCTCTATAAATATGTATACATATTTTAAGATCCATAAACATGCGAAATCATCCCAATCCTTGTTGGCTTATGTTAAACTGTGAGAATTCTCTTTTTGTTGTTTTGAAAACCCTTAATTTTTATTATTTGACTGATATACAAACTGCCACTATAAACAACACACACGTACACACAGAAAGAGAGAGAGAGAGAGAGAGAGAGAGAGAGAGAGAGAGAGAGAGAGAGAGAGAGAGAGAGAGAGAAAATGGAGAACGGAAAGGAAAAAGACCTTACCTGATCACATCCAGCTTTAACAAGCTCCTGCAGCATCTGCCTGTTCACGTCTCCGCCTGGGTGTGAGGAGCTGGATGCTGGACCAGAATCATTGGCAAAAGGCATGAGAGACTTGCGAATCTCTCGCAGGGCATTCTGGTAGTTGTTAAACTTCTGGGGCTGACGAAGTTGTTGCTGCCGTCCTGCCTGGTCTTTACCTTTGCAGTCTCCCCCTCTGCTCCCTTCTCCTCGGGCACTGCCTCCATGCAGCGCCTGGCTCACCAGCTTAGCTGGCTGTTTCAGTCCTGCCTTGATCTCCTGGAGCCGTTGGCGTGTGTTGCCCACATACGGGGCTGCAGGGAAAGTTTTCGGCCGCATGGGTAGACCCACCCTAGCCTATGGTACACACTCACAGACACCCCCACCCCTGCACACTGGCAAATTCACTCGCTTACTCACTTACACATACCAAGTCAATTGCAGAAGCAGAGAAAAAATAACAAAAATATTCACAGACCTTCACACATACACGCACACGCGCACACACACACACACACACTCACTCACTCCCCACACACACACACACACACACACACACGCACACACACACCCAAGGCTGAGCTATGAATGGCAGCTAATGCCCCCACCCAGATGGACTCTTGTGTAAACTTAGTAGATCTTTGAGGTCTTACTGGAGCACATGGTCCATTTAGGGGGCACAATCCCCCACAACCCCTAACACAAAAGGGGTTATGCATGTATGCTGCTTCCACTCCAGCCTGGTCTGCATCTTCGCCTGTGGAGACAGTGGGATGAAGTGAGTAATGAATAATAAGATAAGTCTTAAGCTGTGGTTCAGTCTACAGTTTGACTCCTCTATCTCTACCCGCCGTGAAATACCAGAGTCCGATCGGAAATTAGCACCTTGATACTGGTTTATTTCAAACAACATTGTCTACATTCCAGCACTGTTCTGATACACTCCTGAGGCGGAGGACAGGATGAGGAGAAGAAGCACATGTCTTACTGACGCAAGCAGGGCTCTGTGTTGGAAACAGAGAATCTATTATCATTATTCATCATCTAATCACATCTGGAAATCACAAGCAATGCGATACGGAACAACAGTGCTGACCAAGTCGATCTTCACAAACAGGATTTGGGACAGGTTCAAGATACAGGCTTCATTCCAATGTGTTTCTTCATGCCATGAGCATGTCTGACAGTACAAAAATCATTAAGGTGGCAAAATTCTTAAAAGAAACAGCTCATCCTATATAGCCATTCTTTTTATTCCATTCTTTTTTTTTTTTTTTTTTTTTTTTTTTTAAAACCTCCTGATTTTTCCAGTACCTCCTAAAATCATATCAAGAAAATAATATTTCTGTTCATGTGTCACCAAAAACAGAACTTTTAGCATTAACAGATTTTTGGAAATATAATACTGATGCTTTGCTCGCTTGAATTTTTATCCTAAACTCTCATTCTGTGAAGCTTCTAGTGTCCTGTAAATATAGACCTGAATATCAATACACGTTGAATTTTCACAGAAGAAAGTAAACAACTGTAAGAAGAAAATAATCTGGCTGCTGTGTTTTTACTTTCTGGTGCTGTTTGTCACAGACTGCAAGCATGAAGTCTGTCTCTGTACTGAATCATTTACAGCACCAGTGAGTCTTCTTGTAAAGCTACAATTAAATTTGACATTGAATGGATTGCTTGCAAAACAAGCTTTAAGGATACATTACATTCAATTTCATTACTGAACCTTGCTTTTCATGCACAAACCCTAAGCAAAAGATGAGTATATATTATATATAAGGTACCACGGGATACAAGAATGAGTATAAAGTAAAGCGACGTGTATTTATCAAATGTTGTACCTTATATTTCTACAAACAAAACTTGACTCATTGTTCAGCATGCATGTGCAACATTTGTGATTGAAATCATTTTTACTGCTAAATTCTGTAACTTAGTATCTTCAGTCCCACAGTTCCATGGCAGGGGCTTTAGCTCGCACACCAGGCACACACACATCTGATGGTTTTTAATCACATTTGTTTGATGTCTTGCATTAAGCTGAAGCCAGACCCTTTAAATCATTATGCAACCTGTATATACTTGTTAAACCCTTAATTATCATTTCAAAGTGCTGTCAAGAAACAGTATTAAAGGTATTCTAGGAAAACTATATTGCATATACTATACTAAGTCTCGAATATAAAAGATCGTTAGCTGGTTTCCAAACCTACTCATCTTTACGAAATGTATTTCTATGCTGAAGTGTCTTTCAAAGTCAGTATACTTTTTTTAAAATTACATTTATATTTTAATTTGTGTTTTTCCAAATTATTCATAACATGGCTAAGTTCCACAAGCCTTTGTTTTGAAAATCCTCAATTAAACCAGAAGCTTGCAAATGCATAATTAACTATGTTATTATTATATTATATAACATATAACTATGTTATTTCACATTTTTGTAGAATTCACTTTCTTCAGTCAAATAAAACTGACCTACTGTACATTTAGCAGCTCCCTATCTAGCACTTATCATTTACTTGAACACTAGCAATAAATTAAAATGCCTTAAAATTCAGGAAGCATCTTGCAGCTATCCTGAACTTATTCAACAAGCAAAACCAAACCAAGTGGAGCAACACTCTACACAGCATACACAAACAACATGAAGAAGGAGTAGGGGAGAATACACTAAAATCACAAGCTCCTTCAGGCAAACTGTATGAAGTTTACAGCAGGATGAACCCTGAGCGAGGGCTGGAGGAGACGACCTGCTGCAATATGTGACTGTTACAGACCACTTCAGGTGAACACTTTACAAGGGCATCAAAGTATGTTGTTGTATAGCTTTGTTGTAATACCTTTAAGTTATTGTATTTTATATATATATATATATATATATATATATATATATATATATATATATATATATATATATATATATATAAGAAGATAAAATAATTTTACATTTTATATTTTTGTGTGTGTTGTAACTGACTAAGCTGCAGTAACATAAGAATGTCCCTCATGGGATCAACAAAGTCTGTCTGTCTATCTATCTATCTATCTATCTATCTATCTATCTATCTATCTATCTATCTATCTATATAAACCAATCCCATATTACAGGGTATGTCCATGTTCAATATTTATCTGTTGAACGTTACACTAGTACAGGTATAAGTAAATATTGTGAAAGCACAACAATAATAATAATAATAATAATAATAATAATAATAATAGTTATTATTATTATTATTATTATTATTATTATTATTGTTGTTATTATTATATCACGTTTTTTGTTTAATAATAATAATAATAATAGTGTTTATTTTTATTAGTATAATAATAATAATAATAATAATAATAATAATAATAATATTAATAATAATAATAATAAAATAATAATAGAAAAAAAACAGCCATTAAATTCAAGCAGAAATAGCCATTTAGTCCCAATTCTAATTTGATAAGTCTTGTCACATGATTTTACAAATGACAATAAAAGATACAAATAGATTCACATAACTTTCTCTGCTGTTGCCAATCTGTATTTACTGAGTAATGCGTTAAAAAAGGAAAGTAATGAATTCTTTTAATTCTCAGGCACATCTGCACTGCAACCTGAGAGCGGTGTAGTGCATTAGTATTGCTCTGATATTGACAGTAGTTTCACGGTGTCGGAGCACAGAGGGAGTCTCTGGGCCTTTTCCTGCAGAGCCTTTCCTGAAGTTTGGAAGTGTTTGGAGGAGGAATGCAGCGAGAGGAACGCAGCGCCGTGCGCCACCACCTCGCCATTCCACCGGACCGTCTCACGCTTCAAACTGAACCGAAACGTTACCAGTTCATTATATCCGAGCCACAACGGGATAAAAGCAGCACATTACATTCACTAACACAATCACATTCACACAGCCTTTTCCTTTCCGGACCCCCGAAAAAACAGGAGCAAGCTTACAGCCACTTACCATGTAATAGAAACGTTAAATCCCACACTTATCAAGATGTGCGCTTCAACACCCGCTTACTTCATTTAGCAACAGCTTGCCTCGTCCCGTTTAAAAAACACACACTTTACATTTCGCGAGCCTGTCCTCCATTTTCTCGTTACTCACGGCACAAGTAGAAATGCAGTACAAAGTTGGACACTTACTGCATTGTTAACATTCCACAGGAGTCACGTGACGCACCAATGAACGTCAGCACCGCACATACTCCAGGGCGGGGCTTCCTCCATTTACAACACCATTCTTATTACACACCGCTACGCCGTGAAGAAAGCGAATGATTTCAATGGGCATTTTATTACATCAATTACCACGTTTTCTCTCGTTTAACCTAGTGGTTTAACATCCATTCTCGAGTTAAATTACACTAAATATGTGGCAGCCTGGGCAAACCCTTTCACGTGGTCTAATGTGGACATTTTTTGTTTCACTCCATATTTTATTCTGAAAACTTGCTTTACCTTCTGCGGGTGCACTATATTGCCAAAGGTTTTGGGACACCCCTCCAAATCATTGAATTCAGGTGTTGTTTTTCAGGGGTTGTGCTTGGCCCCTTAGCTCCAGTGAAAGGAACTCTTTAATGCTTCAGCATACGGAGACTGTGAGCCAGGCTTTCTTGTCCTATATCAGTGCCTGACCTCACAAATGCACTTCTAAAGGAATGGTCAAAAATTTCCATATACACACTCCTAAACCTTGTGGAAAGCCTTCCCAGAAGAGTTGAAGCTGTTATAGCTGCAAAGGGCGGGCCAACTCTATATTACATTCATGTGCATGTAAAGGCAGACGTCCCAGTTTTGGCTTGGCTCACACTCTAATTCATCCCAAAGGTGTTCTGTCGGGTTGATGTCAGGACTCTGTGCAGACCAGTCAAGTTTCTCCACACCAAACTCACTCATCCATGTCTTTATGGACCTTGCTTTGTGCACTGGTGTGCAGTCATGTTGGAACAGGAAGGGGTCATCCCCAAACTGTTCCCACAAAGTTGGGAGCATGAAATTGTCCAAAATGTCTTGGTATGCTGAAGCATTAAGATTTCCTTTCACTGGAACTAAGGAGCCAAGCCCAACCCCTAAAAAACAACACTTGAATTTAATGATTTGGAGGAGTGTCCTAAAATTTTGGCAATATAGTGTATCTCAACCAGGCGTAAAGTTAAATCCCAGAAAAGTGAAATGGAAGAAATTTGTTATTAAATATTCTGTTCAATCTCCCCTGATTTTCACTGCTTACCTCTACATTCAAAATCAAGGCTTTTTTAAAGCAATCTGCTGCATTTGCTAAACTGACTCTTTACTCAACATGAGCTTTGCAGGCAGATAAGGTAATGTTGTAAATAACTAAACTAAAACAATTTCCATGTAGTTTATGTATTCTTAATGCAGGAACATATATTATTGAAGGAATGTATATTATTATTAAGAAAAATCAATGTTTCATTATTTTAGATGGTTGTCCAAAATTCAGTTGTAACTAGTTTTATTCTTGGCTGCCTCATAAATCTATACACCGCAAATATTTTTCAGCCCCGCTTGGGACAACTGGCTGTTGATTGTGTGATGGTGATTAATTCCAAGAACTACAGATGTTCCCAGAAACAGGCTTGACAAAAATGTTTCTCTCAATTTATACATTCATATCTCGGATGTTAAACGAGGGTATAAACAAGTCCTGGTACTGGTAAAAACAATTATAACTGAATTATTTTGCTTCTAGTTACATTTACAGAGTATATTTCATTTGCAGAATGGTACAAGCAGGTAGAGCAGTGTCTCTGTACACAAATCTGTTGAAGAAATAAACCTCAAGTGAGAGAAGGAAACAAATACCTCAAGTGCCTTTCTTATCTGAGTCCATTAGTTAAAATGCTTCTATTCTGTATTGCTTTCTAATTTAATACAACCATTTTCATTACAAGTAATGTTATCTGCATACAACAGCACACTCTTGAGCTGACTTCATGAGTTTGTGTACAACCTGTTGATCCACGTTGCACTAAATCCATAACCAAAATCTGACCTTTTGCACAAAGATTTTAATGTGATCAGCATGACAAATTTGATTAAGTAGTGGCCTATAAATTAGTGCAACATACTGGAAAATACTGGATAACCAAGCTATCGAACATAATTAGTTTTAAATGAAAATAAATAATTTGTGAAAACACATACACATTAATTGTAAGTGTGTGGGGCATTGGTGGCTCAGTGGTAGGTTTCTCGCCTATCATGGAAGGCCCAGGTTCGATTCCCAGCCACTGCCTCAACCCCAGCCACTGGATGCAGTGCCGGTCCCAAGCCCGGAAAAATGGGAGGGTTGCGTCAGGAAGGGCATCCGGCGTAAAACATTTGCCAAGTTGTTGTGCGGACCAGTTGGTCCGCTGTGGCGACCCCGAACAGGGGGCAGCCGAAAGTAACTACTAACTACTACATACACATTAATTGTAAGCAATACTTGATTCCAAAATCTGCACATCAGGATAAAATCTCTGCACCACATATTTTTTCTAGCAGTCATACATAGAAAAATGCAGTGATGCAGATTAGCCATGTCAGAACAATGCTAATAATGTGCAGTTAATACCATGGCTGTTTGTGAAATTGATTATACACTATATTGCCAAAGGTTTTAGGACACCCCTCCAAATCATTGAATTCAGGTGTTGTTTTTCAGGGGTTTTCAGAGACTGCTAGCCAGGCCAAAACTGGGATGTCTGACTTTACATGCGCATGAATTTAAAATGGAATTGGCCCACCTTTACCGCTATAACTCTTTTGGGAAGGCTTTCCACAAGGTTAAGGAGTGCGTTTATGGGAATTTTTGACCATTCCTCTAGAAGCGCATTTGTGAGGTCAGGCAGTGATGTTAGACGAGAAGACCTGGCTCACAGTCTCCGCTCTAATTCATCCCAAAGGTGTTCTATCGGGCTGAGGCCAGGACTCTATGAAGGCCAGTCAAGTTCCTCCACACCAAACTCTTCCATGATCCATGACCTTGCTTTGTGCACTGGTGTGCAATCATGTTGGAACAGGAAGGGGTCATCCCCAAACTGTTCCCACAAAGTTGGGAGCATATGAAATTGTCCAAAATGTCTTGGTATGCTGAAGCATTAAGGGTTTCTTTCACTGGAACAAAGGGGCCAAGCCCAACCCCTGAAAAACAGCAGCTGAATTCAATGATTTAGAGGGGTGTCCCAAAACTTTTGGCAATATAGTGTATGTTAATGCATATGGCTTATTTACTATAACCAGCGTACACACTCTAAAATAGTGTATTATTGTCTGTATAAGGTATAAAAATACAGTTCATAAGTTAATATACAGTATTACATTTTGTCTCACGGGAACTTGGTGCTGAAGCACAATGCCAGATTGACATGATCATTAAATTTTGATATTAGACTCCAGCAGCTTGCAAAACCCTTTTTCAAAATATCATATCTCTCCCACAACAATAGCTGCTTTTCACTATGCTCAACAGCCATTATAAAGCAGGGGTTCTCATAAGGTTTAGAGTTAGAGACTGTTTTAGCTGTATAATAAACTCCATTTACCTCAACACAGCAGATTTATTCCATTTTATGAATGCAATCTGACATGTACCATATCTAGGCTATTTTTGGAGCCATAGAGATTTTTTATATTTCTCAACTTTCTAGTGAGAGACCACATTAGGTCCAAGACAAAATCATTGCTTTTCAGTTGTTGATGTTTGGATTAAACCCATTCAATACATTTCCTAAACTGTACTACAAACTTAATCAATGATAAATGTAATAGCACTGATAATATTGGGCTGTAATTTCTGCCACTGTAAGCAAACTAAACCCCACTTTGAGAATCACTAGGCTAAGGAGGCTAGGAGTAGGCTAGACTAGGGTACATGAGAACAACTTTCTTTCCTGACTATAAAACCTACTCTAGAGATTTGGCAAGATGCTTATTTAATAAACTTCAACATACAGATAGAATGTTTAATGTCATAGATACTGATAAATCCCACTTGCTTGAAGAAGGCTCTGGATTACACCAACGGAGTGGCATTAAAGAGCCTGAAACAGTGCTTTGTAAGAAGCATGGCATGAGTTGCATATATTTCACAAATAGATAACAAATGATTGCAAACAAATTCAATGGCAGGATTTAATGCATGGATTAGGTGTACTTTTTTTTGCCAGAAACTACAGGACATGTTCTAGTTAGAGAATACATATTTTCACTATGATCCATGTGCCAGCTGCTAAAGGTTCATAGTTAGATAGTGGTTTAGACAGATGTTAGACTTTTCATGCAATGTGCAGCCTTCACCCTCCCACATCATGTCACAGAATAAAACCAGAGGCTCAGTATGAACAGAAACAACTGAAATGGTTACAAGATGTGTTTCTATGTGATCCCTTGAGTAACATTATGTATCCTCCTGATGTTTTCCATATCCTAGGATGCAAGTCAGTCAAGTGGAACAGCAGAAATACACAGGTTATTTAAGGCACATGCAACCTGGACCATCTTGTCAAAAGTGGTCACATTGGTGCTACGATCAATGACTGTGAAAGTGCTCTCCACTGGTCCAGTCAGCATAGAATATCTCTTTTTGACCATTTGTATCACCCGCTCCACATGCTTATTCACGTGAAGTATTTCTGTAGCAGCCAGTGAAGCCTCGTCTCTTGTGTCCTGGTTACTCTGTTTAAGCTTATTTAGTTCGCTACTAGTGACCATGAGCTCAGCTCTGTGAGCGCCTACCAAGTCCGTAATGCCAAAATCACGTTCTGCCAGAACCACATCTCCAGGCAGGAGCTTATGAAGGAGACCGCAACTCTCGACTAGAGTCTTATCGCTAATGTTGCCTGGTGCTCCTCTGGAGACGAACATGACCGCCCCCTGGGGGGCAACACCAATAACGTATTTGAGTTCACTGACAAACGCAGACTGTGATGATCGATTGTTCATCTCTCTTGTTGCTCTGGCAGCTTGACGATGTGTATCTATACTGACTGCTTTTTCAAGGGATACTGTAAAACAGTCTATGATCACTGCGCAGTCAGGATACGTACACTTCACAGCTTCTGGCAAGTTTTTCCGGAGCTCCACTCTAGATGGCCAGAATACAGCAGTGGGAACCAGCATGGTAAACATTATGTTGATGATTCGATGGACAGTCCTGGTTATTGTGGAAACTTTAACTCCAAAACGGTAAGCCAAGTCCTGATTCCTAAGATCAAGTCTGAGTCTCATTAAAGTCAAAAGTAACTGTTGGAACTTTGAAAGCTTTGCATTTTTGTCCCCTTTCATATGCGGCAAAAGAAGCCACATTACCGTCTCGAAGACAAAATAGTTTGGTAATCCTGTGTAGAACTGAACCTTTTCTGGATCATTCTTAAATGAGGCTTCAGTGAGAGACATCTTCTCCAAGGACTCCTTCAGTTTCATATTCTCTTTCTTCAGGGCATTTACTTTGGCCTCATAAATGACAGACTTTGTGAAGCGGTTTCTGGGTAGCTCTTCTTCTTTGCTCTCATTTTCGCTTTCTTCCATCACTTCGCCATCTTTTCTTTCATCATCACTGTTCACACAAGAGGATGTGCTTTCAGGCTCACCTTGACATTGGTTATGAATATGGCCTTCATTAAAACGTCCCTGACCTTGTAGGAAAAGTAAGGCATTTGCAGCCTCAACTTGTGCTTCTTGTTTGTCATATGGCTCAAAGGCATGTGCTTCTTTAATGTCTGAGGACAGTGTAGCAGAGGTGAAAACCGAAGGGACGTAATCAGGAGATCTAGGATTCTTCACTTGTTTACCTGTGATGAAACAAGGAAATTATCAGCAAGCTAAAAAAAATAGATGCATAAATAAACGTGCTAAGAAACACGTTTCGTCTGTCACGTGCATTTACTTACACATGATCAGTTATGAAATGATGGATGTGGATTGAGCATCACCTGTGGATTGAGCATATGTTAGATAACTTTCTTTCAATAGACTACCTGAAATGAAGTGGTTACTGCAGAGTCTGCTGCCCTCGTTTGGCACCCAGCCCTTACGATTCACAGCAGCAATCCAGCGCTGCTTCCTCTCCGGATCACGCGGAAACCTGTAGAAGGATAACGCGGTACCGGGAGTCCTCCTGTTCCGACACCCTGCCACCACGCACGTGTGAACCATATTAAGCACACCAAAAAGACGAAATCATGAAGGCATACAGTGAGAATATTTATATTCTGACTCCCAAAATGTCGGTGGGGGCGAGGTGGTAGGGTACCACTCTAGGCGGAATGTCTAATTCAACTTAATTCCCTACATAGTGCACTACATACATTAGGAATATAAGGGATTGTACCGGCTGAGTAGTTCACTATATGTCCACTAGGTACCGATTTTAAACACAACCATAGACAAGCACAGTTACTGCAGACGTCTGGGGTTGCCGTCATCTGCTCGTGTCATTTACTGAACGGTGATTGGTCAAGAAGACGCGCTACGTATGACGTCATCTCAAAGCGCCTAGCGCCCAGCGGTAAGGACAGCGCTTGGACGCCATTTAGTCTAGTTTTCGGTATTTCTTTTTTAGTGGAAAGGCGGACGATATGGCTGTGGAATCCAGAGTTACGCAAGAAGAAATCAAGAAAGAACCAGAGAAGCCGGTTGATAGAGAAAAGGTACAATGGCAAATACTTTGGATTTTGAATTACCTTGTTAGCTAGACATGCTATCGCCGAGTGCTTGTTTGCAGGCTAGTAGCAAAATGGGCTAACACGCAAACAAGCACACGCCTCATCACCGCTGTCTCAGTAAATGTGTATTACTGTTCTGATCGAAAGTTGATTTCTAGTAGAGTAAATATAGGTATATTGAGTTTTTTTTTTTTTTTTTTTTTAACTTTCTCGTTTGTGCTAGTTGCAGATCTAGACTTAGACGTAGATCAATATACTCCGGAGAGCTGATATCGCTGGTGTTAATTGTGCTGTGTTTTGTTGTTATTCAGACATGCCCGCTGCTGCTCAGAGTTTTCACGACTAATAATGGGAGACACCATCGAATGGACGAGTTTGCCCGAGGAAATGTGCCATCGAGCGAGCTTCAGATTTACACATGGTAGAGCAACACTTGGTTCTGTCTCCACAAACTAACGCACTTTCTGAACGAGATCAAATTAACTTCTCCAAACATGCATTCATCTTCTTGAAATCCTGAACTGTAGTAGGTGATGGCGGGGGAAACAATTCTGAAATGCTGTGTATTTCGACACAATAACTCGTATTATAGCCCAATTTCTTGATATTTAGACTTGATCTTTAATACTCTACACTCTATCAGTAAAACTATATAATCCCTCATGCTCCTTCCCAGTATGCCAGTGGTTGAGTATTTTGGTTGACACAGTTCATTTAAAAGTTTATGTATGGTCAGTTAATCCTAACACTTAAACTGATTCAATTCCATATTTCTTATGAATGCATAGAGAATTTCTTATTTCAAGAAATTAAGTTGAAACCATAACGTAGCACTTCAACATTTTGCATTTCATTATATCTTTTATAAACTGGGAATATGTTACATGACAGGATGGACGCCACCCTTAAAGAACTTACCAGTCTGGTGAAAGAGGTTTATCCTGAGGCTCGAAAGAAAGGAACACATTTTGCCTTTGCCATTGTATATCCAGACCCAAAACGGCAGGTTTACAGGTAAATGAGATTATCTTTAATTGGTATAACTGACCTGTGCATGTGCCTGATCACTTTTCCTTGATCATCTCATGTTTTTGCTGTAGGGTTAAGGAGATCGGGAACACTGTGTCGGGTCGAAAGGGGGCAGATGACTCCATGACTTTGCAATCTCAGCGTTTTCAGATCGGGGATTACCTGGATATAGCCATCACGCCTCCGAACCGTGCTCCTCCGTTACAAGGGCGTATGAGACCGTACTGATCTTCTGCAAACAATTCAGCTTATGTTTTTTTGTTGCATATTCTTTTTGACATTTTAAGCTTCCAATTTGTTGGAATCTGATTTATTCTGAATTTTTAAAACGTTAGTACCTTCATTTAACACAATGTACATTGTTTTGCTGAATAAATCTTTTTTTTTCCTACAAAACATTTTGCTTGTTGAAATTCCCAATAGATTATATTGTGAAAAAAAAAAAAAGGTTGGTTTGGTTCTTTTTTTTTTTTTTTTCAACTAAGAGGCTTCAGAAAGTGTTATGTAAGTCCCAATAAGGGAACATGGTGACCATCAATGCTCCCTGTCTTTTTGGTGCCATGTGATTGTGAGATTTGTTAAAGGAATGAACAATCCACTATACTGGAGGGATTTTGCGATTGAGAAAGAGCCCTTAAAATGTCTGACTCCACTGATCAGTGCCCTGACTACTAAACTAGGCAGCTGATTGAGACGCAGCCTTGTGATTGGTTTTGGCCATAAATGAACACAGCAGGTTTTCATTGATAGCTTCAGTGTCAGCCTTGAACTATACAATATTGGTACCTCGCTCTGCAGACAACACTAGCATTCTGGTAGCAGTAAATCATTTCTCAAGGCTGTTTTCCAGATAACAGTATTCTATAATCAGACAGGTTATTCCAGGAAGGACAACAAATAGTACATGAGCATTAGACAGCAGTGAGGTGAGTAAGAGATGGTGAGATTTTCTGCCTGCACACTGCGGCAAACCTTTGCTAAACTGGAGTCACACCAGATGTTCTGAGACCAACTCAGCTCTTTTGATCATTACTTCTATAAGCTGACACACCTCTGTTTGCTTAATACTAGACCACATTTATATTTTTTGTAATATTACACTTTAGTCATTTTTGTTAAAAACATTTTTACCAGCATTTTGTCTCTCTCTCTTTTTTGCAATCTTTGGAATATTATACGTTTCTTTAAAAAAAATGAACTTATTGAACTTCCTTGAATTAAAGCAAGAAAAAGTACTTTTATCTAAAACATACATGCAACAGCTGATGAGTCGGTGTCCTAGAGCTGGTGCTTCTGACATTCTGCCCTACCTTATCAAACCCTCCTATCATAACATAATATATCTTAATAAAACAATAGTGCATCTATTTTTATACTGTGTCTGTAAAAACAAGCATGTACATTATAGACATGTAGAAGTGAAGTGCGCATGTTCAAAAACATTGGGTAAGATGCTTTTATATACAGGAAAATTTTGAACTTCAGGGTTATGTATAAGCAAAGAGCCCATTAGGGTGCTGCAGGAATATAAGTCTGCCAATGCAGACTGAATAAAAAACGGCAAATAATAATAGTATAGGAATATAACCTTTAAGTTGTTTATAATATTATGAGCAACCTGCCCACATTCTGAAAAGAAATTACTTATTTTGAGAAAAAGTTGATTTTCATTTGATTAAAACTACCTTCCAAATGCACAATGAAGCTCACATGCATAATACAGCTCGCATAAACACAACTCCCATAATCAAATCATGCAATTGTAAAAATGCACATTAACACCTGTGCTCCACCTTCCATAGAGAAGAAGCAGCCTTTAAATAATGTGGTTTCTGCTCACTTGAAGAGACATAGTCATGATCCTGAATGTGATATTTGAAGTATTGCTAAATTGTCATACACAGGATTTCTTATACATTTAATATCTCATTATTATACACTTCAAATTTGTTCTAGTCTTAGTGTTTATAATACTTATATGTTGAAGTTGATTTTGTTAAAACTAAACTATTTTTTTCTGTGGGAGTAACTTATTTTTTTGTCCCGTAGGAGTAGGTTGTTGTAAGTGTAGTAACTTGGTTTAAAAAAAGTTGAGGTATTAAGTCATTATTGAAACAATAAAAATGTTTTTAAATGTAGAAAATAACGAAAGAGTTACATGAGAACATATTACAACAGCAAAAATGGGGGATTTAAAAAATGTTTAAATAACCGAGTACAACCTCTCAATGTAGTTGCTGTAATTTGTAAGTACTGGAAAGCTTCCACAGTTTAATAATGAATAAAATCATTGACAGCGTTTTGATGCCTGAGGGGGAAGATCACCGACAGAATGCACGCTCTCTAACCACCATGACAAAAAAAAAAAGAACTGGGGCTGTTTGAACATGTTTGGGGAAAAAACAAACAAAAAAACACATGACCTACAAGTCCTGCACAGTGGCCAGAGGGATTTTTTTGGCCAGAGGGGTTCCTCTTGCAGAACGGTGGCTGGGTCACTAGTGAAACTTCCTAAAACCCAGTCATAAAATTCACTTGCTGGAACGTTCCTCCAAAACACCCCAAACTGACTCATTAATATTCAGGCCATTGGAGATGTTCATCAAGCCACTCTGTATCCTGAGTAATGTATCAATGTACCAATACACAGCAAGACTGGTGACAATATTTGAACCGATGGGTGTACATGATCCTCCAAAATGGTTTTGTAGTCCTTGACAGAGACATGCCCATCTAGCACAAGTAGTGGGCTTAAGGAATGGCATGATATTGCAGCTCATCACTGATCCACCCACATGCTTCACTCTGGCCATGCAACAGTCCTGAGTAGTAAGTTGCTTTGGGGGCTTCTTCACGCCATAACTCCGCCAGATGTGTGAAGGTGTGCATGTATTGTGTAAAACAATACATGTTTCTGTTGCATTGTACACAGCCCAAGATTTCCGATCCTGGCCCCATTGAAATCGGCATTTGGCATTGGCAAGAGTAACCACAATAATCTCCTTTTAAGATTATGGGTATTTACAACCCTATGGAATAAAGCATTTCTTTTACTTAAACATGATGGTTGGCAATTATACACAAGCACTACTTGAAAAATTTAAAAGTATACATGGTAATGTCTCTGCTTCTCTCCCATTTTGTAGGAGTTCATTCATTGTCTACGGGGGGAGCCTGTGCCTATCTCAGGCGTCATTGTGCATCAAGGCAGGATACACCCTGGACAGAGTGCCAACCCATCGCAGAGCACACACACACATTCACTCACGCAATCACACACTACGGACAATTTAGAGATGCCAATCGACCTACAATGCATGTCTTTAGACCGGGGGAGGAAACCGGAGTACCCAGAGGAAACCCCCGAGGCACAGGGAGAACATGCAAACTCCACACACACATGGTGGAGGCGGGAATCGAACCCCCAACCCCCAACCCTGGAGGTGTGAGTCAAACGTGCTAACCACTACCCCCCCCGTAGGACATACAGTGTTGGTTAAAAGTCTGAACAATAGGAAGTTTGGTGAGGCAGCCACTGGACTAAATTTGTCAACCCTGGATGCATGGCTTCTCCTTAAAAAAAAAAAAAAAAAAAAAAAAAAAAAAAAAAAAAAAAAAAAAAAAAAAAAAGATTTGTAGACCTCTCAAAGAGTCTCAAACTTAAATCTGTAGCAGTGGGAATCACTTGGAATCTACAGTTGTGGTGTAATTTGTAAATTATTGTAAAAAAAAAACCCGTTCCCGTTTGATTTTTGTATTCATTTCTAAAAACTCTTTCTTCAGCTACGTTTTGGTCCTGATTTTATTTCAGGAGTAAGGGAGCAAAAATAGATTCTTTTAGCTGTCTTTGTACAGTACAACTGATTGGCTGGGTTTCAGTTTGTGAAAGAGCTGTTGCTATAGAAATAACATATCACAAGCACATTAACAGAAACCTAGCGTTCATGTAAATATAGGTGATTCTTAAATCAAAATTAAATGTGTACATAACTAAAACTACACATACAAATATTTTATTAGCAGCACAATATACATTTGCTAGATAAAAAACATATACTGAAGCAGAAATAAAAACACTTGGATAGGGTGTCTGAAGCTTTCTGCATCATATTCTTTTCATGTGATGAAGCATGTTGTCAGTGCAACCAAATCAGCAAATCTTCATGTATGTACAGAAACCAACTATTTTTATAGTCTTTTTATGCCTTGGTTAAGACCTTAAAACTTGCATTTCTTCCAAATCCCTGCACATTCTCCAACCTTTTCAGCTCCACAAGGCACAAGATGTACATGGGAGCCTGAGGCCCCACGTCCAAGATCTTCCTCAACTCCTCCATATGAAATTCTTCAGAGTTCGACTCACTGCCTATCAGAGAAGATACATTTAAATATATTTGATAGATTGGAACAGATTTAAACTAAAAGTTCCTGGCAGGAGTAAACTGTGACCGTAAAACTGAGGCTCCACTGACCTGTACGCCGCTCCTCAAGTACTTTGTTGATTTTGTTGAGTGCCAAGTTGAGACTGGTGAGGGGAATCTGCTTCATGTAAGAGGCCAGTCCATAAAACTCTTTTTCAGATACTTGAGCAACACTCTCAGTTCTATCATGACAGGACAAGCAGAAGAAGAGATGAGTGGGTAATAAAGTATCAATGGAACTAAAGTCCACAAAATCCAGTCACTCCAGGATTTTGTGATCGCAGAAATTTAAATAAAATCAAACTCTGTAATGATCAGAGCAACTATTGTTTTTTCAAAAATTAATGGCAACTTTGGTCCAAGACGCATTGTGTGACGTCATCACAATGCATGTCCAGCCAAAGCCCTCTTTGATGCACATGCATTAAACATGAGTACCATGACCAGACACTGCATGTGTTTTCATCCGTAGGAGTTTAAAAGATGTATCCTATTCTTGCAATTTCACCAATTTAAGTAGGTTTTCACAAACTCTACAAGCTGCTTTTCAAGTTTTGGGGGAAAAAAGCCACAGCAAAATCAAGCATTTTTGCTTACAAAACCTCCTGGAGGGACTGACTTAAGCAGATGAGCTAGTGATCATAAAATGGCAAGCTTAAGGAGTACCACTGCAGGACCCTTGAGCAAAAGACATTTCCCATAGGACATGTTTCTTAAGAGTTTTAACATTAGCTGCATATATACATGAGCCTGTGCACTGTGCTGCCCTTGCTTTACACATTACACCTGTTATCTTCTCCTGGCCGTGCGACTCCATAAAAATCCACTGAAGCTATTCAATCACACCAACACACTGTATGCAATTCAAAACTACAAAGCTGTCATGAAAAAAAAAGTGTTTGTATGTGAATTATACTTATGCAAAAACAGTCCTACCTGTTCTCCTTCCCAGGAGCCAGCGTGTTCAAACTAGCCTTTGAGCTTGTTTGTACTGATGTAGTGGTGGGTTGTTTATTATTAGCCTGAGCCATTAGCTACAAGAGTTAAGAAAAAACATTAGTTCACATGCAGGCAAGATCCACTCAAATTCAGACAACAATGTTTCAAATTGCTTTAAAGTGCACAAGCTTATCCATAAATCACTTTCATATTCATTATTTATTTGCTATTAAACCTTTATCCTTAGTAAGTTGTGTGGAAAATATTTGAAACTATGGCTTATTCACAGTTCAGCTAGACTCATCATGTGATTTCGTATCTGAAATACTCACTTGTATTGACACTACTACTAAGACAAATGTGGCTGTTTATTTTAATCAAAGATTAGCTCACTTTAAAGATATCCTGTGTGACGGAGCTCATATCCGGCATCTCAGGTGTCCGTGGCTCAACATCAAACTCCATGTGGTTGCATGGCGTGGCCAGACACCAGTCCTGAGTGTGTTCATCAGCTTGCAGCGCAGGAACTGGAGGCTCAGTCACTCCTGACTGCTTACCTGTCCCTGTCTTTATTCCAGTGTCACAAAACAGACATGTGATACATCAGGTTTATTTTAGGCTTCAATGGTGTTAAGCACAAAATCTTAACAGATGGGTATCTACTTACACAAGGTAAAGTGCTGCTAAAAAATGACTGCAGTCTTGGCATTTCGGGTGTGAGCTCCTCCATCTGAGAAAAGCTGACTGGCATTTGTGGACTTTCAGAGGATGGACCTCTGACAGATGGGTCTTCGGCAGGGTGGGATGTGCTCTTCAGTGAACCATCATTCTGTTTGGTTTCCTGAAGAGGAACAGTGAGCAGTGGATTTACTTATAAATAATATCTTATTTGTGCTAAACACAACAAAGTCATCCATGTTTCAGCACACTTCGTATCCCATAGTCAGCACTGATCAGGCATCAAATCTTTAAATTCATGGCACACACCTTTCTGGCACTGATGAGTTTGCTGAGGTAAGGTGTCTCAAACGTGGGGAGTTCAGGTGTAGCGGTGGCAGCACTCGGCTGAGAGAGGGATTCAGGATCGCTCCCTCCGTTTGGCAGAGAACAAGACTGACCCAGTTTATTCATCTTAATCTCCAGAGTGGAAAGCACAGGCATCTCTGGGGACTTCATGCTGTCTGTCCAACCAAAAAACAGGAATAATTAAGGGTCATTAGGGGTTGATTCTGCCTAAAAATAATCACGGGATGAATCAGCAGTCTAGTCATGGTCTTTTACAACAGGTAAAAACAATTTTATTTATTTATTTATTTAAAAAACAACAACAACAAAAAAAAAACCAATAGCCAAATTTCCTTACAATAGCCCAAACCTAGCCTCTAGCAGAGAAATACCAAAGTAGCTCAAAGGCTGCATCATTCTAACAAAATGCAGGTAAGGATTTTTTAAATATTATATTAAGTATGATGTGCAAAAATATTAATTGATTTAAAAATCAAGATGAAAACAATGAAATATTTACCTCCAGAAAGCCTCCCAAGAGAAACACAAGATGGAGCTTCAGGCAGGTTGTGTGGTTCTCTCGGAGTAAGCTGTTGTGTTGTGCTTGTAAAGATACAACACATACACACAAGCGTATACCCATATGTTAGTCATATTACACTATCACACATAATTCACTTATAATTCTACATGCACAAATTTCTTTAGGAGGTGTGGTATTAACGTGGTCTACCTGTTATTCTGCTTGTCTTTGGGTGGTTTCTTACGGAACAGATCCATCGTGAAATCGTTATTAAAACACATTGTGCTTTCTGTGATTCCAAAGTCTTCCAGTCGAGGGGTCAGAGCCTCCTCGTCCATACTCAGAGTGCACTTGGGTGTCTTTGGCTGGAATTCACACATTGTCTTGAGAAGCGATGGTGGTGTGAGAGCCACAGCTGGAACAGGAGCTACGTCTTGAGACCTGTCTGGATTGCAGAGCATCTGCAGGTGAAGTGCAGACAAGCCGAAATCCGAGAGCTGTGGCGTGCGCATTGGGTCAACAGCTGGAGGTGGCATCTTCTCAGGTGTTTTACACTCTGGAAATTCAACCAGCTCTTCATCTCCTGCCGTCTCCTCAGATGCGTCTCCCTCGGGCTCATCATGTACAGACCTCACATCTGCTTCACCTTTGCAATTCACTTCTAGGAAACAAGAGCAAATACACATGTGCAAGAATTATACACTTGGTTGCTGGATTAAAAAGTGCACCTATGCGGTGTCTCGTAGAAAGGTCTTCAAGAACATTTACCAAATAATGGACTTTATGGGTGTCCTCCAAAAGCATTGGCACCCTTAGTGAATCTAGACAGAAACACGTATATAAAAGGAATAGCTTATACATTAAATTGTATTTTGAACTTAAACATACAGAGACAATGGCCATGTGTTTCTTAAACCATTTGTGTTGATTTGAAAGTATGCTTGGTTCACCATCTTATTGAACATTATATCTATGGCCAAGTACAAACCTCTTTTGGGCTGAAACATCCCGGTATCTAGCAGAATCTAGTGAGTGTAAAGAGTGCCACAGACATGGTAGTGATGTAGTTTTGTGTGTTGCAATTACACACAAGTCAGTGCAGCGTTAATGGGAGTTTTAAAAACTTACTGTTGGGATGAAGAAAAAACATCCACAAAACCAAATATCCAGCCAAAAGTAGTCGTAGGATCTATGATCAGAAACTGATCACCAATAAACAGCTAGAGGTTAATTAGCACTAATTATGCACTGCTGTACCTGATACACACCACACACACTGCAATGTCAACACTTAAATGATATATGCTCAATGTGTCCCTTTTCTATTGCTGAACAGAGTTGATACTACTGCTAAATTGTACAGATTAGACATTATCTAAAGAGGGTACATACACTATATTGCCAAAAGTTTTGGGACACCCCTCCAAATCATTGAATTCAGGTGTTGTTTTTCAGGGGTTGTGCTTAGCCCCTTAGTTCCAGTGAAAGGAACTCTTAATGCTTCAGCATAACAAGACATTTTGGACAATTTCATTGAATTAGAGCAGAGACTGCGAGCCAGGACTTCTTGTCCAACAATAGTGCCAGACCTCACAAATGTGCTTCTAGAGGAATGGTCAAAAATCCCATAAACACACTCCTAAACCTTGTGGAAGCCTTCCCAGAAGAGCTGAAGCTGTTATAGCTGCAACTAAAAGGGGCCAAGCCCAACCCCTGAATTAAATGATTTGGAGGGGTGTCCCAAAACCTTTGGCAATATAGTGTATATGGCTGGACAATTTGAGAAAAATGATCATAATGAATAATAATAATAAAAAAGAATTCACTCAAAAGGTTTATCATAGCCATTATACTAAAAATACTATGAGTATCAGATGCACACCTGGCTTCAGGGAGACCTTCTGTGATTTGTAGCCATATTTTTCATAGTGTCCCTGAATTCTTTCAATGTCCTCTGTAGTCCGCTGTTTCAGCACCATGCAGGCTTTAATGAAGCTC
The DNA here is from genome assembly GCA_033459395.1 of Hemibagrus guttatus. Lineage (NCBI taxonomy): Eukaryota > Metazoa > Chordata > Actinopteri > Siluriformes > Bagridae > Hemibagrus > Hemibagrus guttatus. The sequence continues at coordinate 21,291,973 of JAUCMX010000006.1, forward strand.
CTCAGCTCAGTACTCCCATTCTCCTGAGATGCCACTTGACTTTGGACTTCTTTCTGCAAATTATGTTTAAATCATGTCAGTCACTGATGGAGGAAGTTAGCTGAGCAGGTTAAAAATATAACCGGCAAGAGACAGCTACTTACCTTAAGTGCTCTAACTTCAGAATGGAGCGTGTGTAGTGCTTGGACAGCGCCATTTTCTGTTTCATCTAAACAAAGCAGCAAATCAAAAACATCCAATGAAGATACATAAAGCTCTAAATACATCCATCTATTTTCTGTAGCACTTATCCTTCACAACGTCATGGGGAACCTGAAGACTATCCCATGGGACTCACAATCACACAAACTACAGACAATTTAGAGATGAATGTAGCTGGAGCCCCTGGAGGGAACCCCAGAAGCACATGCAAACTCTAACCCTGGATTTTAACCCCAAACCCTGCAGGTATAAGGGAAATAACCACTAATCCTGCTCTCATAATAAGGCACATCAAGACTTAATAATAAACCACAATTAGTCTACATCACAGATTCCTAACCCTGGTCCTGGAGTAGGGTTGTCATGCACAATTAATAGTTTTCCCTACTCTATCACCTTAGAAAGGGCTGTTAATTAAACACTATTGCCAAAAGTTTTGGGACACCCCTCCATATCATTGAATTCAGGTGTTGGGCTTGGCCCCTTAGTTCGGACGGAATTAGAGTGGAGCCAGGCCTTCTCATCCAACATCAGTGCCTGACCTCACCTCACAAATGCACTTCTAAAGGAATGGTCAAAAATACACAAACACACTCCTAAGCTTTGTGGAAAGCCTTCCCAGAAGTGATGAGGCTGTTATAACTGCAAAGGGCAGGCCAATTCCATATTCAATTAAAGGCAGACATCCCAGTTTTGGCCTGGCTTGCAGTCTCCGCTCTAATTCATCCCAAAGGTGTTCTATCGGGTTGAGGCCAGGACTCTGTGCAGGCCAGTCAAGTTCCTCCACACCAAACTCTCTCATCCATGACTTTATGGACCTTGCTTTGTGCACTAGTGAGCAGTCATGTTGGAAAATTGGGAACATGAAATTGTCCAAAAATGTCTTGTTATGCTGAAGCATTAAGAGTTCCTTTCACTGGAACTAAGGGGCCAGGCCAAGGCCCTGAATTCAACGATTTGGAGGGGTGTACCAAAACTTTTGGCAATATAGTGAATGAATAATTGGATCATATGTTGCAATCTTAAAAACATAAAATTGTAAAGGGCAGTTTCTGTACGTCTATATTAAGCGCTTAAAGGAGAATTAATGAGGTACCATCGTCCTGGTCCAGGTTTTGACTCGCAGCATGTTCTAGATTGGCTCTCTCTGTGTCTAAGAGCACAGTCAGACTCCGCAACTTGGAGAAAAAGCGTGTCGACGTGTCCATGGGAATTATTCTGGTTGGCTCTCAGAGAAGCTAGTATGAGAAGAAATACATAACAAATGTAAATCTCCAAATGCTAGCAAAACAAAACTTCTCAGCGTGCTATTTAATATATAATGTCACACAAATTTCCATTCAGTTAAGTTCACATATTAGATTATTTTACTATATTATATATGTTAAAAATGTAATGTAGCGCAAACTTACATACGTTTGGAATAATTGAAAGACACAAGAGAGAAAGTAAACGAACGCACAGAACGACCGCCATACACTTTTCAAATTTGGCGCTACTTCCGGCTGTTGGCGGAAGTGCAAATAGATATGTCGTTAATAAAGTTATTGTAACAGTTGCGGTGTTGTGGGTGTTAATGGGGCTTAATAACAATAATAAATTACGGAGACCATGACGAGCTCTTCATTCATAGCCTTTTTTCTTTCTTTATTTTCTCTTCTCTCTCCTTAATTACACCCTGAGGAAGTCACTGCTCAGTTTTCCAGGAAAAATAAAAGTCCCTTAGACTCTTCCCATTAAAAAAGTCCACTCATAAATACAAAATATTATTAACAAAACATAGACCCTCTTTCATTTAACTTTTACAATATCACAAATGATAAGGGATAACCATTTAGAATTAATTTTTTCCTGTCAGTCAGGAACAGGAATTTAAGGCTATGATGTGCAGAGACTCATCCAGACATTTTTGGCCATATAGTGTATAATAAATCACATGGTAATCATCGCTAAATGTAATATCCATACATTTACTTTTTTTATGTTTCATAAAATGTTTCATTTATTTTAAAAGGTAAATGACACATTATATTGAATCGTTGGTCCATCTCTCTGTAAAGCAAAACTATAGAGATCTTTAATTCAGTATAATTTTCTATGAAATGATGTATCCCCATATTTAAGCAAGCTTGTTTGTACTATATATTTAATCCAAGCTTCCTGTCTATGACTTTAACCTTTGAGAATACTAGTTTTCAGTTAAAAATTGATTATTTTATTGTAAGACAATTTTAAAAAGAACTGTACATATTAAATACTTAAATACTTAAATACTTTTATTTTTTTGTCAGAGTTTATGTCACCCTTGATCCCGGATGTTTTACAGAGCAGCGTGTTACGCCGGCGTCCATACTTACGTACTAAACAGTATGCTAGAACATGTACATTCGCACTACTTTTACATGCTCTGTAGTGCGCTAGTATGTGGTTTAGGACTCAAACTGTGTCCCTCCTACTAGTCACCAGCACGCTGTATAAGGAAGGGCACGTAAATATAACTGCTGGTTATGTAAGTTAGTAGTGGTTTTAATTCTTGGTTCTGATCATTCTTAATAACCGCAAATTTGATTTTATTAAGCGGTTCTGTTGCAGGATCTCAGAAACGGAAGTAGTAGCCTGTGTAACTTGTTATATTATAAAACAGTAGCTAGCTCGCTAGCTATCATTAGCTACAGTGTGGTATTAAAGGTTAGCTAAGGTAGTTATTTTAAACTTCACATGTGGACTGATAATTAAAGTTGATTGCTTACTGTTTGAGGAATAGAAAATCGTCATGGTATTAATGTTATGTACTGTTAGCGTAACTTGAGTTCTGTGTTACGCAATTGACCTTAGTGTAATTCACGCGCATGCGCACTTTGGTAATATATTAGTCAATTATGACCATGATGAAGTGTATTTACCGTTTAATGAGGGAATTAATTGACTAATTGATTAATTATGTGGATTGGCTGATTTTACACTTTTTACACGTTGACACTCCTTTCAGCTACTTAACATAATTAATAGTTTTGTTGTGCTGTTGCAGCTAGTCTTCAAGGACAATGTCAAGCTTAGCTGCTGCAAGTGTGGAGCCCACAGCTGCTGAGGAAAAGAAGCCACTAAAGCCGTGCTGTGCCTGCCCTGAAACTAAAAAAGCAAGGGATGCCTGGTAAAGAGAGCTGGCACATCAACATTTACTCCATTAAAGCACGGTCACTGAGTCAAGGAACAAAATAATCCTGTATTAGAAATTTTAGAAGTGGGGCATGAAGCCTTTATTATCGCCACACATACATTACAGCACAGTGGAATTCTTTTCTTCGCATATCCCAGCTGAGGAAGTTGGGGTCAGAGCGCAGGGGCAGCTATGATACAGCGCCCCTGGAGCAGAGAGGGTTAAGGGCCTTGCTCAATTGCCCAACAGTGGAGCTTGGTGGTGCTGGGGCTTGAACCCCGATCCTCCGATCAACGACCCAGAGCCTTAACCACTTGAGCCACCACTGCCCCTAAGTACATATTACTTATTACTTAGGAATAATATTACATATTATTCCTGAGCTGCTGTTGGTTACCCTAACAGTCCTGTGTAATAATAATTCAGGGGTGTTGAGTTGGAGCAGATTGCTGCAGGAAAGAGTCATAAAACACGGAAATGAGAGTATTTCCTGTTTCATCATCCTGAAGTCAGTGGGTTTTTGGTTAAATGCCTGAAATAAGGTCTGTTGTTAACACAAGCTCAAGATATTTTCACATTTTATTCTACAACATAAAATACATTCGTAATACCCCACTCATGATTTTTTTTAAAAACCTTTTATGTTCCTTGAAAAAGACAGTTGTTAACAGGTGGCTAAATGGGACTACAGAGGGACATTCAGTGACGATAAAAATAATCGCAGCACAAACTTTTCATTCATTCAGATTCATACACAAAAAGAGCACAATGGATCCTTATCAGGGAATGTAAGAGTTGTCTGAAGTTAGTGGTGGTGATGGTGGTGGTCTAATGAATGATGACAAATTTTCCTCATTGATCCTATAGTGAAATTTTATAACCCAGCGCCCAAGTTGTACTAGCATAATGATATTCATTAAGTGATGTGTGTGTGTGTGTGTGTGTGTGAGAACCATGGTGTGCTTGTTGTCACTTCTACTTCAGGCTTTTTAAAAAGAAACAGTTGACCTGTCACATTGATGCATCATTACTCATGATTAGGTGTGTGTTATAAAAGTATGTACCTTATTGAGTACCTGGTGTTTTGTTATGTTCTCACATGCTCCTGTTGCTCAATAAAGCCAAATTAAAGGAACATGTAGTAACCTGTGAATGTATTAATCATCTGTTAGTGTTTGAGAGAAAATAGTCTTACTGAGTGCATTCACACTGGAACTAGACATTTTTAGCCAAGCTTTGATAAATTTGCATGTCGCTGATTTTGATGTTTGAAAGCTTAGAAGTGAATATAAAAGCTCAGATTGATGTGTGTTGGTATTCTTTCCCTAGTATAATCGAGAAGGGTGAAGAAAGATGCACAGATCTTATCGAGGCTCACAAGGAGTGCATGAGGGCACTCGGCTTTAAGATATAATAGCAAAGGACTGGATTGTGAGGTGAGAGTGTATTATTAAGGGGTTTTGTACACATATTTAATGAAAATAAATGTGATAGATTAAAGAAACCTCACATTTATGTAATCCCAGTAAATGTGTTATGATTGATAATGTTTATTAGTGGATAAACATCTTCAATCTTTTTTATAATGTGTTCTGAATGATCTCTTGTTATATGATAAACAGTCATTCTTGGCTGGTGCACTTTAGAGTCAGTGTCTAGGCTTTGTATAAGCTTATATGGCGTGTTATCCAGAAACAGTAATGATAAATGAAGCTCAGAAACATTTTAATTATATCTGATGACATAATGATGATTTAAAAAACCACATCCCAATAAGCATCTTGGCTTTCCCCCCCCAACAGGATGGCCTGTGGACTGCGGTGGAGTGTGTGGACTACTATTTATATTGCTGTGAGAAGATTTTTTTTTAAAAATTTTTCTTTTTTTTTTTTTTTTCTTTTTTTCCCCCCTCCAGTTGTTCCTCTGAATGTGATGTGTTAGCCTGTTGCAAAATTAATTTTGAATAAAGATCCTATGCAATCCTATAGATTATAGATTCTTCCATAAACACTTAGTACAGCCATGAAGAGATTGCAGGAGATTATAGGAATCTTTTGCCAGCTTTGAAAGAGAGGCTACTTAAAGCTCTGGTCCAGAATTGATAAAGAATTTATTTATATAATTCTTATCTGGACTTATTTTTATTTCAAGTATAATCAGGAATGTGTAAGATTTGAAACTAAACATCCCTGTTATGCACGTGCCTGTGCACAGATATAACTTTAACGAATTCCTTAAATCGGGGGTCTCAAACGGTTTTCCCTCTGACAGCTACTTTGACAAAATGTAGGTAGTGAAGAGCTACTTGTCTAATATTATTAGTAACATTTATTTACATAGCTTACTGCCATAAACCAAACCAGCTGAATAATATTTTTTGTGTGAACATTTTTAAAAAATGTCAATATTGGACAGTCACATTTTGCAATAAATCAATTTAAACTAACATAAGCAGCATGTTAACTGTTGAGTCGAGTTAATTGATTTAACACAACGGGTTTGCTGACTAGACTTATCAGTTATCGTTAGATTTTGTTCATTCACATTGATTCTGTTATTTATCACTAAATTGTCACTTACAAGTCCCCTGGCACATATCCTGATGGCCTCAGCAAGACTGAAAAAGACTTTCATAAAAAATGGAACACCTTTGTTATTGAAGGCAATATTAATTTAGAAAACAGAGACCTGACATTGTATTAGACTTTGTGATTAAATAATCATATTTTTCATATGCAATTTTAATGGGGAATATTAAACAGTACTTTACAAGGAAACACCACCCTCGTAGCTTTATTCCTGACGCTGTCGAATTCGCAGCAGCTTCCATGTTAAAAGGATATGTCATGTGCTTTCTTTATCCTTTATACAAATTACTTCAATGTGTCTTTTTATTACTATTATTATTATTATTATTAATTATTATCAAGAATAGTAATGATGATGAAAATTGATTTATTCCTTTAATCATCATTTTATTATTCTAGAAAAATTCCTTAAATGATATCCTTAAATTTAATTTTTCATAATTATGATGATTACTACTAACTATATTTATTATTTTATTTTTCTTTATTCTAGACACATGATAAGGAAAACTTAGTTGGCTTTACACACTTTAAAAATATGTGATAAGATTCTTTAAACATGTTTAAAGAATAAATGATAAAAATTCACAACTGACATGATAATTTAGCTGAGCATCTGCATGAACTTTCTCCTTGTATATCACAGTACTTAGCTGCAGTATATGAGCCATGTATGTGTCCACATTCTTTCTGGCTCAGTGCCTTGTATGGATGAGAAAGTCTTCTACTCTGAAGTGCAACATTTGCTGTTTATCAGGTTCTGCCACAGGAGGGACTCCAGTCACAACGCAGCTCTGTCAGAAGCAGACAGTAGTCGAGGACACAAGATAGGGAAGTGTAAGGAAAGTGTAATAATTATTAATCCATACTGCTGTAAAATTCAAATTTCAGATTATTTATTATTTAAGTTTCTAGATGTAACTTAAATATAGTGTACACTGGCCAAAGTGCTGTACAGACAAATTAATTCTAAAATTATAAAAATAAAAATCAATACATAATGACAAGAAAGCTAAAATGACACACTGAATTTAATGTGTGTGTGTGTGTGTGTGTCCACCAGAATGCACTATACACCACTATGAAGATTTCTGGGTGTTGAATTATCATGAAATAGTAGTAAACTATTCCTGGCCTCTGCACCCCTACTGGGAGGCAAAATGGTACAGCCCTCTTATAGTGGCTCTTGGACCAAGATATGTAGAACTATGAGGACAGATAGTCAAAGAGGGGACAGTAAACAATGTAACATGACCTTTGTACACCCACAATCTCCAGTATGCCAAATCCCAGAACATGTCTCTTCTAAGACAATTTCGCCAATTACACTCAAGAGAAAATTGTCATTTTACGCTACAGAAAAATGGCAAGCCTGTGCAACTCTCATGCAACACTGTGAAATCTTTTCTCACTTGTTATCGTTCGTCATCTCACGCTCCCTGCCATGGTGTGTTATGTTAAGTAGCTGGTCTGCTTTCTGTCTTTGACTCTTTCCTCCTTGGATTTCAATTCCAAACATGGTTATCCTTCTAGGGGTGTCTCACTTCCCACCCCAGCCCATTCCTTTCCTGCTTTGTGTTTCCAGCAGTGCTCACTCCGCTGTAGGAGAGAGTAGAGACACGGGGAGACGAGACATAGCAGGTGATATAGTGGAAAATAAATGCAGAGGGGGTGCAAGAGAGACGAAGAGGCTCACAGAATGAAAGCAGCTACATTCCATAGGTTTTTTGTCATGAGCAAATGGAATAAGGAAGTAGCTAAGAAGGCAACGGGGAACATTTTACAACTTCATGTTTGGTATTTGTTGTGAACTATTTGGCCTCACTAAAAAAAGGAAAATTTCTGACAAATCAGAAAAGAACAGTCCTGTAAAGACTCCTCCTGGACTCCTGAAGAAAACTCTTTCACGTGGAGAATAGAACATGAGCAGCACTAACTTTAGCCTCGATACAATAATCTCTGGTCATTCACTATGTAAAGAATGGACCAACAGCACAGAGGGTGCCATCTACCATCTGGGTAACACCATCCTTTTTTTGGGGTACATGGGTGGCAGTGGAACCTATGGAACACTATATATCTTCAGTTTCCTGGCTCCTGCTTTCCTGTGCTTGGCATTGTGGGGCTGGCTGTCAGTGTGTGGCCTCGATGTCTTTCTCTGGAACATGCTGCTGATGCTGCAGTGTCTAGCCCAGGTGTGCCACCTGATATTTCGGCTGATGCGGGATGGTCTTTCCAATGAGGAGCTTTCTGCCTTCTACTCTGCAGTTTATCTACCACTGGATGTACCTGTGCAGGTGTTCAAAGAGATCACTGCTGCCTGTGAGAACAAGGTGTTAGCTCTCAAAGCTGAGGAGGCTTATGCTGTAGAGGGAAAAACGCCTATTGACCAGCTCTCCTTTCTGCTCTCTGGAAGGTTAGTAAGTAGTTAGTAACATTCAGGATTAGTGTTTTACAGTGGGCATGTTGAAAAATCGCCTTTATTTATTAAAGTTGCATAGAAAGAAGCATTGATTTGAGTGCAAGAAAAAAAAAGTTTGCAATGTTTGCCGTGTGGATGCAAGCTCCCTCCTACTGCTCCTTCATTTACAAGTCATCTGCATGACACACACCACTTTACCCATATAATCTATATTAAAAATGTGGTAATTGTTGCAGGTATTTTAATAAATACTGGTATTTTAGCCAAAAAAGGAAAGCATTCAGAGAGCTATGGTTTTCCAAAGTATGAGAAAAAGAGTAAATGGAAAGAGCAAAAAAATAAAAACAATTCATTGGAGCTAAATTGAATGTGTTTGTGTTAGAGGTTGCACAAAATAAAGATGTTCATTTTGGTATCTCAGAAAAAGTAAAAACACTGTTTCAGTGGATAATCCAATAGGTTTATCTTTGATATCTCATGATATCATGATGACATCAAGCATACTCTGTATTTCTCAATCAATCAATCAATCAATCAATCAATCAATCAATCAATCAATCAATCAATCAAGCAATCAGTCAATCAATCAATCAGTCAATCAATCCAAGCTATAACTTACCACCTAACTACCATTATGTAGTTTTATAAACTTTTTTAGTATGTCCAGTAATTGTGCCCAGTTTTGTATTATTATTATTATTATTATTATTATTATTATTATTATTATTATTATTATTATTCACGAAAACAATTCCTACAAATCACAATACCAGTTATATAATTATCGTAACAATGCATCTTTAAACAGCTCAGCTGTTTAATACATGTATATAAAAGCACCTATTACTTTACTTTATTAAATAAGTAATAGCATAATAGAAAATCAAGATTTTAATCATCTGATACATGTTTATATGTTATGCATTGACATTAAATCTTTCTGAATCCAGAAAGATTCTAATTATATTAAGTAAGAAATAAGTTTCCTGTGTGTACAAATGGTATGATGTGTTATATTTGTATACTTACTTTTATATACTTATGATGGCGATCTTATGATATTTGCCTGCAAATCAAACATTTATTTCTTACTAGACATGAGTTTAATTTTAAAGATAGATTTAAGCCTAAGGTGAAATTGACCAATTAACTCATTTTACACTCAAATTTGACTTTATGCAGCTTCAGGGAATAAGGACCATGTCTTGATCTTAATTTACAATCTTTTGTAAAGAGAATGAACTCAAATGCATGAAAATCAATGATATTTCATTAGGAATTGTGTTGAGCAAAAGTACTATGATTATGATTTGTAGGCATGTACATTTGTGAAACATAATGTCTAAGAACATGCTATGTTTTGCTAATGTTTCTTTATAAATGACTGAAATAAGATTTTGGACTTGATTTGATTTGAATGGCTTAACACTTCTTTAATACTTTAGTGCTGTTTAGTTTAGCCTCTAGATCCCACACATTGTTCTGTTTTTCTACCATTTTTAGGATTCGGGTGTCTTTAGAAGGTCAGTTCCTTCATTACATATTCCCTCACCAGTTCCTGGATTCTCCGGAATGGGAATCCCTCAGACCAACAGAGGAGGGAAACTTCCAGGTGCCATAACAAACGCTTTTAGAGTCTCTAAACTATAATATGGTTTCTTTGGATATGGAATTATTTGCTGTATAATAACCTATATCATTAAATACCTACTTCAGTTCAACATTTAACTGACAACTTGAACATTTAATCATCCCCCAATCCTCAGGTGACACTGACAGCGGAGACGGATTGCCATTACATCTCCTGGCGCCGCAGACGTCTTTACCTCCTTTTGGCCAAAGATCGCTACATTGCTCGTCTGTTCTCAGTCATGCTTGGCAATGACATTGCAGACAAACTCTACTCTCTGAATGACAAACTCTTTGCCAAGAGCGGGGTACACCTTGACATCCGTCTGCCCAGCCTCTACCACGTTCTTGCCCCAACGCCACAAAGTAGTGAAGGGGGAAGTGGCAGTTCCGCACCAAGGGGAAGTCAAGGGAATCAGACTGTCGTGCCAATAGACCCATCACCTAGCAACCAGCATGTAGGTGCAGCAAACTCTCAACAAGGACAGGGGAAGGAGCCACTTCTCAAAGGTCAGCCTTCTCAGCGACACTCTTCCTGGGCTGCGGATCCTGAGATGCCCTCGGGTGAGGACTCAACCAGCCTAGTCCTCGAGGACTTTGCTGATATGATAGGCTCTCTAGTGGACTATGGGAGTGAAAGGGATTATTTGAAATAGAAAGTAGATTGCTGAAGCTAACACACTGGGCCACAACTTAAGTGACATGTAAGTACACACAAATAGGTTAGGACTGGTAATGTGGGGAGAAGTCTGTCTGCTGTGTTGTGCAGTGTGTTTTGAAGCGGCACTGTTGCACTTATTTGGCATCAAGCACTTGACTAACGTCAGAGAATGCAGGAGAGGAATGTGCTTTGCAATGAATGTGCATTTAACACCTAACTCTTCCGTGAATGTTATTGTATGCATGAAAATACATATATTAAAAAAAGACTTGTTCTATGTTGCAAAAAAGAACTGAAAATTTGCAAGTTGTGCAGTAAATCAATGTTTTTGGAACGTATCTCTGTGTTTGTGTCTACATGAACTGGTGTGAGTCAAAAGAGACAGAAGGCTTTGGGTTCTTTCCTTGTCTCACATATAACAAATTTATACAGTACACATTTTTAAAAGTGGCAATAGAATTACTGAGTCAGTTATGAGTTTTCTTTTCCGTCATTCTGCATATTTGTTTGTTTAAAGGCTGGAAAGTCATGAGTAATCCAGTGATCCAACTCTGTATGCTCCATTAATCCACCTCTTGCATCTTTTGAAATTCATGCTTGCGCCAGCTGCGAGTGATATTGCCTTTCATGAGGGGGTGGAAAAAGTAGTATTAGATGGCATGCAGGACAGCTGATGGGAAGAGATGAGCTTTACTGTCATTGAAATGCTGACCTTGTACACAAGGCCTGTGGAGGAATGAGAGATATGGGTTGGGCTATGTGGGCGGATAGGTTACACCACACTCTAGAGAGGGACTTGTAGTGATTCAGACAGATTCAAAACAATCTTAACATAAGTTACTATAGAAGGACTTATATTATGGTAAACTACTGCCATATGATTGCAAATGACCACTTGTTGATTTTCTTCATAAATTTGACAGAAGGTGATACTCCTGGAAGGTTTCGATATCAAAGAGGACGTGCTCCACTGGCTCCCACGGATACCCCAAGGCTCTAAAAATAATCTAATCCATAAACAAAGCCAAGAGTGGAACCAGGGCCTCAGCAAGTTCACTACACGCTTCTCATTTCCTCTGCTGTTGTAGCTTATGTTCCTATAGTACAAAGACCCACTGTAATTTGGACAAAGAGGCTTGAGAGAATTTATCTATACTAGTAATACAGTACTAATCCCTTTCACTGGCCTTGATCCAAACTATTTTTGGCTATTAATGTTAATGTTTTTGCTTTCATGTTGTTATTAAGCCTGTGGTCTCAGTATTTTTGTAGATCTGACTGTAAGCAAAACTTCCTCTTCACTTTTCACTTCATTTCCTAATGTCACATTGTGTTTTTGCTTTGTGCGAGTGTGTGTTTTTTAAACAGAATATAAAAATGAGTACAGGGAAAACATTCAACCAGCATATGCTATTTTATGTGAGTTTTTAGTTCACCGTAAGGAATCAATGCATTTTCATGGGGCCAATTCTTCCTTAATAAAACCTCAGTGAAAATTCAGCACATGGCTGATATTGATTTCAGACTACAATTTGCTTGCAGTAGATGAAGCTTTATGAAACATTTTTAATTACTAAGTGTTGTCCATACATTTGTCTGATAACAGATACAGATAATTTATACGTTAAATAATAGCCATACTGCCAAGCTACTGTATATCACAAATGTTAAACGTATAGGATGAGCTAATAACACATGTAGCATATCAACAGGAAGAATTTACATTGTAACAGTAATGCATTATCTGATTTTCGGACATAAGAAATCATCAGACTGAACTCCAGTAACTGACCTGTGTTAAAAGGCTTTAGAATTGCTCTGCAATATCTGAATAATGTTACTGAATAAAGCATATGTAAATGTTATTTTTTACACTCTACATGCAGTAGATTTGCTTTTAATGGAACATTCATTTAATAAATGCTGTTGTCTTTACATATGAAGTTCTAATGTGAGTTCTTTGTGCATTGGTGCATTTGTAAGATGCATCTTCCTATTTTGTCAGTTGTGTAGCTTTTCCTCTCTCCCTCTGGATGTTCAGCACATCTGGATAAAGTCATGTGACCATGGTGCGTTCCTGCCAATCATTATGTTCTCCACACACAATGTGTCAGTTATCCTAAGTAGAGAAACAGTAACACAGTTTATACTGTCGTTCACACCATACGCTGCCAAATACAAAAACATACAAGTTTCATACTTTATACACCTTTGTTTTTACCTCATTTTAGGGATGTTAGAGACACAAATGTATTTAAAGTGGACGTTCCCTTGTCTGTATAACAATGCTCCAATATTCTTCAGATGGATGGAGTCAATCTTGCATAGACTCTCCGGATGCCCCACTACTTTTTTATAAATGGTTTGGTCGGTCTTTCTGGAATATACATACAGAGGTCCAAATTTATTTGTTGACCAGATATTACTCACATAGTCACAAGAAAAATGCATGATCACATGTGAAATGGATGTGCTTGTTTTTGTAAGTGCTTTACTGGTAGTTGGTTGCTAATAGTGGAGAAGATGAAAAGAGATTATACACACAGATAGAGTTTCTGCTCTGTCTTGATGTTGTGCATGGAGACCAGTGTGAGCTGCACCACTGCACTCTTTACCAGCTGGGACACTTTCAGCTCAATCATTATGTGATGGACTATGAAGAAAGACAAAGCACACATGAACTCAACAGAATTTGTCTCTTTTCATACTGTATGTTATTTCAAAAACCCTTGAAGACTGAAAAAAACCCCTCTTTAATCTGCGTGCACATGCATCATACTGATTAATCTTCCTCTCAGCTGAAACATGCTGATAAGTAGGCTAAAAAAACAGACCCACCACAAAAGGGAACTTCAGATGTAGTCAGGAGGTAGACTTTCCCATGTACGGGTAGTGGTGATTCTGTTATGCCACTGTTCTTCAGCAAGCCTAAGGCACAAACACACACAGATGAATAGGATGAGAGTTCAAATGAAGTTTGCTTACCAGTCTTTAAAACAAAAAGCAATAACACATCTTGACAAATATCAATTTTTCATTAATATATGTTATTGCGGGGGCACGGTGGCTTAGTGGTTAGCATGTTTGCCTCACACCTCCAGGGTTGGGGGTTTGATTCCCACCTGTGTGGAGTTTGCTTGTTCTCCTTGTGCCTCAGGGGTTTCCTCCGGGTACTCCGGTTTCCTCCCCCGGTCCAAAGACATGTGTGGTAGGTTGATTGACGTCTCTAAATTGTCCGTAGTGTGTGAATGTGAGTGTGTGTGTGTGCCCTGTGGTGGGTTGGCACTCCGTCTAGGCTGTATCCTGCCTTGATGCCCAATGACACCTGAGATAGGCACAGGCTCCCTGTGACCCGAGAATAGTTCGGATAGACAATGAATGAATATGTTATTGCTTTATAACTTAAATAAAGCTGATTCTCACATGTGCTATTACAGTTCTGTTCACCAGACCCAGAGATTTCGGATCATAGCAATAATGATTTAAATAGATTCAAGTACATAATATAAAATTGTCCTTTTTTCTGTTTTAGGACGGTGTTTTTTAGCCTAAACAATTATCCATCATGACAACTGTTTTCATCAGACTTGAGTTAAGTAACATGTGCAAGAAAAGGCACCATGCACACACACTTTGACACTCATTCACAACTACGAGTGATTTTACAGTAAATCCACCTATCAGAATGGAGGTGGAGAACCCAAGGGAAACCCATGTGGACACAGAAAGAACTTTCTACATGGAGAAAATGCTCCACTGACTTGCAAGACTCTGTTAAGTTATGCAAACTTGACATCAAATTTAAACAAAGAAATACATGTCACTTGGTGTTTAGTGAAATAAGCCTTTCTAAATGTTTATGAAGGTGGCATGTTTCCCTATAAACACTAACGCTATATAAAATGTTATTCTTTTTCATATGATAAAAAGCATATCAGCATCAAAGCTGACAGAGACTGCAGAGAGATATCTGAATATGTTGTCTACTGTAACATCTTATTTTGTCTGTCTTATTTTACCTATCTGTGGGCAGATGTTGTTAAAGGGGCCATCACAGCTGGTGCACTGGCCTGCCAGGAAATCCTCATAACTGTAGCATGGGAAGCCAGTAAGTGCACAGGAGCCATTTAGTGCACTCATGTACACCTGCAGCGACCTCATATGGTCACAGATTACATAGCCATACACTGGAAAATAAATAAAAACTGACAACAAACCTTCATAGTTAAGTTAAGGTTTAAATGAATTATTCAATAAACTGTTATGATTCCTTAAAGACCCAATCTAGGTTTACTGAAACACTGTTGTAAATGAATCAGTCATGGGAGTTCTTGAAATTTGTCCACATACTTGAAATAGTCACATACTTGATTTGTCTACATACTTGATGAAAAACTTGACTGTACACATCCAGATTGGTCCAGCCCACCATTCACGAAAAAATCCACATGTCCAACAGGAATGGAAATGCCAAAATCTGCCAAATTTCATTGAAATAATTAAAACATGATAGAGTTACTGGAGATTAGAATTGGTATCATGATAAGCAGCAGTTTATGCTGCAACAGCAGAAATACAGCAGGCTCGCTGTGTAAGCAGTTCAGTATATAAGAGAATTGGTTATTAGTATCCTCTATTCACAGCGGGCTGAAAGTTATGTGGGTTTTGTTGGATTCTCACTGTCAGAGTCAGTGTGTATAGCCTCAACAAACATGGCGTCTGAGGGATCCAGGCGGTCAAAGGGGTCAGCATTTTTGAACATAGGCCCTGCTGGGTCCAGACCTGTGTAAACATGTTGGAAAAGAGGACCACTAAATAAACTGACCATGAAAGTGAAAGTTTATATAGATGTGCAGTGTTATGAAAGAATTACAAAAGGTTGAGGGCTGCCTTAGTTTAACTGATTATTCTGAAAGATGTAACACTTACTGGAAAACATTAGAAGAAAATCTAAGATGCTAATCTAAAATCTGATCATTTCTGCATCCTAGTATTTCTTTAGAAATAACAAATAACTACTACAAAGCTGGTATTTTCATTATGTTTTAAAGAACCTGCCATGTTTAAGGAATCAATTTGTTCTGAAGATTTTTCAAACATCCCATTTGTGAATACATATTTTTGGCTGTTACAAGGTCTTGCTTTTGCTTGATTTGAAGTTTGATTTGTCAAGTTAAATCATGTGAGTTTTTAATGTCAATCCTCGATCTAAAGCTTGTATACATTGGAACAAAATGGCATTGGAACAAAATTTCTCCAGGACTATTAAAATACACAAGGCAACAAAGTGTGAGACGAGTGCAGAATAAGAAATACACATAACAATAAATACACAGGACATGGGCTGTACACTGTAAACTATTGTGTAGTTAAGCAGCAATATTGGCAAGAGTTCCATAATAAAAAATGGTCTGATGCACTTGTGAAACTTGTATTTAAATATGTAACGTATTTCAACTGATGGAGCTAGTAATGCAGAAAATGGTTATCACCTGTAATTCGTCCCAGTTTGCCACTGAACAGAGTTCCAACGAATCCTGCTACATGAGCTCCCAGGCTAATGCCAATGAGATGGAATAATTCCAGATTAACACCACTGGTCTGTATCAGCAGCACAAAAGAGCACTGTTATCTATCTCAGATGACACACACAGATGACTTTTTAGCCAATCTTCCAAGTGCTTGAAGGAATAATAGGTAGCACTATATAGCACACTTACCGTAAGCTGATTTATAAGAATTGCTATCTGCACAGCCACCTCCTTACAATTATTCACAACCTTGTTGTAGTTATAAGAGGCTCCACAGAGCCAGTCTACCACCAGGATGTTCGCATCCTCCTTCTCTAACAAAGCCTGGGCTAAGTCACTTACCCAGGAGGGCTTCCTACCTAGAACCCTAAAAGAGATGGCAGAATATTGAAGGGAGAAATATGGCATTAACATGAACTATTATCAGAATGTAAAATTTTCCTACCTATATCCATGAATAATGACTTTAGTGGGAAGTGTACTGTTAAAGTGTACAGTATGGTTCTGAGTATGGTTGAGACAGTCCTGGGTGAAGAGACTAGCGCAGTCTGCATTCCTTCTTGTCAGGAGCAGGTACTGGACATGTACACCCTTCATTTCTCTGTATTTTGTACATGTTTTGTTGTTGAAGTCTGCACAATTTGTTGTGGCTTCTTCATCACTAACTGTGAGCATACAGAGACATGGAAATATCGGGTGAAAACAACTAATGCACTTTAACTGTATATAAGCTCAAAACGTTTTTCTAGTATCGGTTTCATTTTGACTGGTTCCTGCCGGGATTAGTGTACACTAGACTATGAAATGACAGTAGTGATGAGAATCTATTTATAACATTTAAGTAGAATCTATAACCTTAAGATAGATAGATAGATAGATAGATAGATAGATAGATAGATAGATAGATAAAATAGATAAATAGAAAAAGATAGTTTCTTTATTATCATTGCATAGTATAGGTACACAGCAGCGAAATGCCGTTTAGCATCTGTAAGAAGTGCAAATGGAAGAATTATGCAAATGAAAAAGTGCAGTTTGATATGTAAATATATTTACAATTAATAAATAATCGGCTATGGCAGATATTATTTACAGAAACTGTTGAGCAAGTAACACTAAGAAATATATACATATATATTATATTATATTATATTATATTATATTATATTATATTATATTATATTATATTATATTATATTATATTATATTTTTTTTTGAAAATTTCCTGCTTGACATTACATACATTTCTTATTTCTTTGGCTGAATAAATCACTAGTGAATGAAATACTTTCAAATAAATAAACAATAAAAAAAAATCCAGGAATGTTAGGGTTTACAAAACTGTTCAGTAAAATGTCATCTTAAACCCACTTTAGTAATGGATATCTAATAGCTGAACAATATCATATAATATCATATAGCTGACACTGTATTGGTTCAGGACATCGATTTATTAACAGCAGGGAGGCAGTCTAAATGTTTTCCTTTTTTATGCTATTCCCTGAACAGCTAATTAACAATAAACAGAGGTTAAATACAAGCAGTTCCAAAGTGCCATCAGATTTTAAGTTGAATTTCTTGGCATCTTATAAAGACAAGGAACTTACCTACGACTGATGTAGTGAAGAGTGATAGAAGAGCGCAGAAGACGTTTCGCCATTTCCAGGTCATTTTTCCGCAGAATAAATATCTGCCTGAAGAATGTGCCTCTCAGAGATTTTACACTGTGTTTATGATTGATGGGATTTCTTCTTCACTGTATAACAAATAAGCATTTATCTTAATATATCCGGCCAAACCTGACCTGTTCTCTGATCTGTTCCTCTTATTCTGTAGCCAGGATTGCAAGCCTTGAAATCCACAAAAAACAAACAAACATCCGAATAAGTATGATGAAGGAGATAAAGACAAACTCTCCCCTTCAGTCCTGTGTTTATATTCTACAGCAATAGATAGGCTTATGTGGGAGAAACTTGCACCATCCACTTGTGAATCAGAGGCAGCCGAAGTTGCAGCTGGGGAAGAGACTTCAAACTCAAGTAAACTGAAAAAAACACTCTTGTGTTCATTGTGCTGCAGCTGGCTGTGAATCATGACCTCACTGAGCTTAAATGCTTGTTTGTGTTGTGCTGCTGGACTCTGTCCTTTGCCACTGGTCACTCGGTATATCTGAGAGATATTTTAGTGGCGGATTGAAGAGCTGTAAGACAATGCATCAGACACTTGATTCATATCCTATCTTGATGTAGGCAGTGTAAATCCTTTCAGACTGATTTGTGTAGATATACTCAAACTTACAAAGTGCATAGACACTAAATAGTGTTGCAATGTTGATCTTTTATTGATTGCATTTTGTATTGATTATATATTTCAAATAAATGTAAGTCATTCAAATATTGTTTACACATATTACACAGTCCACATCAATAGATCAATATTAAACATTAAAAAAAAAAATTAAACAAAAAATGAATTAAAACAACAAAGACACTCCAACACCAAACTAATTTAGCTTTGCGTAGCTTAATTTAAGGTTTCTTGATATGACCTGAATATTTATTTCCTGTGATTAGTCGTGTTCAGTAATGACAACAATTCATCTTTTTAAAACCTCACATTTGAAAGATTTTAGATTTTGCATGTGGCTTCAAAAAAGATTTTATTTCAGTGTGCTGTTGACTGAGAGATTTAACTATTTAAAGCAAACAAATTCTTTTAAAAAATGAGCAAAACAAATAGTGGGTTTTATTTCCCATTTATTCGTTGTCTTTCTCTGGGCAAGACTGATGCTAACCAATCAGTAGTCCGTTTGCGTGCCTCTTCCCAGTTATAACGAGGCGTGTATCCCAGATCTCGGTGGGCCTTTTGATAAGAGAAGGTGAAAGGTGTGTTTAGCATAATCAAAAGCTGCCTATTCAGTGGTGGGGTAAAGCATAGAAAGGGACGGAGCAAGACATGGACCACCTCCATAAGGAAACAAATAAAGTACAGAATGGTGAAGGGTAGGAAGAGTCGGTCCTGAATACCAAAGCCAAGTGGTTGAAGAACAGCGTGGTTGAAGTCAGAATAGCTGACAGGTGGAGTGCCATCTGATATGTAGTAAAAGTTTCCACCAACCACAGCTCTCTTCTCTGGATCCTTCAGGGCTCTTGCAGCCTGCAGATGTGCAAGAGTCACATTTCCCACGTATACAGGGTTGACTTTAGCTTCACGTTGTGAAGTCCTCAGTAACATGTCACCATTCTGGATTCCGTCTCTCATGTGGCCTAAAGTAAATCTGCAGCCCTCGCCATAAATATACATCGGCCTGAGAGCACAGGTAGCCAGTCGGCCTCCATTTTGAAGCATTTCACCCTGAGCATTAAGGCAAATCTCTTCAGCTTCCTTTTTGGTCTGGCTGTAAGGAAACTTTAAGCAAGCGTTGTACACTGTGTCCTCATTACCATTGACGATAGGGTCACCATGATGATTTGGACCAGCAACCTCAATGCTACTGGTGTATATGAAGAAAGCAACGTTCTCCTGGATACATGCCTCTAGAAGCAATTTGGTACCTAGAACAAAAGAAACTAATCTATTCAATCTCTTAAAGCTCCATCACCTCTGTAATTAGGGGTGAAATACAATAATACTACCTGATCAATTTCTATATATGCTTCAGATAGTTTATATCTGTATCTCTATTCAGATTCATTCAGAATTTTTTCCCCTGTTTTTTGTTTTATTTGTATATTTTTCTTTCTTAAATTGAATATGAAGCCTCCCTCAGAAACACAGCTCGATGCCACTACCACCAATAAATCTAGTCCTTCTTTTGCTAATTTGTATGTCTGAAATGCCCTTAAAGTATACTTCTAACAAGAAGAAAGCTATTGATGAAAGATTTTCACTTTGCTGTGATCATATTTAGATTCATTTCCAGAATCAAATCTGTTCATCTGCTGGTTACGATATTACATATATTTTTTGGAATTTATTCCAAATTCTATATAATTTACTTAAATTCATGATTGCTCACTAGAGATCTACATGTCACCATTTATGCAATTTTTTTTAATTTTTTTTTTTACTTATCTGCAATATTTACTAACAAGTTGAATTGTTTCAATTCCCCCAAATCTGCGCCACTGTGACTGGAACCATTAGTTACTAAGAATGGATGATTAATTGCATAACATGCTTGGTCATACAGCATAGAATCATGTATTTCTACTAACTGTCTGGTCAGGATCATAGTGGTTTAGATTTTGAGGAAATGTACCATTCTGAATAATGTATTCATATTTGATTGATTACATCCCTAATTTGATATATATATATATATTGCTAGCAACAGCTCAATATGATTCAAACATCATTCAGTAGAATTCATGATGTGAGTCAAGATTTGTTCATCTTAGGATTTCTATTCATATTAAACATGAATATATAGGCTAAAGAAAACACATGGCAGCTCAACAAATAACTCCTTACCTTTCACATTTACCCCATACAGTTCGCTGTAGTTAACAGCTCCAGTGACATCGATGAGGGAGGCAGTGTGGAAAGTGATGGTTGCTCCTTTACACACTTTCCTTAGTAGCTCACTGTCCCTAATGTCGCCTTCGAACGTACTCAGTTTTGTCTCTCCCTGGCAATCTAATAACCACAATTACATGTTACAAAATATTGATAAATATTCTGCTGTTTGCTCAAGATTTTCTACAGAACTAAAAAGCAAATTGCACGTACATGTGATGTATCTTGTAAAGGTAATTGTATTAAACAATACTTTGCAACTGTCATAGCTACATGACAGCTGAGACTGTAAAAAATACAAAATTATATACAAAATATAAAACAAAATGGGTTTGTTGGTGAATTAGAGGGAAAGGCTAAAAAGTCAGGATTCACATTTACCTTCTAGTGACTCAATGAGCTCAGATCGAATACATCTGTCTAACAGTCGAATTTCTGCAAAATTCTCTTCCTCCAGTAGTAGCTTAACTAGCTTTCCTCCAAGAAAGCCACACGCTCCTGTTACCACACACACATCTCCTGTAAAAGACATGGTTACAACTGCTGCCTAGATTGTTCCAAAGAAGAGGAGAAAAGGAAAGGACAGCTGAGATACTCAGGAATTAGAAGGAAAATGCTGATGTCTGAAGTCACACAGAGTGATACGAAGGGAGGCATGTTTTAAGCTTTCTGCCAAGGACAAACCCAATGCCACTTTAGAGATTAGAATCCTGGGAGAAAAGCAGTCTGCGAGGACTAAACTGTCAAGGTTATAATGGTCAGAGTCCTGCAATTTTTTTTCAAAGTCAGTTTGAAGGATCTATTTTCTTATTTCTTATTTAAAATACAATATGACAATGAAAGAGAAAACAACATGAATCTTAGTAAGGTGTTGGGCCACCAGAAGACACTAGAACAGCTTCAAAGCATCTTGACATAGATTGCACACATCTACTGGAGTGATGAACACCATTCTTAACAAAGGTTATTCCCTCAACTGATGTATTCATGATGGTGTGTGCATGGTGCCCTGAAATGGACTGGCATCCCATTCACACTGGGTGTATTCCTACCTCACACCCAGTGTTCCCAGAAAAAAGCTGTTGCTGTTGCTTTAATGAAAGAAAAGCAATTAGACACATTCTGAAGGGGCTGGGGTTTGATTCTTTCCTCCACCCAATTCAGAGATATATGTCGTAGGTTTATAGGCACATCTAACTTATCCATAGTGTGTGAGCGATTGTGTCACGCTATCCAGGGTGTCCCCTGTCTTGTGCCCAGGTGAGACTTACCTGGGCTCCCCACAACCCTGTGTAGGATAAATAGTACAGAAAATATATGGATGGATCATCATGGTTTCAGCCAGTTCTGCAGCTCATCACAACCATAATGTTATCTGCGATAAAACCTCAGATAAAATGCACATGTGAGCCACATCTGACTGAAATCTGGTTCATTTGGCCAAGATACAGCATGGGTAAATGAACCTGAGCTAATAATAAAAATAAAATATAATGCATAATACTCTTCTTCTGCATCTGACCAAAGTAGGCTAGTGGATTTAAGTTGGATGTTATCTTTCCTAATATGTCTTTTCTGATTTTGTTGATAAATGATTCTTGAAGTGTTGTAAAGTGAAGTAACAGCTTGTGGAACTTGTGGTTAGCAGAATGAGACACAGTTGTTCTCACAGCAGAGCCATGCTTTTATCAAATAGAACAGTATGTCTAGTATGTTTTTCTCACATCTACAGTGTTGGGGGTTCGATTCCTGCCTCTGCTTTTGTGTGTGTGTGTGTGTGTGTGTGTGTGTGTGTGATATTTGCATGTTCTCTCTCTGTTTCTGGGGTTTTCTCCAGGTACTTTGGTTTTCTCCTCAGTCCAAAAGCATGTGCTGTAGGATGTAAATTGTCTGTAGTGTGTGAATGGGTGTGTGTGTGTGTGTGTGTGTGTGTGTGTGTGTGTGTGTGTGTGTGTTTGGGCCCTGTGATCCCAAGTTCCCTAGGATAGACTCCAGGTTCCCTTAGGACCCTGTGCAGGATAAGCACTACAGAAAATGAATAGTTGGATGAATGAAGTTACTTATTCCATTAAAAAGTACTGAAATATAATTCAGTAAGAGATTGCTTAAAAATGCAGAGCTTGTTTTCTTAATTTTATTAAGAGTAAAGAGAGCAACATAATATACATAATGCACACAAACTGTATTCACAGCGTTCCTCCAATCCTCCATAATAATGATAATGATAATAATAATAATAATAATAAAAACATATATATACACTCTTGTTGGTATGATTCAGACATGTAAGATCATCTATTCCACAGCTCTTAGTTTGAAGGGGACATTCCTGTAGTTTATACAGAGTAGTCTAGTCTAATTCTCCATAACACTCTTCATTAGAGTATGAAAAAACCCCCCAAAACAATATATACACACACACACACACACACACACACACACACACTCTTTTTTTGGTATGATTCAGACATGTCAAACCGTCTGTTACTCAGTTCTTAGTAGTCTGAAGGGGACATTCCTGTAACTGTGCTTCATCTACAGAGCCACTTGGACGATGTACAGTCATGGTGCAAGCTCGTATACCTCCTAAAGGCTCCAACACATTAAAGACCCTCTCCCACTCATCCTTTTCAGGGTCATAACACTGCACAATGTCGACCATGCAACGGCTGTTCCAAGAATAGCCTCCTACCACATAAATTCTGCCTTTAAACACGGTCACACCAACATCGCTCTGACCTCTGGGCATCGGAGCCACAACAGTCCATTGGTCATTTGCCGGAATGTAGTATTCACAACTGAGGACATCATCATAATCATTTGTTCCACGGAAGTGGTTTCCACCCATAACATAGAGTCGGTCGTCTACAGTGCACATGCAGTGCAGTCCACGGAGCTCCATCATGTCAGCACGACGACTCCACGTGTCTGTGTTGGGGTCATAACAAGACAACTCTTTCTGGAAAGCATCTCTCGTTATTCCCCCTAAAGAAGGAAAATAAATACTGACATACTTCATTTCTTTATTTCAACGTTGCCCTTGTGTATTGATGTTATACTTATTCACTGGTTTGTTGAGCCCCTGCAAGTTTGTAACTGCTGTAAGCAGGAAGGATGTGGTTTGGAGAGCTAAGTGACCTCACTCAGTTACTAAAACCCCCCACCCACTCAGGCTAACAGGCTAGTGAGAACTCACCCACATTTGAGTAAAGGTCAGTATTTTAGACAAGAAACCAGCAAAAAAAACATATGAAATGAAAGGTTTATAACATTATCATTCTAGAAAAATGGTTTCATGTATAGAGTTGCTAGGAGCTGTTATTACTGTAGCCTGAAGATTGAGTAAAGAAACTTTTTATGGGATTCTCTGTAAAACATTTTAGACATTAAAGAGCATGGTCAGTAAAGTAAAACAAAAACAAACAAACAAAAAAACACTTTAGTGGCCTAAATTAGTTAGATAATGAACTTGCTTTATCTTCCTGACATTGAATGATGACTTGTTTGTTGTTTTTTAATCAGACAATGTTGACTAATTAGTTATCTTTAATAAAATTTTGGTACTCACCTGACACATACATCAGTCCTCCATGTACTGTACCAGCATGGCCATAATGAGGCTCACTCATGGGCGCAACAAAGGTCCACTCATTCTTGCTTAGATTATAACACTCCACTGTGCCTGTGGGAAAGATTTGAGCAGGAATTTATGGAATTGTTAGCATTCCCAAAACATCTGTATAAGTAGACAATGATGTGGTCTTTATCATTATAGTTTGACGCTAACGTGAGTATTTTTTAAGTTCTTAAATTGTTAACATATCATTCAATTACTCAAATTAACACATGCACTATATGGCTAAAAGTATGTGGACACCAGACCATCACACGCATGTGCCCACTCCAAAACCATGGCCATTAATACAGAGTTGCTATAGCAGACACAGCCTTATTGTTGCTAGAACAGCCTCTTCTGGGAAGGCTTTGCATTAGATTTTGGAACACCGTTGTGGGGATTTGTCTTTATTCAGCCACAAGATGTGAGAGGTCAGACCATGATAGCATGACAGGTCTGGTGTGCAGTCTTTGCTCCAATTCATCCCAGGTCAAGGTGTTCAGTAGGGTTGAGGTCAGGGCTCAGCCCACTTGAGGTCTTCCACAACAACCTTATTTTTTATGGACTTTGAATTGTGCACAAGGGCACTGTCATGATGGAATATGCATGCATGTACATTTTAGACAATTGTTTGCTGACAACTTTGTGGGAAAATTTTGGGGAAGAACCATATATGGGTGTGACGTTCATGTGTCCACAAACTTTTGGCTATGTAGTGAATTATTTATGCAGTACTATGTATTATTTGGTAACTATGTTTAAAAAAATAGAAAAGTATATATTTATGAGAATGAGTCTGGACCTGCCAAATGATCTTGGGTGTTTAAGGGTCTAATGAGTGGTTTATGTATTTCATCTATATTACACAATATTGAGTCATAGTTCATGCATGTTTGGAAGCATTTTAAATCCGGTACACAAGCCACCAGCCACATAGCCAGTTGGTTTGTTCTAGGATCTATTTTATTAACATTTAAAAAATTTTTGAATTTATGAAATGTACCAATCTCTCCAGTGGCGTTTCTCCCCCCAGCAGCATAGAGCTTCCCCTTCAGAGCGCTCAAGTGGAAGAAAGTCCGCTTCTCATTCAGGGAGGCCACCTGCAGCCAGCGGTCGAATCGAGGGTCATACCTGTATGCACTGTCCACTGCTGTCTTCCCCTTTGTGTCATAAGTGCTCTGCCCTCCTACAATGTAAAGGAAGCCACCTAAAAGAGCCACTCCATGCTGATAGCGAGGCATTTCCATTGGCTGGAGGGCTCTCCAGATGCCTCCTTCTTCCTCATCATACAGCCTAAGCTCTCTGCTCACCACCAGCTGTTGCCTCATCACTCCACCCAGAGCCAGAAGGTATGTTGTGTCAGAACGAATGCGAGTCCTCTCTGTCTGGAGTAATGGCTGAAGGAATGGCAGCATCTGGTAGTTGCTAGCCTCCAAGAGTAGGTTCACGCAAGCAGTGTCAGAACGCATGAATGGTGCCTTGCCTTCCTTTCCCTCAACATTTGCCTCATCAATCTGGTCCTCCTGTGATATCTGCAGGAGTTCAGCAGGGGTCATCAGGGGGAAGCGAATGTGGCGCATTAAGGAGTAGGCTGCAGGCCGGCGTTCAGTGGGCTTATGAGCTAGCCAAGGGACGGGCAGTGCGATAGAGCTCCATCTCTGAGAATCCTTTCAGTGAATCACTTGATAAGGTATGTGCTATGCTGGCCTCAGAAAGCTCCAGAAAACGGCCACTTTGCACAAGAGCTGAGAAGTTCTCACAGACAAAGCTGTGTAAGTGGGTCTGGACATCCTCCAGGAGAAGATCATTAGCAATGCGTTCAACTTCTGTGCAGTTTTCGATGGTGACCTGCCATATGAAGAAAAAAAAAGTGGTTCTTCAAAACAATACAATATATACAGGTGATTTTGATCCATCAATTTCAGAATTATGAAAACTACGTAAAGGCCACATACCTCACTGCTAAGTAACTGATTGCAGAAGTTGAGAACTGGAATCACTTGGAGGAAACTGGCAGCCTCCAGAGTGTCCTGAAGGGTACCCAAGTTTAGACTTAGCTGAGATGTATAAATAAACTCAATAATCTTCTTCAGGCCTATGGTGCTCACTCCATGAAGTTTAATTTCAGACAGCTCCTGTTCTTTCATTCCACCTGCAAGATAGTGTTTGTGTTAGATTATTGCAAATCCGAGCCATATATAAAAAAGCTAATAACATCTTTTTTTGTTCAGGATTCACCTGTGAACATGGCCTTGAAGTAGTCACTGGCTGAAGCCATGATCACTCTGTGAACTGGAAAGGTTTCAGTACTATCTCCAGGCACCAGAGTGACATCACACAAGGTTTTATCACAGCGAAAATGATCCAGACCCTGGCAAAACATTGAACTTGTAGTGAGAAAAAGCTTATGAGCATATTGTTCTATCCTACACTAATAAAATACAGCAACAACTATCTAACCCTCCTTTGTTTCATGCTTTTATAGTATTCTTTACCTTAAGTATGATATTTCCATGCTCCATGCTACTGAACACCTGTATGTGAGGTTTGGGACGAATGTTAGGCTTTAAGCTGGCATCAGGGGGCTTTGGAGAGACCACTTGTTGTTTGGGAGCAGGCTCTAAAGGTTTTGCAGCCACCTCTGGAGATTTTGGAGCAGGTTCGGGTTGTCTGGGAGGGGTGGCAGGTGGAGGCCTTTCTGCTTGCGGTGGAGGTCTTGCAGATTCTCTCTGACTCCTGCTCCCTATGCGAGACAGTTTTCGGTGCAGTTTTCCCTCTTCTCCGCCGTTTCTGAAAGAAAGTAGATTGGGCCATTGGAAGCTGAATTCGTTCCTTACTTCCGGTACTGGAAACTATTCACACACTCAGTTTCTGTCGCTGAACAGTCTTACATGAGTCTTACATGACACATGTCTTACGTGAGAGGACACATCTAACACAATGCTATGCACTTTGACACAGTTGATACTTTTGACTGTGATTGAGAACCTTTTTTTCAGACCTATAAAAACCTAATTATATGCATGAACCTAATACTCACCAAGATCTGTGTTTTTAATATTATAATTCAAATATTTCTACAGAAATCTCTCAAAGAATATTTTACTATAAAGAAAAGAAGAATATAGTACACATTCCTAATTTTAACCTCGCTTACAATTTGTCCCATGTTTATTTTGACCTCACACAACATACATTGTTGAAGTACATTTTCACCAAGGATCACAAAAAGCAGATGTTCATTGCAACATGATGAATTGCAAAACAATGATCTACAAGAAAAAAAAATTCAATCCATAAATGTAATCTTCTGGAGTTATTAGAAGAGAGATAATAGAGAGTTTTCTTTTTAAATAAGACCAAATATATAGAATATTTTGATTACAAAAAAACAAAAAAAACAAGACAGTTTACGGGGTGGTGGTAGCTCAAGTGGTTAAGGCTCTGGGCCGTTGACTGGAAGATCAGGGGTTCAAGCCCCAGCACCGCCAAGCTGCCACCGTTGGGCCCTTGAGCAAGGCCCCCAACCCAACCTGCTCCAGGGGTGCTGTATCATGGCTGACCTGTGCACTGACCCCAACCCCCAAGGATATGTGAAGAAAGAATTTCACTGTGCCGAAATGTATATGTGAGAACTAAACTCAACTCAACTTCTCAACTCAAATCCTGTATGCAAAATGGAGGCAATGCAGATGCCCACTGTGTGGTGTGGTTTGGGGTTGGATATGAAATAGCATCAGAGGGCTTGTTATATTTTAGGACATTAAAATGAAACTTTAGCTGCTTTGAGGGTAAAACTGGGTTATTAGCAGGTCGAAAAGACAGCAGGCAGTGGGTCAACTGAAGATTGTATTCCTTTAACAAAAAAGACCTCAAACAAATCCTGTAACCCTCTTTAAAATCTGCCAGCTCAACTGTAATTGCATTAGCTAAAATGCAAAATGAGAAAATGCAGTATAGCATATAGTGATTTAAAACATTTCCCAAGTCCCAGTCTATATCCAATCTGACTCATTAACCAAAATATCAAATTGATATATCTGCACCCACAGAAGTGAGTCTACCAGCAAGGGTCAATTAGACACCGCACTAAAACTCTGTATTGTCTCAGTTTACGCATTCTCAAAGTTATTTTAGCAAAGTGAACAAACAGCTACATTCAACAGTCTCAAATTAATTCGCTTTGTCTTTCTCTACGCAATCGTATGTTGGACAGTCCATATAATCTATACAACAGCTTTGAGCAGTTACCATTTGTACATAGATGCTGATCAGGATGAAGGCATTGTATTTGAACTCAATGTTCAATAATATTCCATTAATTTATTCCAATTCTTTCAAAGTTTTCCTGTCAAAATATCTCACATCACGTTTTATGATAAACAAACAGAAACAGAAACAAATCTTACCCCATGTTTGTGAAGTTAAAATAATTCAGTCGTTCGAAACACTATCCGTGTATCCGGACGTTTAAACGTCGTTCTGGGATGACACTGAAAACAAGTTCACAGAGCTGAGTGTCTAAAAAGGAAGTGAAAGGAGGTTAGTAAGACCTTGTGTGCACCCCACATTATGAAACCACCAGTACAGGTGTAATGTGACAAGGCATGCATCAAAAAGATGTCCAAACTTTTCACATTAGTGTCATTTATGTGACTACATAAACACACATCGATTACACTTAAATGCACAATGCCCTTTGTGCCGCTCATAATTAATGTACATCATATAGCTAAATAGTATAGTTTAAATAGAAAAAGGATTAAAAAGTTCATTATATCAGAGCATCTCCTCAAAGAATACCAGAAAAGGGTTTCCTACACAGTAACTTACCGAACACTGATACATTCTGTGAAGGTTCAAGGTCTTCTGCACATCACAGAACTAAGCATCTCAATGCTACTGCTATGAGCTGTTTACCACAAGCCACTTGACTTCCTGTGTCACTTCTCTTTTCTTAGTTTTGTCTGCCTGTTTTTCGCTTACACAGACCCATTTGTTCTTCCTCATTTTAATGTTACATTTCTCAGTCAAGAGAAATGTTACATTTCTCAAGAGATCACATTTGGCAATTCTTTATACAAGCATTAAAAGGCAAATCAATACACAGAGATAAAACAGGAAGAGTGAGCATGTATATATTAGGGGTTTGTGTTTGTATGTGTGTGTATACCGCCACTCTTGTCTAATCCCTATGTCTCTTAGCAGTGTTTCCTCATTCTTTGATCTTTGCCTTTAGTGCTAAAGTGAATCTTTTTTTAACGGAGTTTGAGACCACACCAAAGTTTACAGCGTACTTTAAATAGCTGTGTGAGAAGAATGGTGTCAAGCGCCACATTTATATGAGCTATACCTTATACTCATAGTACCATCATGGATGTGACAGGATAAAAGTACACAGAGTCTATGTATTGATTTTGTGTTATGCTCTGTTAAATAATAACTTTTATCCTTAACATAACCTTTTATTGTATATTTAATTCTTAAAAAAGACGTCCTCAAGACAAGACATTAAATCATGAAACAGGGCAGGCTCTGCAATAGTTTATTATTCATTTAGTGTTATATGCTTCAGGTATTCATTTATAGCAATTTATGGTGAATACTGCATAACTGTGTCAAATTATTTTATCCTTCTTTGTAATGACTTTCCAAACCCATTTTCGTCACCAGACCTGTCTGTCCGCTCATGATACACTGGACAACTAGATGTATTATCAGTCTGTGCCACAAACATGCCATAAATCCCCCCTTCACTTATCAAATCTTTATGATCTCTTGTTACCAAACCATATATATTTTCATATGTCATAGATAAAGAGCAAGTAGTTGTATTGTGGGTTAGCTAACATGCCTCCATTAATGTACAAACACATCAAATGCCTCTTCAATCATGTTTAATTATTTTAGCATTAACACTGTTTTGAAGATTATCTTGATCTTGCCCTTATTTACTTTTATTTGATTAGAGTTTAGAAATCTGAATAAGGTTCCTGTTTATTTCAGCCACATTTCTGCAACCTGAGAAGAGAAGACAAAATAGATGTTATCAGGAATACGTAATGTGCGGTTATTCATCTTTTAACTGACAATGCAATGAGATACAGGGAACACTATGAGTATTAGAAGTACCAGATAAGGCCATGGATAGACGAAACTCTTCATTTAGAATTTGCAGAACTTCCTTCACACCCTCTTCTCCCTGTCCAAAACAGATAATATTCATAACTACATTGTTAGCATTAAACTCTAACATGGACAACCACATACACATGCACACGCAGACGCATACACACACAGTTACCTTGTAAGCAAGGCCCCAGATTGCAGGTCTTCCAATAAACACACACTTAGCTCCCAAAGCCAAGGACTTTAGCACGTCACTGCCTGTGCGAATCCCTCCATCCATGTACACTTCAATCCGGCCTTGCACTGTGTCCACTATCTCAGACAAACAGTCTATCTGTTTGTACGAGCAGGGGACAAGGACAGAGGGAGGAAAGGGAAAGAGATCTTGTTAGAATTGGAAATTTAAAAAGTGTTATATAGGAAAGTAGAAGATATACAAGCTAAGAAACCACTAAAACCAGTGCTGTTTCTCACTGTGGCTGGTCCCCCGTCCAGCTGTCGTCCTCCATGGTTAGAAACAATGATGCCTTGGACACCATGCTCCACAGCCAGCTCTGCATCCTCTTTAGTCAGGATACCTTTAATGACAATGGGCAGGCGGGTGAGAGACTGCAGCCAGTGTATGTCTTTCCAGCTTATGGATGGGTCCAATGAGTTGGACGGAACGCCGTACTCTTCAAGACCTGCAGCGTCCTGTATGAGGAAGCATTCAGGCTTAACAATAAACATAACACCCACACCAAAACATCAAAACATGAACAACAAAAAATAGGAATGAACAAAAATGAACATACATTGAAAAATTTGAATATAGCTCAAACATAAAACAGCATGTGTGAGAAAAGTAGCTCTGGTGTATATACAGCCATACCTGAAACATGCCATCAAAGTTTTTCACTTTCAGATGAGGGGGGAGCTTAAACTGGTTGCGGATGTCATCCCGACGTTTACCAGTGTATGGCACATCGACTGTGAGAACCAGGGCCTTGTAGCCGAGTGCCTCCACTCTGTGCACGAGCTGCTCCGATAGTTTGCGGTCACGATACACATAGAGCTGGAACCAGCGGTAGCCATTTGGAGCTGCTGCACAAATCTCCTCCACAGAGCATGTGGAGTAAGTGCTGGTAATGTAACAGGTGTTCACAGCCTCCGTGGCTGAAAAAGCAGAAAACAACTGGATGGATAGCAAAATATTGCATCAACTAAAAAGGCACACTCTGTCAGTGCAGTCTTGGCTGTTCTTACGTAACAGCAAAAAATACTAAAAAAAAACTATACACTGTTATATCAACTCAGATTAATCAGTATGCATCAAGCTACACTGTGAAGATTGTAATATATTTTATAGTACTCAGTGTTCACAAATTTACACAAGAATGTCTGGATTGTCACAATTACCTCTGGCAGTGGCTTGCTCTCCCTCATGCCAGGCCAGACAGTGGAAAGCAGTAGGTGCAATACCTACAGGAAAGCTGATCTCGGTACCCAGAATGGTAGTTCGTGTGTCACTCATTGACACATCTCGCAAGATCCGAGGCCTTAAACGGATCCTGGTGGTGATTTAATCCAAGAAAATAAGAAAATAACCATTAAGACACACACTTATATTGCCAAAAGTTTTGGGACACCCCTTCAAATCATTGAATTCAGGTGTTGGTTTTCAGGGGTTGCGCTTGGCCCCTTAGTTCCAGTGAAAGAAACTCTTAATGCTTCAGCATACCAAGACATTTTGGACAATTTCATGCTCCCAACTTTGTGGGAATGTTTGAGGATGATCACTTCCTGTTCCAACATGACTGCACACCAGTGCACAAAGCAAGGTCCAAAAGACATGGATGGGAGAGTTTGGTGCGGAGGAACTTGACTGGTCTGCACAGAGTCCTGATCTCAACCCAATAAAACACCTTTGGGATTAATTAGAGCGGAGACTGTCAGCCAGACGTTCTCGCCCAGCATCAGTGCCTGACCTCACAAATGTGCTTCTAGTGGAATGATCAAAAATTCCCATAAACACACTTCTAAATCTTGTGGAAAGCCTTCCCAGAGAAGGGCAGGCTAACTCCATATTAAATTCAAGTGCATGTAAAGGCAGACGTCCCAGTTTTGGCCTGGCTTGCAGTCTCTGCTCTAATTCATCCCAAAGGTGTTCTATCGGGTTGAGTCAAGCTCCTCCACACCAAACTTGTTGGTGCACAGTCATGTTGGAACAGGAAAGGGTCATCCCCAAACTGTTCCCACAAAGTTGGGAGCATCAAATTGACCAAAATGTCTTGGTATGCTGAAGCATTAAGAGTTGCTTTCACTGGAGCTAAGGGGCCAAGCCCAACTCATGAAAAACACCACCTGAATGCAATGATTTGGAGGGGTGTCCCAAAACTTTTGACAACATGGTGTATTAATAGTAGGAAGTCTCTTACATGTGCATTTATGTACGCACATTCATCATTGTGAGGGATTAACGTCCAGAGAAAGGGATAAAATACCTTTTGTAAGCCTGTAGATTGTCATCCCTGGTGCAGCACTCATCTGCGCCGGCTGCGTAATAATCCCAGGTAGATTTGGAGAGATGCTGTTTGGCATACTCCTCAAAATCAGTCAGACACACTTTAGCTGTAGTGTTCATTCTGATAGAAAATAGAGCACACAAGGGTTGACACATTGTCTAGGTTGGTTGTGGCAATAATTCATTCATTCATTCATTGTCTACCGCTTATCCGAACTATTCTCGGGTCACAGGGAGCCTGTGCCTATCTCAGGCGTCATTGGACATCAAGGCAGGATACACCCTGGACAGAGTGCCAACCCATTGCAGGGCACACACACACTCTCATTCACTCACGCAATCACACACTACGGACAATTTAGAGATGCCAATCAACTTACCATGCATGTCTTTGGATTGGGGGAGGAAAACCGGAGTACCCGGAGGAAACCCCCGAGGCACGGGGAGAACATGCAAACTCCACACACACATGGCGGAGGCGGGAATCGAACCCCAACCCTGGAGGTGTGAGGCAAACGTGCTAACCACTAAGTGTGGCAATAATTAATAAAATAGATTTGTTCACTTAAATCGAACATGGAAATGTTAAATGTAGATTACTTGTGGAATGAATTTTAAGGATGTCAATGGTCAATGATAAAGCAGTTTAAATATATTTATGTGTGCTAGAACCTATAGGATTTATGGACTGTAGTAAAAAGAGGAACATAGAGGCATTGGTGGCTCAGTGGTAGGTTTCTCGCCTATCATGCGGAAGGCCCGCGTTCGATTCCCAGCCAATGCCGCAACCCCAGCCACTGCATGCAGTGCCGGTCCTAAGCCCGGAAAAATGGGAGGGTTGCGGCAGGAAGGGCATCCGGCGTAAAACACCTGCCAAGTTGTTGTGCGGACCAGTTGGTCCGCTGTGGCGACCCCGAACAGGGAGCAGCCGAAAGTAATAACTAAGTAAAAAGAGGAACATATTCATTAGACGGTCACACAGACGCTGTTCCTACGATTGACCACTAGATGGCGCGCAGAGAACATATTGAATTGGTTTTCTTTTTTTTACGAATGAAAAAAATAACCTATCTTCTGTAGCATTATGCATGACTACAACACGTAGGTTTTGCACGAACGGCTAAATGACTATTAATCAGAAAAGAATACTGAACAAGTATTCAAAGTCTCTACGCGCATTAAAGTAGGCAGTAACGGTCACTTCATTAAAACGAGACACTTTAAACTGATTAAATATTACCTATAAGTAATGGCATAACTTCTGAACACCTACGCTGATTAAAAACAGGCACTCTGAAAAAGGAAAGTATTTATGGAGAAAAAAATGCTCAGTCCAGCTGTAACACCAAGCAAAACAACGGCAGTAGCAACCACTGACAGGACAGTAAACATTACTCTGAACTATGAACTCTAACAGGAAAAAGTCTTTGTTATACCACAGTTAGTTCCGGTCCACCAATTTTGATTGGTCGAGCAGCGCAATATCTCAACTTTGATGCGTCACTCAATGTATCACTCCGCTCGTAGAATATCTCAACTTTGACGCTTCACTCAATGTATCACTCCGCTCGTCGGTGTTCACCGTGTAGAATTCCACCTTTTGTCCGAAATGTCAATTACTCTACATTCATCCAGGATCACCGCACTATTGCGTGTGCTATATTGCTTTAATATATTAACTAGTCTTCTACCAAACAAACCACATAAAGTTTGCCTTTTAATACAAAAAAGAAAATATTCTCCACACCTAGGTTGAAGCAGCACTCCCTGTTTACTTCATTTCGTAGCTAAATATTCGTTGAGTTTATCCCATCAGATGCTATGCACGCTGTAAGAGTCTCTACACTATCACTCAGTCAACAGCAACCACAGTATGACCATCACTGACCAGATGTTATATGATAGAACACAGCATCACAGCAGTGACACTGACATGCTGAGGCTATTAGCTGATGTTGAACTGGTAGGAGGGTCATTCAGTGATAAAAATTTTATGACAAAATATTTTTTTTTTTGCTTTGACCTAAAACCAATGATTGTAAAGTATTTTGTCTTAATTCAAAAAATTATTCCTAATTAAATAATCCATCAATTATTACTTGATGACATTTGTAATCAATCAACCAATTAAGCAATTTGTTTATTATTATTTTCACATTTAAAAATGTCTTATCTGGGAAGAGCTGTTTACGACTTATGATTATCACCAGACATATTAATCTCAGCCTCATGAAATTTGCCAAGCGTGTACACAAACATGTTTTCTATTTAAATGTTCAGGAGTCACCACAGAAGGCCAATTTTTTTCATACAGGGTTCTCAAAATGGAAAAAAGTGCAAATTTTCCAAACATGACTGGGCTTATAGACCCCATTTTAATAGACACATATAGTAAAAGTCACAGTTTCTGGTCAAAATACAATATTTTATTGATTTTGTGTCAATATCTGAGTTCTTAACTACCAGACCAATTCAAGATATTGACAAAATTATGTCAAAGATGAGCTTTAATATTTGAACTGTTTTGTGCTATGCTGACTCATGAAAAATGTTACTGGATTATCATGAACAATGTGTAAAATATTTTTAAAGTATTTTATTGTTGTGTCAGAAAGTTGCAAGGTCCTTCCATGTTGTCTGCATATGTTTAGAGTGCTCAAGATATAAACCCTATTTTTGCCTGTTCAACCTTATATGCTCACTGAACTTCATTACGAACACCTGTACATCGACTCATTCATGCAATTCTCTAATAAGTCAATCATGTGGCAGCAGTTCAGTGCAGAAAATCATGTAGATATGGGCCAGCAGTTTTGGGTAATGTTCACATCAACCATCAGGATGGAGAAAAAATGTGATCTCAGTGATTCGGACCGTGAAACCGTTTTTGTTGCTGCCAGATGGGTCGGTTTGAGTATATCTGTAACTGTTGATTTCCTGGGATTTTTATGCACAATAGTCTCTAGTTTATACAGAATTGTGTAACAAAGAAAAAACATCCGGTGAGCAGCCGATCTGTAGACACTTTGAAGAGAGAGATTAACAGAGAATGGCCTGACTGGTTTGAGTTGACAGAAAGGTTACAATAACTGAGATAACCACAATTGTGGTGAGCAGAAAAGCATCTCAGAATGCACAACATGTCGAGATGGATGAGCTTAAACAGCAGAAGACCATGTTGAAAGCTGCCCAGTATTATTATAGTGTTTCTCATAAAAACACTATATAAAAATCCCAGATTTTAGAACATTGTAAGCCAAACACCCCAAACACCTTTTCTGGGGTCACAAAAGTATTAATCAAAATACAGTTAAAAAATATCTTAACTTGAATGAAATATAATTGAAAGTAAAAGCAAGCACAAGTGGTACAGGTTTTGTATTATGTAGAAGTACTGCATGGAGTATGAACAGAACTTCTGCATGCTCCATGAACAGAAACATGCTACAGTGTTTGTCAGAGATAAAAGCCTGCCTAGGAAGCCTGTCTCCATGCTGAATCAAGTACAAATTATGAATCACAGCTTCTTTGCCATCTAGTACTATAGCTATTCGTCAGCAGCACCATAATTTTCCATTCCACCCAGAATACTATACTGGAAGAATTATCAAAAAATACATTGCCTGTGTGTATGATAGCTGCTGGTGTGTTGGCTACACATTGGAAAAGTAGGAAGACGTTATGGACAAATTTATGTACCCATGTGGACTAGCAATTTCCTTCAAGTGACCTGCATCTAAAAACATCTGTTAGGTACTTAAGAATTTCCTTGCAAACAATCTGTGATAGTCATAAAAACGTCACATGGCACATGCCAACAGTATTAATTCCCAGTTTTTGTGAATAGTGCTAACAACCTAACACAAGATATTTGGTTTAGAGATCAGAAGATGAATATGAGACAATAGATCAGAATTTCAGCCTTCATTTCCTGTTATTGACATCTACATGTAAACAACTTGGCACTTTTGGTGGCAGACCACCCAATTCTTAGGTGAACAAAATTTTAAATACAAACATTGAGTAAAATAAATAACACTTAATAAAACTTTGCTTGCATATCCCTTGCTTGCAATAATTGAATCAAGCTGGTGACCTACTGACATCACCAAACTAGTGCATTCTTCTTTTGTGATGCTTTGTTTTGTGACCCTGGATGTGCTGCAGCTTCTTTCAGTTGTTTGTTTTAAGGGTTTTTTTTCCATTCATTCTCCTCTTCAGGAGGTGAAATGCTGCTCAATTGAGTTAAGGTCTGGTGACAAAACCTTCACCAACCTTCACAACCTCCACCATGTTTGACTCATATCTTTCGGTTTATGAGCAGATTTTCTTCTCCACACTTTGGCTTTTCCATAACTTTGGTAGAGTTTAATCTACCAGTAATCCATACCATTAATCCATTACTTTTGTGGTTCATATCTGTACTTTTTTTGCAAATACCAGTCTAAGCGTCTGATTATTACTTCTGATGAGTGGTTTGCACCTTTTGGTACTGCTTCTATATGTCTGCTCTGGAAGCCTTTTTTAAACTGTGTTTTTGGGGTTTTCATCACAGCCCTCACAATATTTCTGTCATCATCTGTTGTTTTCCTTGGCTGAACTGTTTGATGCTTGGTTGTTAGTACACCAATGGTTTCTTTCTTTTTTCATGACATTCTAAAATATTGTATTGGTTATGCCCAATGCCTGTGTAATATCTAGCTTTGATTTTCTCTCTTTTCTCAGCTTTAAACTGACTTGCTTTTCTCCCATAGACAGCTCTCTGATCTTCATGTAGGCTTTTCCTTTTTAACAACAAATGAAGTCTTCCTATATGAAACCCAGAATAAACATTTCCAGCATTTGGCAGACACCCTTTTCCAGGGGGGCTTACATTTTATACAAGTGAGGGTTAAGGGCCTTGCTCTGGGGCCCAGCAGTGGCAACTTGGTCGACTTACTCACAACCTTCCAATTAGTAGTCCAGGGCCTTAACCACTAAGCTGGCACACAAATATGTCTAAGACAAAAAACATGTCTGAATTCACACGGAACGTCCTGTATCAGACACAGTAGCTTTTTTGTTTGTGTTTTTTTTTACACTGATTGGCCAATTTTTATTTTTTATTTTATTTTTTAAGACCTGCCTACCATCTTAGTCCATTTTTTCAGCGTAACTGCTGTGAGACGGTGGTCATTTCCATTAATGGATGGGGTTGAGGGTGCTGAATAGCAACAGTGCACTTGTGTAGCCTATTGACCGGATTCTCTTTGTCTTTCTAATGGAGTTTGTTTCCATTCTGTGAAGTGTAGCCTAAAGGGTGTATAGGCCTATTCAGTATGTTTGTGTGAGTGTCATATTACCAACTCAGTCAGTATGTCAGTGTAGCACGTAACATAGTACATAGTTTATTTTTAAGTCCACACAATCCATCATATACAGTGCACCCGAAAGAAATTACCCCAATGATTATTTCTCTTTTGCTGTATTACATCACATTCAAGTATACTAGAATGGGAATCTTCAGAATTAGTATATTTAGTAAATTACAATTGTTCCTTTTGAAGTGACTCTGCCAAAATACAATTAAATAACGTATTTAGATGTTCTTAGAAGAATTTGAAAATAATAATAAAAAACCCTAAAAAAACTAAAGTATTTAACTCTTCAATGTGAATTCTCCTTTTGCAGCAGTTAGAGATTTGAGTTGTCACGTATGTGTCTCTATGAGTTTTGCACATTTGAATTTTTTGGCATTTTTCTCCAACTCTTTAAATTAGAGGAAGAATATTGGTAGACAGCACTGTGTTTTCAGGTCATGTTACAGATTTTCAGTTGGATATAAGTCTGGGCCATTCCAAAACACAAACCTTCTTTTCTTTTGTAGTTTTTGTCCTGTGCTGTTGCTTATTGTCCTGCCGGTACATATATGCAGATGTCTAGCTGACAGTAACAGTTTCTTCTCAACAGTTTGTTTATATTTAGCTCCATTCATGTTGCATGTGACGGTAAAAAGCTTTCCAGTTCCTCCTGCTGAAATGCTACCCTAGAGAATGATGCTACCACTAGTGTGCTTGATCACAGGAGTACTGTTTTGGGTTTTGGGCTGTATTTGAACACAGGTGTGAACACAGGTGTACCGTATTTAACATATTTACTGTAAAATGAGGTGGAAAAAAAGAAAAAGAAAATGAGCTAAAAGGAAGAGGGGTGAAGGTTTGGGGTGTAAATACTTTTTGGAAGCACTGTATGAATCAGACTGTACACTGTATGTATGTTGATGAAGTTGTTCTTTAAATATGTCACCATCATCATCAAGTACATGATTAGAAACAGAAATGTTTATTTCATGGTTTCAGTGAGTTGTATTTCAGTTTAAAGTTAGAAATAGCTTTCGAGCTCTACCCTTTTTAACTAAAGAGCTATCATAAATTGGACATTTCCGTCAGTGCCTGTGAAGTGTATCTGGAGTGTATACAGTCACTTACAGATAACAGGTTTAAAACTGAAAATAAAAGTAATTAAAGGCCATTCTCAGTCATTTTGAGGATTGTTTTTGGATGTGTTTGGATTTGTCTTCTTATATTTGTCTCTTTAACTCAGTTTTGCTATAAGGTAAGTTTTACTAAGCCTTACTAAGTAGAGTTGCCATAGATAAACAAGGTTATGTTATATTGTGTTTTAAGTGACTTAACTGTTTCATAAGATGCTTAGGGTGATCTCCTGATGTCCAGGTCTGAAAGCAACACTGGAGCGTATCATTAATAAGCCATTTATATACAGACAAGTTTAAAGGAAAAAAACAACATAAATTGTGCGGTCACAAATTGTTGGGTCACCAAAAGCCACAAGATCAGCTTTTGTATAGAGTCTACAAATTATACTGGTGGGATGAACAACTGTGATGAATTTGAAACAATTTATCATCTCTCTCCCACACACACACACACACAAACATACACACACACATGCATGTATGAATATCAATATATAAATCGTCAAAATCAAAATAAAAGGGAAACATCGGGAGAATAAAAAAGGTTACAACATATGACTGCCCTTTTAACATAGATGTGTAGAATTTTTTTTTATATTTATTGTATGTATGTATTTTTGTAAGATATAAAACATACAATGTGACACGCTCTTATAGGAAAATAAATGGTGTGATTTCACTATCACCCAGAAGTGTTTTCCAATAACAGCATGTCCCAAAGTGGTTTATTTTTCTTCTACCAAAGAATTTTGGAAGCAGTAGTAAATTTTTGAACAAACAAAAATATATTATAATTTTTATCTGCTGACCGATAAAAAGAATTGACACTGGAGACTTCTTCCAGAAATGTCAAACAAAGAAAACTCCTTCCAGAAAGCTTTACAATATTAAAAATCACATAGGCTTTGAAATCGCTTTATGTGGCGCATCCACTGTCAAATCCCTGCATTAGTTGTATTTGAAAGAACACATCTAAACCTCTGATCCATGTTATAACAAAATAATCAATACATCAGCATCAACAACTTCTGATACATCAGCATCAAGAATTCTACTGTAACACTGTGATTATAAATCTGCATATCAAAACCACCAGTCAAACTGTGTGAACCATAAATTACCATTTTAACACAAAACACACACACACACACACACACACACACACACACACACACACACACACACACACACACACACACACACACACACAAATAGGGGCCTACTTAGACTGCTAAAGGTTTGGGACTGAAACGAAGATTATGAAATATGGAATACCTTTAATAGTTTGTTAATTTTTAATGCAAGTCAATTTCTTAAAATAATATATATTATAAATATACATCAAAACACATGCAGTTACAGCAGATTCGATTGAATATTATACAGAATGAAATGTTTTGGTGTACTTTACTAAATGTGACTTCATGAGCAGTCAGCAGTGTGTCAGTGGTGAGGGCATCCAACTACAGTGCCCCCCACACACACACACACACACACACACACCATTTAGCTGCATTCACACACTTTAAAGGCGCATTGTTAAAGTGCATTTCTAGAAACAAGACTTTTTTTATGTTAACAAGCTATTTACCAAATTTAGACCAAATCAAGAATACATGGACAACAATGCAACGAAACAAAACAAAAACTTAGAGGAAGCTTAATTATCACTCAATATTAATTGAAATCGAACAGTGTTACAATTTTTCTGAAATCTCCAACATTAAATATGGCATGTGTTTAAGTAATTA
This sequence comes from Hemibagrus guttatus, assembly GCA_033459395.1. Taxonomy (NCBI): domain Eukaryota; kingdom Metazoa; phylum Chordata; class Actinopteri; order Siluriformes; family Bagridae; genus Hemibagrus; species Hemibagrus guttatus. The sequence continues at coordinate 21,333,154 of JAUCMX010000006.1, forward strand.
AGTTTAAGTAATCCCTGTCAACTCAGTGTTAGAATAAATATCGCTGGCGGACTTATATAAAGTAAGACAGTCCTACCTTATGATTTAGGCTCTTGCTTTGCCCTTTTCCTGCTACACGTGTTTAGTTAGGGTTGTAACACAGTAGTCCATTCCACACGCACAAACACACACATACACATGCACAGACACACACACACACACACACACACACACACACACACACACACACACACACACACACACACACACACACACACACACACACACACACACACACACACACACACACACACGCACAGAACTAAGCTCCACTGTCAGCATTGTGGGCCCAGTCGTCACATTGTATATGGCTGAAAAGGGGGTCAATGGGACTGTTTTGTTTCAATTGTGTTTAAATCCCTGGCATGACACCCAAGTGTTTTTTGGTATATCTATATTTTTTGCTACAATTTTTAGTTTCAGATGTTTTCAATAATGTACAATTCTTTAAGAATGCTGTGTAATCCTATATCGTGTCAGTCGATGTTGAGCTGGTCTGTTGGCTCAGAACAGTCACATTTGTTTCAGAATAAGAAAAATACAAAATACTTTAATTCTCTAAGAAGATCATGTCAAGACCACACAGTATATTAATAACAGGCTATCAGTATCAGCAAGACCATTATTCAGGGTTAGGAAATAAATTCGAGTAATCTCTTTGGTTGTCGGTTGACACATAAGACATGCTTCATTCAGTTGTGGACCTTGGCTCTGATTTGGTGTGGGTCGGTATGAAACTGAAAAACTTTGATCACTGGCTTTTTCGCATGTGTTGTGTGTGAGGATATCACTGAATGTAAACATTGTTGTAACTAAACCTTGAGCACAGTGGTAATGCCAAAGCTAAATTAGATTTAACCCTTTTCTATTTCATTATACTTTTTATCCTATTTATTCAGCGTAATCAGTTTATATTTAATCAGCTCAATGACCCACAGGATTCCAAAATGGTGTTATTTTGGTTTGCAGTTGGTTTGAGAAAGGGTGTGAGCACTGTGTTCAGGTTCATTGGAAACTCTTTGATGGCCTTCTTCGTGGAACACATGGAAGTGTTGACGGACCTGCTTCTACTGAGGTGGAAATTCGGTTAATCCACAGCTGGTTCTAATGCTGATCATATCTTCCCTTCTCTCTGTCTCTGTCTGCTTCTCCCACCTTTTTTATACACACACACACACACACACACACACACACACACACACACACACACACACACACAGACACACACACACAAAGCATTTCTCATCTTTCATCGCACCTACTTGGTTCACATTGCCTCTCAATTCATTTAAAAAAAAAATTTTGTTGGAAAGACACCCCCCCCACACACACCCCACACCCCACACCCCACACCCAAACCTCAAGCTGCTGTTGCTGCCTTTACCCTCAGGCTACAACACCATCACACCACAACATGTGTATTGGATTGGGATATGTGATATAGATTTCTACTGACCTGGTCACAATTCCTCTGTCTTTACCTCAACCCTAAACCCCCCACATTCTCATAATAACAGTACTGAAACTAGATTTGGTTCACTTTGAACGGGTGAATGTTTTTCACTTTAGGCTTTTCGTTCCACATCACCGTGAGCCAAAATAACATTGGCTGCTGCTTGATAATATATATGCTTGATCAAGAACACTAGCCTCTTCTCACTTAAATGGGATTCCCTTAAGTCACACTGCTATGTGGTTAATGTGTGGCTGTGAAAAACCTTGGTCAAAGGTCTATTTTGAGCTGTTAGTCTTGACCAAATTATTAAACATTAATTTTTTTATAGTTACTATTTGGTATAGAAGTAGAACTTTCATATAATGCTCTTTGAAAGAGCAGAGTCACATGCTCAAACAACATTTTAAAACTTTCAGGATTTCAGAAGACAAACTTGTCTTGGCACAACACTCGAATATTAACATTCACTTACACACTGTTTGTTCCTGTCATACAAAGCTCACTAACAAACCCTCCTAACATCCTGTTATCCTGTCACTGTCTCTAATCATAAATCTGGGGCTGAAACAGACTGATGGTTCTTTGATGTGTGAAGAGATTCACTCATCACAGCCTACACTAGTGTCCAGGCCATATTTAATCTCACACACATCTTACATTGCTGTCTATCAGCAACATCAGCTCAGCCCACTCATCTGTTGACCACTTGTGTGTTGTCAGAGAGCTGAAAATAAAAATAACCTGATGTACATTGACATTTCAATAAGCTAGTCTATAGGATAATCCAGGTTTCTTTGCTTCGAGTCACAATATCTGGACCAGGACAACAGAACATGCTGAAAAACCAAGAAATGCCCTAGCTAGTAGTCTTCAAAGACTTGATGTAGCAGTGGAGTATGGTAGCTTTGATTATTGTAACAAAAACCTAGCATGATTTTGAAATGGTAGTGTCTCAATATAACACAGCAGAAATAAGCACTGCCTGAATATATGCTGAAGATTTCCATTTTCAGTTGAAAAACATTATGAAAATACTGACTCTAAACAACGTCTAAAACTAAAGAGTCAGAATGGTTCACACAGCATTAATTAATTACTAAGTGTCTATTATTGAACTTTAATACTAAACTTTAATTTAAGCCTCTGTCTAGTCTTATATGAATTTTCCAAACATTGTAGTAAGTTCTTTGCCTGGCATGCATGTATGTTCATGCTCAACCTGTATAGTCATATACTAGTGTATTAGCACTGGTGTACTGTACACATATTTGGTGGATTCAGCACACTGTAATGTTTTGGTCCACCACTCACTGCTTATCAGTGTTGTAATTTACCAGAAAGCAGAAGAAACCAGAGAATAAAACCAGACCTTAAATATTTGGTAAAATCTTCCAGTTGTTATTTGCTTGCTGCTGACTGTAGGCTAGTATGCTATAGCATATTTGCTGCTGGAAAAGCATCCTGCTTCACAGAAGTGTTTTTGTTTAAATCCCTGTAACCTCTCCTGATTTTAGAAGAAGAACCTACATTTTCAGAGAAGGGAATTTGTTTCAGTTTATTAAACCTTATGTAATATAAGCAGCATTTTAGATGAATAGTCTACTTTATTATACAAACTGATTGTTTGATACACATAGACATATTGAATTAAGACCTTTGTCTTAATCACGTTGTATCATTATGGCTCTGAAAGGCGTCACTGAATCTAAATCCCAGTACTACCAGAGTGACATTATTTGACCAAGATTAAAACATGAAATGTTCAGCTGCTTAGTCAAATGCTTGGACTATTCTATTACATTTGGAGAAAAATTTGCTAATAATATAGATGTATAAAATGTAAACTCTGTTAGCGTTGATTCAATTGAACCTCTGTAGTGAAAATTATACCACATCATCTTAGTAGCATGCCAGCATTGGCTCATGTCTCACAACAATTTAAGGATACTGGAAGAGCTAGCATTCTTACAGTTTCAAAATGTAATGATTTTATACAGCTTGTATAAAGTCAAACTCCAGACACTTCCCCCTCACCATTGTGAATTTGTGCAAAATCTGAGATGAGATCAGGTTCTAATACATTTCTGGCTTCTGTATAGGGAGCACTGGAATTTTTGTTACTGTGCTATATTTATGTCTGCAGATAATTTAACGTAGTTACGGTAATGATATTTTAAAATAAATTTCATTTCATTGGTGATGGTTCAGCACTCTGGACAGCTCTTCTAAAGTGTTGCTCTACTATATTACAGTGTTTTCTGTTTCTGATATTTTAATGTAATAGAAAAATATATTTGAATTATTGTTAATTAAAAAGGCAGCAGGTTGGAAATAACAGCAGGTTTGAGTCTTGAGTGTTACATGCTCTTATGTAGGTCATTATGGTGTAATATCCAGAGTACTTAAGTGATTGTACTTTGTGGTTTTGTACATTAACACAGTATAAATAACAAGTAATAGTATTTTCATCGAAAAAACATAATTAATGCTCTTTATATTTTTATCTAGACTTACAAAAACTTAATTTGTATCAATCCTAAAGTTTCAGCAAGCCTGCCTTTTAGTTTCACATGTTACTTGTCCATTAAAATGACTTTAATAAAAAGGAAGTTCTCAGAAAAATTATTTATTCAAGTGACAGGCTGAATTTCACTTCCTTGATGTCACTCTCTTAAGCTCTACTTTCATAATAATTATAATAATATTTCATAATATTATATTTGACGAGACTAAACTAGACTAAAATACATGCTTACATGAAGTATAAGGAGGTATATTGTACAGGCAAAATTGTTGTTGCTTTTGGCTGCTCCCTGTTCGGGGTCGCCACAGCGGACCAACTGGTCCGCACAACAACTCGGCAAATGTTTTACGCCAGATACTCTTCCTGACGCAACCCTCCCATTTTTCCAGGCTTGGGACCGGCACTGCATCCAGTGGCTGGGAATCGAACCCAGGCCTTCCGCATGATAGGCGAGAAACCTACCACTGAGCCACCAATGACAGGCAAAATTGTTGTGAAATAGGAAAAAACATATTGATGTAAGAAATGTATTTAAAAAAACCCTCTAGATTTGATATTTTCTTTAAATGTAAAAATAGTTAAAACACATAAAAAAATGTTAAAACACAAACATAGAGATATTGAAACTGGCATTTCATTTACACTGATCTTACACAGTCTTTCTATCTCAGCAGGCCTAACTGGATCTGTGTGTGATGGAGAGTAATGGCTTCTTTTTCTGTCTGCTTTCTATATGTTTGATTGCGTTTTCCCTGGAGAACAAGCCGTACAATGCACTGAGTCATAATGGTGATTTGGAGCAGTCTTAAATTGTGCTTAGCAAAGGTTAAAATAATCAGCATGTTAAGTAGGCAGTTTAGATTATTTTCCCATCAAATTAGGAAATCTCTCACGTCCATCAGACTTCAGCACGGAAATTTCTACTCACATATGGTTCATGTTTTTTTTTCTCTTTATAACAATGGCAAGAGTCCAATTCAAATTCATTCATCCAAAACACCAGGAGTTTCTTTTCTGTATGATTGAAGCTGATGCCTAAGAAGTGAACTAATCTTTTTGGTTTCTGATCATATAATAAAAAACTTTAGTGAAAATCTACATAGTGGATAGAAGAGAAGGAGTGGAGAAAATGAACTAACTTCTCTCATTGATTAGAAAAATCTTACTACATACAGAATAATTGGGAAAGGATGCTTCGGATCATTCACGTTTTATTCAGTGAAATTGATGAAGTGAACATGAGAATGAGCTCATTATTAGTCATCTGTGTGTGTGTGTGTGTGTGTGTGTGTGTGTGTGTGTGTGTGTGTGCGTGTGCGTGTGTAATCTTCCATGTTCGTGATTTTGCCCTGAGTAATTTGGGAGACTGTAGAGGAAATCATTCAGTACAGACTACATAGCAAATGAACCACAAGCATTCTGTTACACTTATACAACCTGACAGCAAGCAGGTCCAGGAAACATTTTAAAAGATGTGTGTGCTTGTTTGTGCTCGGAGCTTGAAAAAGAGAAATCTTTTGTGTCCTACGATGTTCAAGAGTTAGCCACAGACTGTGTGTGTTACTGAGACACGAAGACAGAAAGCCCCAGCTGAGTTTGGTATATTTGCATATTTGAGTGTTTGAGTGCTATACTTCCCATTTTCTTGCTGATCCAAAATCAACTCAGCTTTTCAGCTTACCCTGTCACATTCAATCCATATGGCAAATCCATACGAGTCTTTTTTTTTTTTACACACACATTAGGGCTTTGGTGTGACTTCACGAGGATTTCCCACTCGCCTTTTTCTAGCTCCTGTTTGTAAATGTTTGTATAATTCTTTTTCTTTTTTCCAGCAGGGATTTTAAACGACTAGTGGTTTCTTTGCATCGTTCTCCAATGTGTGAATGATATGTGATCATAATGCAGTGCAGAACTCAGACAGCACCACTGATCAAAATCAGACTCTTGATTTATTACAGCTGCACATAAAGTGACAGGAATGGCATTTTTTAGGACCTCGATCACTCAGATGTCTTTTTCTTTATATGTTTTGTGCAAAGAATAGTTTGGAGCAAAGGCACTGTTTTTATTTGACGTCGCTTTTTAATGAAGCAGAGCAGATGTGTATCATGTGTCTGTGTGTGACTGTGTGCACTGTAAAAGAATAGAGAGGGTGAGAAAAGGGGTTAGTTCTACTGAATCTGGCCTTTAATCAGGTGATACTTTTCAGCCAATTTGCTGTTTGTGCACAAAATAAACAGAATTTGAAAATCATCATTGAGTCTGTATCTAAATGAATGCAGTCTTATTCTAAACATACTGATTGATCACAACTATTAATATCAAAGCCAATGTACATGTATCTAACCACTGCCTTTTTGTACATACAGTACATGTGGTGTCAAGAAGACATCAATGAACCTGTCAGCTTTCATTTTTAAGGATGGATTTCCACTTAAAATACAATATGCATGCTGCACACACCAACTATGATTTATTTTCCCCTCCACTTACACACACTACAGTAGCAATAGTAATCAAACAGTCACATTTTTTACAGTCAACAGCTGAATGAAGAGCACAGTTACAATAGCCTTACATGGTTTCTGTTAAAGAAGACATGTAATACCCTGTCAGAAGGTAAATGATATGAAGGAGTGATCATAAGTAAAGTTACACAATCAAATGATTAAATAATAGGAGCAGCTCTACAGCTCTGATGAACAAGCTGTAGGGATGCATAGCACTTAAAATCGGAGAGCGATAGATAAGAGATTACTGATTTTAACAGTACACAAAGCACCAGCTGAGCCAACTAACTAAATTAGTACTAACTGCTACTATTATCTATAATTAAAAAGATAATTAACATCCATTCATCCATCCATCCATCCATTTCTGTACCCTACCCAAAGTGGGGGACACTCTTGATATGGTGGCAATCTATTTTAGGGCATAATCACACAGACCCAAAAACACACACACACACACACACACACACACACACACACACACACACACACACACACACACACACACACACACACACACACACACACACACACACACGCATATACACATTCAGCCGATGCTAATCGGTTTAAAACACAAGTCTTAGAACAATTCTTGTGGAGGAAACCGTAATACCTGGAGGTAACCCCCGAATCGGGGGGGTGGAATGCAGACTCTGCATACAGGGCAGTAGTGTGAATCAAACCACTGGAGGTACAAAGAAAATATTGCTGACCATTAAGCCACAGAGCCCCCTACAAATGACATACTACTACTACTACTACTACTACTACTACTACTACTACTAATAATAATAATAATAATAATAATAATTATTATTATTATTATTATTGTTATTATTATTATTATTATTATTATTATTATTATTATTATTATTATTATTATTATTATTATAGCAACAATAGAATGCATAATCCATTCTCCCTCAATCTAATTCATTTCTGTATGCTTGTTTAAACATATTCCAGTATTGCTGAAGCATCAATTTTGCAGCATCTAACATATTGAGACATTCTGGCAGTTTCAATTTCAAAATGATTTGATGTGTATGATCTTGTTTGGGAATAGTAAGTATCTAACAGGTTACTCTGAATAAAAGAGAAATATCATGACCAGCTGATGTTGGTGTGTGTTTCTCACTCACCTTGATGCTCCTTTACACACACACCACTGCATGTCAGCTCAGTGAGAGTGTAGACACAGGTGACATATGACTTCCTTTGGTGCTTACAGAATCACTCTTTTCTCCTTGCATGTGTGTCAGAATGGGTTTTCTTAAACCCCAGGGGAGCCCTGCACCTGTTTTCTGTTACCAGCAGGAGCTTTATACTACAAAGATGTGTGCAAGGTTGTAATGAAGAGAATATCAGTTTTCCTGGCCTTTAATATGTACAATTATAGTGTTTTGCTTTAAGGCTTAGCTCCTTCATCAGCTGCTCAGGATTGCATCACTTTCTGATCCCTTCCTCTCCCTCTGTACATGCCTGTGTGGAGGAAAGATTGGGATGAAGCTTTTTAAAGCCTTCTGGGAAACCAAACCTAAACATTGCTTCCTATTGTCAAAGCCTGCGCTTAGATTATGCAGTTGTCATTGAAATGGGAGAAGTAAACTGGTGAAATATGCAGTTTTAATCTATAAATCTATTAAATTAACTGAAAAAAAATGGTCATGTTATAGTATACACTTAGACATCCCTGCAAACAAACAGACATAGATAGATAGATAGATAGATAGATAGATAGATAGATAGATAGATAGATAGATAGATAGATAGATAGATAGCATATAAATTTTATAGCAATATTTGTTTGCATTCTTAGTAGTGTAATGCAAAAAAATAGAAATATGGAATACAGGAAATTATATATAGTTTATTAAATCTGTGAAATAATTTACAACAGAACCAATTCTATAAGGGGGGGATTTTACTGAAATAAATTTGTATTGCATTTCAATCTGGTGTATTTTCTTGTATAAATGTGTAAATGTGTAAATAATAATAATAATAATAATAATAATAATAATAATAATAATAATAATAATAATAATAAATAAACTAAATGATTCTAAAAAGAACCGCCTAACTTGGATTCAAAGAAGTCCATTGGGTTATTTTCAGTTTGTTCTATATAACAAACCAGTTTGGGGTCCCAATTATAAAGCAAGTGATTTTATTTATATAAAGCAACCATTTTAAGGTTTTATATAGAACTATTCCTTTTCAGAGTGTATGTGCTGTTTGTATTTTCTGTGCCCTCTGAAGAGCTCATCAAAAAGCAAAAAGCAAAAGCACAAAATTCACTCATGTGTTGACCAGATCTGCCCCTGTGACGACTGAAGACTTTTTATTCACTGATTTGGTATTTATGAGAGGAAGGAAAAGACCTTTGATAAATTGTCTCTACTCTGGCCTTCTCGATCACTTGTTCTCATGTTCCAGCCTTATTGTTTCTGTGTGCCTGTGTCTTCAAGCTCCTGTAGTCAATTTCTCAGCACGGACAATGACTGATTGTTGCTGGAGAAATGGAGCTAAGGAAACACAGCAAAGTCTCTGATTTCAAATTGCCCATTAACCACAGTGACCTTTAATTAAGTTAAGAATTCAAGGGTTTCAAGCCTTGTTTATTCACCCAACAATAGCAGCATGGTGGAGCTGGCATTTGAACTCATAAATTTCCAGATAGTATTATAAATCTTTACCTGATGAGATGTCGACGAATCATAAAGCACTCTCCACTTTTCTGCACTTTTAAAATGTTATGTGACGTCTATTACAGGTTTAAATTTAGTCCCACCCATTCTCATTTATCAGGTAGTTACCTTGATTCATCATTACTCTGTGTGTGTATCAAACATTTGCATAGATGTTTTGTAAATCAAAAAACAAAACAGTGTTTTAAACAATCTAAACCTGTGTGTTTCTGCAGCAGAGAGACAAAGTGGGGTTCTTCAGAAAGAAAACAGAGACAAAAAGATTGTATCATATATACGTTGTGTTAATACTAGCATTAACCTTAGGATCAATCTTTAGAGATAAAATGCTGAGTACTTAAGTGATTTACCTTGAGTTATTTATAACCAGGGTGGGTTTAAGAAATGAATTTAAGAAATTTGTGTCCTATTCACAAACCTTTCATATTTTAAAATAGCCTAATTTGTGACATATTTTGTATAAATAAATCATTGTGTATATACATATGCTATGGAAACCATTTTTGTTTAATGAGGGACGTATAGCACATAATTATTACATAAAACGTGTTTATCTTGTTGATTATTGATGTTCTTTGTGGATGTTTTTGCAAATCTAAAATGTCTGATCTTTTTCAACATGATGCCTTACACTAAGGCATCCCAGTAAAGCTTGCATGTTATACATTTGAACCATTTTAATCAAAACCATTTAAAGAACATGGCAACAGAAGAGAAATAAAGAGATGGTAATGGAAGGAATGAAAAATACAAGACTAATGAGACAAAACTGTGTACACAGCATAACATGTGCATGTATAGGAATATGTGTAGTGCTCAGATTGACTTTTCAAAAGCATTTATAATGTACGGCCTCCTATATGTGGCACATTTTTATTTGCTTTATTGTATACCATCATTCTTTCAGAGAGATTTGTACAAAGGTCTTCCTGAGGTGATAACTTTGTCCTCCTCTCATTCTCAGTCTCTTTCCAAGCACTTTATAGCAAACCTCGCAAACCTGTCAGCTCAGCAAGTTAAAGCATGCTGTTGCTTTTATCTGTTTTTAATGCTCTCAGATAAAAATGTGAACACCAGTCATAGTGGGACTCTAAATCAGTTCCACATCTGCACTGCAGATTGCACAGAGCACATAGGTACTTTTAAATGGATGGGCAATAGTCTGAAAGACATTACTGAACATATTTGGAGGAACGTACACTTTCCACACTGTAGCCCAGTGGTCTACAAATGGACAGGACTTAAGCTATGAAACCAGCATGTGAACATCTGGCAGGTGTTTTTTTTAGATGTATGTTTTGTTACATATGTATTACAGTCATAATATAATATTGCATGGTTGCAGGACACTATACTCTCTGAATGCATTTATGTACGCTTATTTAAATTAAAGTATAAGAATATTATTGTCAAGTTGTTTTCCTTCCCTTGCCTATACTCTGAAAGGAAGTCAGAGTAACAAGTCAGCACATAACTCAAGACAGGACTGTAATCTTGCCTCATTTAGACAGACGTGTGAGGAAACATCAACGTGAGATCCCCCTACCTTTTTTCCCCAACACTGTCCCCCAGCAAAGCAGGACTCCAAAAGGAGAGAAGAGAAGTTGGGGATATTGGACCTGGCACCTCACACTCAGGGAGCTCCAGAGGAGGGGTCCAAGCCCCAGGCGCTCTCAACACAGCCACTATGAGGAATCACAGAGGAAAGCTGACCTGGCAGCCCCACTTCCTCTTGGCTTTGTAAAGGATCCCTAATTAGTGCAGGCTATCCCTTTCACTTTGTGTCTCCCTTTCTCATCTTACATTCTCTTGATCTTTGTCTGATCTTCTGCTTTTTTTCTAATTTCCCTCCTTTTTTGCTTTGCTTCATTCCTCTTAGCACTAGTATGCAAGAGTTCCAGCAGTAGAAGACTCAAAACTTCGAGAAATCAGTGCCAGATGAATGGCAAGAAAGCAGAGAGGGAATGGAAGAAAAACACTTTATGTGATTATGATCACAAATTCACATCATACCTTCGTTGTTATTAGACCAACTAATTTGACCCTGCAATCTGCCTAAGCAGTCTCAGCTGTTAGGATGGCATTGCATTTACTCTTAAAGGAAGTATGATTAGTTTGAACTGCCTCTGGATGTTCAGAAGCTGACCACTGATTGAATCTGACTTTGGAGACCATGTGGATTTAGCCACTCTCCATCGATCACTCTCTTATCACTCCTCTGTGGTCACATGTCAGCATGGAAGTGTTCCTCCTGACTTTTCTCTGATCCTTGAGCCCATCCCCTGGTCTTTATTGGCTCAGATGTGTACAAAGACTATGACAGGCACCACCATTCCAAGAACACTGGCTTTCTATAGAAGAAAATTACCTTCTGCACAGGCATAGAATCCATATACACACAATATTTCTCATGACTAGCAAGAGCAGAGTGGGCAACAGATCAATGAACTCAGTATGGGATGGTTTCAAAGGCTTGTGTTATGAGTGTGTTTGGCATGTGTCATTGCCTGTGTGTGACAAAAAACTGATTTTTTTACACACTTATGAGCAGAAGTTGGGTTTGGAGTTATATTTAAAAAAAAAAAAAAAAAAAAGGATTTTAATCAAGTCATTGCAAATTTTTGCTTACATTTAATTCAGTCATGTATCTCTGAACAGGGTCGTGTTGTTGTCTCACATCTCCAGGCCACATCCCTGGTTTGATCCTGAGCTCACTTTACAGTCCAAGTGGAGTTTATCTTACTTCCCAGGTGCTCATGTGGGTATTCTCTGGGTTTTCTGGTTTCCTCCCACTTTCCACAAACATGCTATTAGGTACTAGTGTGTAGTTAATTACATCTAAGAGTGAATGTGTGTCTGCATAGAACCCTGTGGCATACAGGTGGTGTATTTCACCCTCATGCCCTGTGTTCCTGGTATAGGCTCTAAATCCACTGCGACCCCAACTAAGTTAAAAATGGATACTAAAGATACAATTCATATAGGGCTTGTAAAACATATTTAAGGATTAACAGTCTGGATTACAGGAGCAGAAAACTAGTGTTAAAGAGCAAAGAGAAACAGGAAACATGATGAACAGACAGTAAGGGGTCTTAAATGGGAAAAACAGAAAATGGGACTAAGAAAGAGAGTTCACAGTACTCTCAGGTCTTGCCAGCTTTTATTACCAGCAGAGAGATCCCCTACTTAATCAAGATATGAGCTTGACATAGCAGTGATAAATGTGTTGGGTTTTGAATCTTTTTATGAAAAGTGTATGTATAAGGAGAAGATGCAAACACTGTTTAGCGATTAAGAAGGTCTGATAGACTGCATTCCATAAAATTGAAACAATAGGTGGATGGGAGCCATCAGGTGTCTATCCGAGGCCAACAGTGGACAGCAGTAACAAATTCTTGATTCTAGTGTCTCTGCAATCAAACATCCCTGCTTGTCTTTCTGTCTAGTTTCAGCATAATGAGCTAGAGTCTTGGCTGTTCTCTGCTTTGCTCTGGGTCCATTCTCCTCTTTTAAAAATAGTGGTAGAAACCCTGGCTAGATCTGACTCCCGCAGTGCACTCACCCCCTCAGTCTGGTTTCAGTATCTGGAAAATTAAGAAACTGTGAAAAGGCTAAAGCCTTGAAAATCCATTATCATTTAAGCATATACTCCTAATCTAGCTTTAGTAGTGCTATTTATTTAGGATACACTCTTAGTTCCCTACTTCATAATCTCATTCAGAGACCAGGGCAGTACAAACCAATACAGTAATGGAGCCCCTCGTGTATCAGGCAAAAAGCGGCACCCAGACCCAATCTTTTCCAGATGGCACTGAAAGCCCACATTATTTACATTCAAGTTCTGTAGCACCCTACTTACGATGCTCTGAACCTCCACTGTTTTTCAGATTTTTTTTTATTTAACAGACTCTGATTATGCAGGAATGATGATTGTTTCCATTGGTGTGTCGTTGTCCTAAAAGTGCACCTCCTGATATTGTTAAAAAAAAAAGTAAGAAAGAAACAAAGAAAGAAAAAAAAAAAAAGGCAGTACATGCTGCCTATGATATTTGATATCCTCATTCACTGCACATTAAAGGCTAATCACTTATATCATTTCCATTAGGCTGAATCATTCACCCGTGGCTCTGTGGTTTTGGTCTGATTCATTACGTTCCAGTCCTCTTAGTGTGGGTGCGGATGGTTAGCTGATTTCATTATGCCTAATTGTTTCTGTCTGTGAGGTTCAAACCCAACCATGATGCAACTGATCTTCATCCCGGACAAATTTGTATCTGACCACTAGAGGGTGGCCTATACTTAGGAATCATCAAATATGCTAACCCATGAACTTTGGAGGTTTTGGTGGACACTGTCCTTTTTGAGCTTATGTAGAGACCTGTTAACAATTTTGCTATGATCTGTATCTGTATGATCTGTATGTTAATATATTTCATGTTAAAAGCACCCTAAGCATCCATGAAAGACATGTACAATAATAGACAGCTTTTTTAATATAATTGATAACAGAAGGCACAGAAGTGTCTACACTTAATCCGAATCAAATAATCCAGATTCTATGAATATGTACATTTCAAACTTTACATGTAAAATCATTCAAACATGTCGTCTTGTACCACTTTGCCAGGCACCCATCAAGCCAAATTCCATGAATAATAATTTAGAATATTTTAGAAAGCCTTTTGTGTTGCTGTGGATATTTATACTTGCATTAATTGACTATTGATCGTTTGCTTAATCAAACAAAAATATTCTAATTTAAAAACAAATCGAATGTGAAATAAGTATATGTAATATATACAGTCATGTAGACGCAGACATTCTGTTGGCTGGTTCATAACATCAGATTGCAGTCACTTTGGTAGCAGCATGTTACTGTATGTTAGAAATGAAGGGGAATTTGTTTAAATAATGTGTGACTAGTAATAAATGATAATAATAAAACAAATGAGGTACTTGTCAAATTCCTAAAAATTGTTTTGAACATTTGACAAAATTTGATAGAAACAATGCAAATGAGATCTTAATTTTGTACTCTTTAATAAAAATGATTTCATTATTTATATAAAAACAACCATGATGTAGTAATTCACCTGAAATGTTAACAGCCTGTTTAAAAAAGGACTAATTTCAGAGCAGTCTTGTAAGGACATTAGAGGAGATTCCAGCTGTGCTGTGTATGCCTGGATTTTTCTCCTCTTCATTATTGAGAAACAGAGCTGGAAAGCAACAGACCATAAAATCAGGCACCAGATCCTTAGTCTTCAAGCAATTTATTGTGTACTTTAATTGTGCTCTTAATTACATACAAATGCTAAAATGTTTGTTCTTGGCTGTACTTATGCCACTGAACCTTCTAATTTTCTGAAATGTGAGTTCACTGGCTTCATGAATGTATAACAGACAGCAGGAGAGATCCTTGCCTTCTGTGCAGACATACAAATAAGCAATTTGTTAAGTTGACTTCACATATGCCTCTGACTAGAATTGCTGTCTGTGGAGGCTCAGCAGCCAGTAAACCACAGCGTATTGTCTATTTTGAGGATTCATAATCATTATAGGTGTAGACCTACTACACATTCATGGAACATCTACTAATATCTCTGTCTATGTGTTATAGTGTTATGGTATATATTGTATTAGATTGTAATGCAACTGTCATCTTCAGCACAGATGTTTTCGGATCCAATGCAGTGGAGCACTTAATCAAATTGTTGGCCACTGAAGTCATGCTTTGGCTGCACTGCACATTGTAAAACCCCCAACAAACGCTGGTCAGTTCAGAAACCCTACCCTATGCTTTGTTTGAGCCTCAGCCTCGCTTTTTCCAAGTGGGCTGGATTTCCTTACTGATACCAGGTTGGTGTTTGCTATGATGAACATAAAAAGATTACACTAAAATTAAATACAAAATGAAATGACAAGGTTTAATGCAGAAAGAGGGGAGGAGGGTCGAGGTCTGTGACTTCAGTGTAATATGATTTTCTTTAGAGTTCTATATATACACACACAGCATATATGCACAGTATATATACATGATTGCACAAGAGTCAATGGAGGGGGGAAAAAGTAAAGGCGCAGTAGTTAAATTAATCTACAAGCCAAGCAGCTTGCTGTACTGCTCTGTGGCTTCCTGTTTCCTGTCTCTCACTCTGTAATCTATCAACATCTCATATTCTCTAGATTAAAATATGTACTTTAATTTATTAACAAAAAACAAGTTTTGTCATATAACCTAAAAGTTTTGTGACTTGAGTGCATACCTTAGACCGGCCAACAGTTCACCTTTCTCTCTCCTTGTCAGTCATCACATTAAACCTAAGTCTGAATGACACAACAGTCCTAATGCGCTGATGCTGGGTAATGATATCCTGAACCAATAAATGATTGAATGACAAATAATCATAAAACCACAAGGTCAGCCAAAGTAAGCCTAATTTCCACTGGTTGTAAAGGGACCTTGGTGCCTCTCACTCTCACGAGAACTGATGATTGGTGTAGGGGTCTTCATTTATAGAGGTATCTACAGAGTCTGCAGCTTGCTGGAGACCAAGACCTATTCTTCTAGTCTTTGTGTATGCGTGTATGTGTGTATGTGTGTATGTGTGTTTGTGTGTGTGTGTGTGTGTGTGTGTGTGTGTGTGTGTGTGTGTGTGTGTGTGTGTGTGAATCAAACAGTGTGTTTGAGTTTCTGTAAGCATAGATTGCAGTGATCCTAAGTGATAAGTGCTACACTGTTCCCTTGCTATACCTACAACTATCAATTTTAACCCCCTCGATTATGAATGTATGATGGAGGGAAAGTGAAGACAGTGGAGGAGAGTGAGAGAACAGATTACTCTCCTCCCTCCTGCACTCATTCCCTCCTGTTCTGTCAGCACTATAACAAAAAAGTAGACAAGGTGCTGAAACACAGCTCTCCTGAGGGACACCCCCCACCCACCATCACCATACTTACCATACACACACACACACACACACACACACAGAGACAGGGCTGTCTACATCCTGCGTCCTAAATACACAAACAGAGAAGAAAGTAGAACTATTGCAACACATAGCTGTGTATGAAGGTGTGCTATCTCTGAGTATTTTGCCTGTGTGTTGTGTGGCTTTACAGAACTAGGACAGAGATAGCTCCATTATAGCCCACACATAGTCCAATCTTATGTGCTACAGTAGTTTGGCTTTCTCGTTCATGGTTGCCGCCTTACCAGACATGCCATGGCCATAATGAAATCCAGACTCTCCTCTGAGAAGCAAACATTGCTTTACACAAAATACTTGTCTCAAATTGTTTATTTTCCTTAACAGAGTTTCACGCTAAAGCAGGGGGGAAAATGAGTTTATGAGTTTAAGCCGTGGAAATTTCCTTAGGCACTCCTTACATTTTTTTTCAAACACATGGAACTATCCATCCATCAAACTAGCTGATCCATCCATCTTCTCATCCATTTATCCATCCATCCACTTGGGTGGCAGGCGCCCTGTGGGCTTGGCAGGCTGCAGTGTCAGAGGGGAAGGCCTGTCTGTCAGTGTCAGGATGGAGAGGCATATCAGGGAGTCGTTGATGCAGGCTGAGGCCCAGAGCTCCCCAGACCCCCTGCCTGCTTCTATTATCACAGGTGGACTGTCGATCACCACCAAGCAGCCTATCCAATCCTCAGCTCAGAAGGTGCGGTCAGTAGGCCCTGATCATAATACACTCCAGTATGGCCTGGGAAGGAGACCTTGCAGGAACTTTTAGAAGAGCTGAAAGGGTGGTAATGCACGTAGATCTGTGGTGAGGAGATGAACAATTAGTGAGCACAGAGAGTGATGAAAGACATGCACTTGGTAGATAAACAGTTATCCGCCTGCACGGGTACTGAAATATTATTTCAGTAGTGACTCTAATAGATGAACATGCCATTAATGTCACAATAATTAACTTACTATTATGAAAACTGATGGCTTAATGACTGAACAAATATAAGATCCAATAATCAATCAATCAATGAATCAATCAGTCAGTCAATCAATCAATCAATCAAACACACAAAAAAACTAACAAACCACAATATGACATTTACTTCTATATACTTTTTCTATTTTTTATAATGGTCAAAATGTTTGGACACACCTACTGGCAAAATGGTTTTCTTAATTTAAATTTTTTTTCCTCATTATTTTAGTCTAATAATGCAGATAGGGAATTGTGCAGTAACAGAAAAGTATTAAACTTATGAAAACAAATACTATATTTTAAATAGAACAACAATATTCCTAATACTATTTTAAAAAACAGCCTTTACCACTGTACAAAAAATCTATTTCAGGAATTAGGGTAGTGTGAAATATGCAAAGAAGCTGGAGTGTAATTCACCCATCTTCCCTGGACAGGAAAAGCAAAGGACAAGTGAAGAAAATATCATGCTCTTTTCGATAGCAAGAACTTCATAATGGAGGTGTGAAGTGAAAAATATCTACTGGGTGGCCAGGAAACAGAGCCCAGAGGCTATACTTCTGGATGAGAACATGAGTGTAAAAAACACTGCACAGCACAAACAGTTCCTCTGCTATATCTACATACTGATATTGGAGTTTCATGAGACAGAATGCTGACTGCCAGAGGAGATGATCCTGAATATGGAATTATACAAATACAACCAGATGTAAAGGTGGGACAAATTAACAGCAGATGTGACTGAAAGAATAATAAAGGATCTGAACTCAGAAAGCTGTAAGATTTACCAGGCCTGGGGATAATCCAGTAAGGCAGAGTTAGGATTGCACAGCAGCTATGCAATGCCAGTCTTTAATAGACAAATGTTTAATTCATTAGGTGACTGAAATATGGTTGTATTAAAATAATGAATATAGGTTATGTAGTTTGCATACAAATGCTAAAATTTTCATTTACTCATAAAAAAAACATTCATTCATTCATTTATCTTCGTTCATGCCATCGTTAATTTTGTACACATATTAGGTCACATACCTGAACTTTTGAACATGTTACACTGCGTCCCTTGTGGACGGAGAAATGTAATGAGTGCTGTAATAAATTTGGTTAAGGACCGAATGGACCTTATGGGACACCGTACAAGCCGTTGCGTGGGAATTCAAGATGGCGGTCTCCATGAGCAGGAATATGAAACGCCTTTTAGGTTTCATTCAAACGAACACTCTTAAAACAAAATCATTTTGCTGTCGAAAGGCTTCCGAAGTGAAGGTATGAACTAATTTTATCCCAATACTCTATGTGTTTGTAGTGTGCGTTTTTATTTAAATCACTTAATAAGCGGACACGGTGTATTTGTGCATGATATAACTTCAGAAGCTCAGACATGTTTTCTGACTGTGAGATCCTGACAGTCTTAAATATGTATTGTAGTTTCCTTATTGAATGTGTTGAACGTGTTGTAGTTGGATTAGTTAGCGTTTGCAGCCAAAAATATAGCAAGGCTAGCGATTTACATTGATCAAGTCTGATGTGAAAACTGTTTTGATCTTTATAAGAATGAAAACCAAGAGATGTTTTTCTGCAGAATTTTCAGTGTCATTGGTGAACACATTAGATCAGACCTTGTAGTGAAGTCTGTAGCTCAAAGTAGGCTAAGTGACCTCTTGCTTATAGACCTTGTTATTAGCTATTATTTTAAATTTCACTAATATCTTTAATTTAATATCTTTAAGTTGACTAGAGAAGGACTAAAATCTAAAGAACTAGCGCTTACATACTGATGTATAAACAGCTCATACTAATTTGTCCTTGTTTATAGTTTTGTCAGATTAATCTTATATTAGGAAAAAAGTAAATAATATTAAATACTTATTCAATGTAATTTGTGGAAACATAAATGAAAAATGTGCTGTAAATTACACAAAAATCAATCCTTTAGAGCTTTTCATTGTCATTTAGAGCTTTATAAAGTCAATCAGTATTCAGGATTTCTGCAATAATATGCAGCATTTATTGTTGTAATTAGTGTAAGATGGTCCTTAACAGAAAAGTTATTCCTGCTAAATTCTTATTTGTGCCGAAAATAAAACCCTCTTTCTTTTTTTTTTGTGGTGTGGTGGACAACCTTTTTGTTGTACATATATAATTTTGTAACATATTGTTTTCCCCTTGTTATAATTATAGTATTTAATTGCTGTGATATAATTGCTGTGCTATTAGCAAAAAATGATAGAATAACTAAACAGAATAAATATTTGCACACATTTTGCCCACAATGAGAAATTCTATGTGTCTTTTAAAATATTACACAGTTAGTGGCAAGTGGCTGGGTTTAATTACATGTACCATACACTGTTACATCTTCATAGTGCTCTTTGTATGTAGACTGTAGCCCATTTTGTTGTGAGCAAATACACATCATGTGAGACCACCACATTCCAGGAATTATTCTATTGAATATTTGTTAATTGTGTACATTTACATAGAAACTCATTTTTTCCATACACAATGTATGAGTTGCCCTCTAATCCTTTGTGGGTGTTTTCCAGACTACAGGACTTTTATTTATATATATATATATAGTATAATATCTATAGTTATCTATAGTAATCCATTTCACATCAGAATCCACTTTATTGACAAGTACCATGGGTTTTACATGTGCAAGGAATTTGGTGCATACTAGTGTAAAGCAAGGGTGAAAAACATTGAACATAAAAATGTAGAAGAAAATTATAATAATTTTAAGCAAAAGGAAACATTAACCATATAATAGTGTATAAAAGTGAACAAATGCTACATAATGTACATTAACTGTACATTAGTGGACCAGTGCAAAGCTCTGTTTGAGGTAGGAAGGTAAGATCAGGTGCAGTATGGCTGCCTGAGATGTGTTGTTTTCTTTTAAGTAGCAGCAGTAGAAAAGCTTTTTAAATTAAGCACAGAAACAGGCAGAGAAAGTCTGACTGCGGACATGCACACTTTGTCTGTCCAAGATTCTCAGTGATTCGAGTGTTGAATGTTTTGTCATGTTTGTTTTGGACGTCTTATTGTAACAAGCAGATGAACTGAATAGATTCAGGGCCACGGTCAGAGAAAAGTCAAATGGCTGAAATAGTTTTTCCTCAATAGCTTCCTTCCTGTTTGAAGTACAGTAATGCGTGTCTTAGGCACCTTGTTTTTTAGGTAGAAATTCAGTTATCAAAGTTTACTTCTGAGGGCATGGTGGCTTGGTGGTTAGCACGTTTGCCTCACACCTCCAGGTTTGGAGTTCGATTCCCGCCTCCGCCATGTGTGTGTGGAGTTTGCATGTTCTCCCTGTGCCTCGGGGGTTTCTTCCGGGTACTCCGGTTTCCTCCTCCGGTCCAAAGACACGCATTGTAGGTTGATTGGCATCTCTAAATTGTCCGTAGTGTGTGATTGCGTGTGTGAATGAGTTTGTGTGTACCCTGCGATCGGTTGGCACTCCGTCCAGGGTGTATCCTGCCTTGATGCCCAATGACGCCTGATTTAGGCACAGGCTCCCTGTGATCTGAGAATAGATCGGATAAGCGTTAGACAACGAATGAATGAAGTTTACTTCTGTGTTACTGAATCGGTAAAAAAGCATTTTATATTTATTAAAATTACATTCCCAACTAAAAATAAATGACTTTTTGTTTAGTTTATTGTTTGCTCCTATTTATGGTATTTTTTTTTTTGTAGTTAATTAAGTTTAAGGCATTTTTGTTTTGCTGAATATCTTTGCATGTGCCTAAGACCTTTGCAGAGTTCTGTATATTTGAAGGGTGCTTGAGTTAAACAAATTAATAAAATTAAGGACATTGGAAGCATCTCCATTGATGCTGTTGGCGTTGGGTTTTACTTGTTAAAACCATAACTTTTAACATAGTTAACATAAATCATAATTTTTTATGAGCTAGCTAGGCACACGATTATATGATTTTTTTTTTTTTTTTTTTTTTTTTTTTTTTTTTTTTTTTTTTTTTTTTTTTTTTTTTCTCATGGTTTTCTGAATGCATGCATTAAAAGCAACAATTTGTAGACCCTATAGCTCTATAGTGTTATGTATAGTGTTATGTCTCAAAGTGGATATTATTTTTTTGGATGCAATTTTAGCTTTGTGATGCACTGTATAGGTAAAATGTGTACTTTCTAAATAGATTTATTCCCCTTTGCTGTTTGAATAAGCTCCACTCTTCTGGGACAGCTCTACACTAGATGTTCGAGTGTGGTTGCGGGGATTTGCGCTCATTTACCCCCAAGGGCATTAGTGAGGTCAGGCAATGATGTCGAGTGAGGAGGCCTGGGGTGCAGTTGGGGCCTCAATTCATCCCAAAGGTATTCAGTGGGGTTGAGGTCAGGACTCTGTGCAGGACACTCAGTTTCTTCCTCTTGGAGCTCACTCTGTGCCCATTGTCATGCTGGAACACATTTGGGCCTCTTAGTTTCAGTGAAGGAAAATTGTAAAGCTACAGCATATGAAGAAATTCTAGGTAATTGTCTGTTTCCAACTTTGTGGCATCAGTTTGGGGGAAAAACTGGGATGTGATAGTCAGGTGTCTACAAACTGTTGGCCATACAGTGTATAGCAATAATGGGAATAATGAATGCTATGGTGTTTAAGATGTTTAAAAATGAAAAGTGTTGCAATGATGCTGTTTAAGAGACTTCAGCACAACTGTAACTGAACATTGAGACTCTTTTGCTTTTGGGGCAGAGGATTGCAGTCATCCTGTTGAATAGGAGGGCAGTTAGTGATTGCCTTTATAAAGTGCATCTGATAACATCTGCATCAGTCAATGTACATGTAGGTATAACATAGGGGTATCTAATATAGTTGCCACTGAGTGATTCAGAAAGTTTTTAAAAGATTTGAATGCCTTTGAAATTCCCTGGGCTCTTGTCAGTATTTGACACCAAGTCAAGTGTTTGGGATCATTTTTCTTTTGCGCCCTACTTATTTTAAAACAAACAATTATTGAGATCATAAGAATGCTAAATATATGAGCATATAAGCCTGGCGTTCTCAGAAGAATTTTTTTATTAATTTTTTTTCTTCCTTATTTTCTGCTATTAAAATGCCTCACACCTCTAGGAACAGAGTACACCTGAGTATGTTAATGCACTGTTAACCCGAGTCACTTGTTTCAGTTGCAGCTGAGATTAAGTAGTACAATGGGCTAATTACAGAGACATAAGTGTGCTTTGGAGTGTTTGAAGTGCACCTTTGCAGCTCGGGCCTGTCTCTCTGCATGATTGACGAGCTGAGTTGCTTAAAGGCTGCAGCGCGCTCGGTGTGATGGAATGTGTGCTGACCGCCAGCCTGTCTGTGTTTTGTTAGGCAGCGTGTCACTAGGGATGCTGGAGAGGTGTGTGCCGTGACGGCAGGGGGTGAAGGCTACACAGATCTAATGGCAAAGCCCTCGAAACCATCACATCACCCCTTCATTAACAGCAACAACATTAGAAACGAGGTGTTTTCGTTTTTTTGTTTTAATTTTCTCCAAATGTGGCCGACTGAACACAAGCACGGACATTCACAATGCCCCAGGGTGTTATGTGCGTCAAAACATTGAGTGTTCTTGGCGGGGAAAGTTTATGAAAAGACATTTTAACCATGGTAGAGCAATATTGAGGCGAGCTATATGCTCCATGTTCAGAATGTCTGGAACGGGAAAGTTAACCTAATAAAATCTCAGATGGCAAGTAAACATTTTTTGGAAAAAAAGGACATGGGTTTTTATTTCAGCTTACATAACAGATTTCCCAAAAATTCCCAAAGATTTTCTTAACTTTTTATTAAATTTTTTTTTTTTTTTCATTTTTTAAAGTCAGTATTAAATTTGTCATTCTCTCAATTCACCTTGCACTTTAGTTTTAATAGCAAACCTTTGTTCAAAGAAAAGTCCTGTTGTATATTACTGAGCTGTCTGTAATGATCTATAGATGAGGGGTTTAATACTCCATTTACATGGGCTAAAGTAATTTTCACTTCTTCTAATTTTTTTTTCTTCACTAAGTGAATATTTGAAATTGTTCTGCTTGGCCTTGTGCATGTTGTATTGCATGGCAATGGGCCTCTGTGGGCTAAGATCTCTGACTGTGTGATAAAACATAGTGTTCCCTATGCAGCTCTTAATCGCCTGTGGTCTTAATGGCTGATATCAGTCATGTCAGCCCTGCGCCTTTAGACAGAGGAAACGGATCCTAATTCTCCATAAGCTCCAGACGTACTCACTCTCATGTCAGTTAAAACCATTAACCCGATTCTCAGCAGTACGCAGGAGAAAGAACAAGAGGAAGAGAACCGTACATCAAGCATTAAATGAATTATATAATCTATATCATAATAATTTGTTTTTACATGTCACTTAAGCACTTTAACTCACTCTGCATTGTTATTTTTAGGTTCATCACAGTGAAGTATGAATGCAGCTTTAAGGACATCCCTAGATTTTGTAGACTTATAATATATATATATATATATATATCTCCAGATAATTCAGTCATTGTGTTTTGGCTCTGAACTCCTCTGGAGTCTTGGTTGTGTCTTGCATCATCCTCCATGTAGATTTGCACTTTCAGGAAATCTGACGTTTTTAATTAAAATGTACCAGGAGACTATCTGGTATCACACTTTTGGGTTGCACTCAAGTCAACATTCGCTGCTTGTACTGGAGGAAATTAGACAGTGTGAGCAATGGGGAAAGATGGCGAGGGGGAGAATAGGATGTTGGCTGGAGCTACACCTGAGTATTACCATAATTATATATTGATTAATTTATGAGGTGTGTGTAGGTTATTTCTGCTTCGCTGTGAGTTTTATGTGACTTAAAGTGTTATTAGTTGGGTAATACCTCAGTCTTTTCCCTTACAGTTAAAAAGTCAGTTGGCATTTCATTTTATTTGGTAAAAATGTTTAATAGTGATGGACAAATGCTGTAGTTTTTGTGTCATTACGCAACTACTGAATGTCTTTATCTTTAATGCCTTATGCTCAGGGGTGCTCATTTTTATTTCTATACAAATACTTGTCTTAATAATAAACCTTTACAATAATAATAATCTATTTAGGGGCTATTGTAAGATGATCAGCAGTGTGTGGATGGTATAGTAATAAAAGTCATTGGTGCTAAACGGCTCTGACTCTGCTTTAGGCCTCCGGCCCCATGGGCTTGTCGAGCAGCGGTGCGTAGTGATGCAGCTGTCCTGGCCTGGTTATTTTTGGAGAGCGGCACAACCCTTTCTCCTACAAGCGCTGTTTTTGAAGGGACTTCAGCACCATTAATCAGGTTGGGGACCCCACGGTGCGAGAGGGCCCCTGGCCCTGGCTCTCCACACTGCACGTTTCTGTTCCTCTCCCTGCACTCTCTGCACAGTGTGAAGCACAGAGGAACCTCATCAATCTCACCTGTCCGAAATGTCAACCGCAGATTTAATCAAACGTTCCGTCTTCTAAGTCAACCCCCACCCCCCACCACCTCATGAACACTGCCCTCCTTCCCCTAAAATACCTCTCTCTCTCTCTCTCTCTCTCTCTCTCTCTCTCTCTCTCTCCCTCTCCCCTGCTTGTTCATCCGCTGCGTCTCTCTCTTTTTTTTTTTTCCTCCCCCAGATCCCTTTCATTCTGCTTGCACTGTTTTTATTTTAGGTCATTCGCACTTTGCTTCAAGCTGAGTGTGTTTCAATGCCGAGAAATCATGCGGTGCTCCACTGTATCACAATTTTAAAAAGCAGCAGTAGGACCACTAAACTTTCTCCCCTGCTCAGTATTTCAGTGAAGCAGGGATTTGATGGTAGGCTGGTCCTGCAGGGTCTGGTGAGAGGGTGTGGGAGTGAGGCTGCATGAGTGGCTGTGTTTTTCAGCATGATGCTTGTTTTAATAGGGTGCATAGAGCTACACTGACACACTAACAGTGAGTTCTGTGTGTTTTTCGGCTTGCTAGGGAGCAGAGGAATTGTAGAAGCAGTATAAGTAGTGCCTTTCTTCCCAGTCTTTCTCTTCTCTAAATGGACTCCCAGCTGTTGACTAAGTAAGGAATAAAACAGCAGAGTGTGGAGGTCCTAAATCCTGAGGTGTCTTATTCCTCTTATATCACAGCCATTTGCCGATGAACTGTTTGTTTGTTTATTCATTTATTTAATAGATTACTTTTTTATTCATTGTATGCTGTTTAGCATCCACAAAACATTTATCATTTGCATTATAGCAGCTTTGAATAGTTATTTCTATTTAATAGTCTAATTAAATAGTTTTCTTTCTTTCTTTCTTTCTTTCTTTCTTTCTTTCTTTCTTTCTTTCTTTCTTTCTTTCTTTCTTTCTTTCTTTCTTTCTTTCTTTCTTTCTTTCTTTCTTTCTTTCTTTCTTTCTTTCTTTCTTTCTTTCTTAGTTAAGACAAAACTCTGAGCTTCTCATGTTACTGAGAAACCTCCATCTTGAAGACTTTCTTGTCTCTGAAAACCTACAGGAACTGATTTACTGCTGTTATAAAGCAGTGACAATGAAAATGATGAATTACAATTATGGTTTTTTTTTTGTTTTTAATCTGTTTATGTGGAGTGTCCACCATACTAGTCTCTGTTTAAGTTAATTGCTACTCTCTTAAGTTTAAATAGCTACAAAACCATAACATTAGAACGAGAGCATTAATATAAAGCCTGTGCTTTGCCTTGCTACCAGAGCTACTGCCAGCTGCTGTTGTAGAAAGCTAATCAATCTCCTGTCCAATCAGAATTGAGTAGAAGAACTCACACCATGCTTTAACATAATTTACACTAAGCATAATTTTTTTTGCGACAGCATTTCTCTAGCACTTAACACATTTTATTTATAGACATTTACACATATTTGCACATGTCCAACATGCATACCCAAAACTTGTTGTATTAGTGAGAGATTCATATTTGTTTAAAAACAAATGAGTCTGTGTGAACTAACACAAGAGCAAAAAAAGCCTTTGAAAGTACAATAAATTATAGCATCCAATAGTTTTTCCTAACCAACAAATTCAGTATTTAGCATTCTGAGGAGCTGTTTTTGGAGCTAATGCTGTTTGCATAGTGGTGGCTCTGACGCTGCTTTTCCATCCCTATTGCTCATGTTTCCAGCGACTTCACTGTGGAAATGCATTACAGATGAAACTGAAACACTACAGTGTCCTCTGGACTTCTCTTTTATTGGAAATGCAGGATGGGATGATTGATTGTAAACAAACTTGCTCTGACCTCCTGTGAAATTATTCTGCAGAAGGCAAGTGTTACAAACACATACTGCTTGAATGTACATGCAGTGTATCAACATGTGCAGATTTTCTTTTACAAAGGCCAAATATTTCAACAAACTGCACAAGTTTAAAAAGCTGTATTCATATGTTGGTGTCACACACTTAGACACACTACAGGGTAATGCTTACACCATATGCTAGATGTTGGTGGAGAGAACTTTCATCACCTGCTCCGGTAGAGCTGCGTCGCGCCTGTGCGTGTAAAATACGAGGAGAGAACGCACCAAGTTACAACTATAAACCTGCCATGTGTCATCAGGAACAAACCGAGGGAAAGGAAGTGACTCGTCAGGACTTGCAGAAAGGTATGGAGGTAATGGAAAGTGGGTGGCTATTTAAAGCTGTAGAGTTGATGGCTACCTCGATAGATGAAGACAGAGAAAGAATAATTGAGGCAGTCGTTGTACAGTGAGGTCATGTACCTACTGTATATTTGGCTTTGCGGTGCCTGAAAATGCATTGTCCTGAGTAATTCTGATTTATTTTTGCACAGTATGTTTCCTGCTCTACAGCTTTTCCTTTGTCTTGACTTAAGAAGTTGTTTATAATTCATTAGTTGTCAAGATGCAAAAAATCCACCTGGTACTGAGGACATGAGGAAGAGCAGCAGTGTAGTGAGCTAGGACATTGAGTGTATGTGCAGGAACAGTGTGTACTTCACCTGAGCTGATTAGGCCTGAGGACTCAGAAAGAGAAGAGTACCATTACTGTTAATGAGCTTATAAAAGAAAAAAGTGTGAAAAAAGGAAAGGGCAGCATGTTTGAGGGGAATGTGAGTTTCCATCTGCATCTGGTCTGCTCTCAGTGTGAACACTTCTGAACATTTCCCCATCGGAGAAACAGCACCTGGCATGTTCTCCCAAGTTCTTAGACGGGTCAGTGATATAAATAATGAGAGACACAGGCTTGTTAGGAATAGGTTTTAACCCCCTGCAGATTTGGCATTCAGCATTGAAGCACAGAGACTCTATGGAGGCATGCGAAGCTTTAACTTAATTGTTACCAATTTTTCATAAAGTAGTGCTAAGACTTTAGTAAAGGAATCAGACTTTTGCTTCCTTCATAATGTTCAGACATGTCTAGGTGTTGGTAGATTTGAGGTCTGATAGTATGATTATTCCTTCGGTAGTTAGGGTTAGCCATGTTTCAGCTTATGCATGATTGTCTCAAATGACACATTACCATGTCTGAGAGGGTAATGGCTGCCTGAAGGGGAAAGGGAAACATGCGTTTGGTTTGTCAGAGCGAGGTGAGAACACACATTAGCCAGACTCAGACTGTCTGCCCTAAAATCACTCCTGACACCTCTGAGAGGCCCTCTGCATCCAGTCCACTGTGCAATCACTGCTCACTTAGCTACAGCATTAATAAGCTGTTCCTTTCTTCAGGCTGGCTGCTTAATAACTCTGGGAGATGTTCTGGGAGATGGAGACTAGCCGTCAGCCAAAATAACTTTGGATCAGACGGTAATATCAGACTTTCAACAGGCCATAATATCATTTAATGTGAAAACTTGAAGCTGTGCTTGTATAGTTACATGTAGTCTCACACTCTGAGAAATATGATTTGAAAGGAGGAATTTTACATAGTTTGAGCTCATGTTATCATAGAATAGAATAGAACTGAAGTTTGATTTTCTTACTTATTGTTGAACGTGACATACGTATATTTCAAATGTTTGTAAGGCTGGTGGTACAGCAGGTTGACTAGGCTTTGGGGTATGCAATAAGGTAAACATTCCACACCTCACATCATCATCATCATCATCATCAACACACCATGCATATTAGAATACATATTTTATTCAGCATTTACCAATAATATGGCCAGCATGTTGATGCACTGGGTAGCGCTGTAGCCTCATAGCTCCCGGGTCTATGGTTAAATCCTGAGCTAAGGTTACTGTCTGTGCTGTGTTTTCTTTGTTGTCTTTGTGGTGTTCCTTTAGGTTCTTCAGTTTCAATCCCACTGTCCAAAAATATGCTGGGAGGTGGATTGGCTATGCTGAATTGCCCTGTGTGTGTGTGTGTGTGTGTGTGTGTGTGTGTGTGTGTGTGTGTGTGTGTGTGTGTGTGTGTGTGTGTGTGTGTGTGTGTGTGTGTGTGTGTGTGTGTGTGTGTGTGTGTGTGTGTGTGTGTGTGTGTGTGTGTGTGTGTGTGTGTGTGTGTGTGTGTGTGTGTCCCATACAGGATGATTTCTCCAATCTTATGTCCAGTATTGTTGATGTAGGCTAAGGATCCATCATGATCCTGATCAGGATTAAGCAGTTAGTGAAGACAAATAAATTTCCAAGAATTTAAATGGATTTTAACACACAGTCAGTCACAGTTACAGTGAATGCCAACGGATTTGTAAATGACAATTGATACTCAAAAAATGCATCGTGTTGTGTTTTAGGATCCGTATCCTTATCATTATATCTTTACTGAATGTAGTTCTTTTTCTTTCTTGTGCTGGTAAGTCTACAATTGCCCTCTACTTTTCCCTGTGCCCTTTTCACCTCAGCTCACTGTGCTGAGGGATGGGCAAAGTGCCACGACTACACAGGATCAAGCTGCTTAGCCTGGCACTCTCTCAGTAAGCAGTGCCAGACCTGACTGCAGCCTGGCTCACTTCGAACCGTATTTACAGAGGGATTCATTAGTTAGGAAGCTGTGTGTCGCTTCCCTTAAAAGAGGGGGAAAAGCAGGAACCCTATTCACAGTCTATGTATATTGAAATTGGTTAAAGTTTTCCTGAATAGCTGTACGATAGCTTGTAATGTCCAGACCTTTTCCTTTTTGTAGAGCTCTTTTGTTGCGTCTCTGCTGTGAATGTTAGCCCTTAAACACGCACCTATTAAAACACTCTCATTGGCTGGAGATGGAGTGTTTTCATTGGCCAGGGACTGCTTCAGCTCTGCTGCACATTCACCAGTGGGACACAGCCTGTGTGTGAGACACACTTTTAGATTTATCAGTTTGATAACAGCTCTAAACTATTGGACAGAATTCCTTGTGTTTCTAAGGCTAAATTTCTGGGGTCAGTACAGGTGTATCCTCATTTGTCAGTTCACCCCTGTTTTTTTTCTTACTAATATATCTTTTGTTATTTTCATTTCTGTACCAGCTATATGTGTGAGGAATGTTATAATGCCTTATTTGATACCTCTTAAGAGATATAGAGATGCTCTATTGTTTTATTACTCTCTTTGTCTCTCTGTCTCTCTCTGCAGGGCTTCCATGAAGGACGTGTGTTTTCAGGAATCCAGCCCACTGGGATTCCTCACCTGGGGAACTACCTCGGAGCTCTGGAGAGCTGGGTGGCCATGCAGAACGACTACAACTCAGTGTTGTACAGCATCGTTGATCTGCACTCCATCACCCAGCCTCATAACCCAGAGTCACTACAGAACAATATCCTGGACATGGCAGCCAGCCTGCTGGCCTGTGGCATTGACCCCACACGCTCCATCCTTTTCCAGCAGTCTGTGGTCAGTTGCATGCATCTCTCTGTACAACACAGCAGGTTTTCCTGATGCTATAATAAGAGTCAAACACACTTTTTTTCAAACGCAATATAAAATCAGAAGCACTAATGTCAGAACATAAGGAATAAAACTTCACTTTTCACTTCAGATCTAGATGTATTTGGTTGTTTTTATTGCTATTTATATTTAACTCGACAAGAAAGTGATAAATGGCTTGTTGTCATCCAGATGATTAATTTATCATGCTCACCGATCAAGAGTCAGCGAGAATCCTTGCCATCAGTAAATGTTTATTTAATTGAGGTTTTTCAATGCTTATTTTGCTTAACTGATGCCTATCTTAACTGTGGGCTCCACAAACTCTCTAGTCGGTGAAAATGTTCAAAACCATTTCCATCATTTTACTTCAAAGAAAGCCACATAAAGTAAGCAGAGACGATGATAATAATAGACTTACAGTATGCAGCAACTCAGCAGCTAAGTTTAAAAAACGGTTCATCTAACCTTATTTTAAGGATGAGCTTTAGGCAGGTCTTGTTTTCAGATACCTGACATGTGTGAGCGCCATGTGTGTGTGAGCGCCGTGTGTGTGTGCATGCCTGTGCATGCATTTGTATGCACTTATTAGATGTGGTAGAAGTTGGAATACACTGTTACTGGATGAGTAGAGTTGTTCTGTTTCATGGTATTCTTACACACACACACGCACACACACATGCGCACACGCACTCTCCCACACTTCTGTTTTTATTCCAGTTTAACTTCATGCCACATATCTTGGCAGGGCTGAAGACCTCCCATTGAACACACTAGCACAGGACTGTTCCACATGTAAAAATAAAAGTGCCGTCCAAAGAAAACACTTGACTTCATTGAAAAAATGGTGACAATCTGAAATCAGTCAGATCTAAAGTGTGTGTGTGTGTGTGTGTGTGTGTGTGTGTTGAGGTTACACCTCTTTTTACGGGAATAATATCCACACTCCAGAGCGAGATTTATACGAATATTTCTGTCAGTTTTGGAGTTACAGAAACTGGCCCATAAATCTAAGTGTATATAAAATGCAGCCTCTCATCTCAACTGAATGTTGATATGGGTGAAGAATAATCAGTATTTATGTTTTGCACTCTGATGCCCTTCATGACTCTTTCTTTTACCAAGTTGGTGCAGAGTTGCAGACTACTGAGTTAAATGCAGACAGTAACCATTTTACCGTCTGCTGTTTTGTATTGGTAAATGGAATCGTTTCATTTTCTTCGCTCATTCTCCTCACACCTTTTCACATATATTAGCTTGGCTCAAACAAATACTTCACAACGTGGTGTAAAATTGCTCCTAATGTTCATTCCTGCCACGGTTTACATCAGGGTCTTTAGAATCTCTTTGTAATCGAGGGAGATGGCGGCCACGTCGCCAGCACCCATAAACTTTAATCCTCTGAAGCAGAAGGGTTTAGTGCCTCTTTTCTTTCTCTCTCAACTGGAGTTTTTGGCAGGATCTGCACTGCCAAAATGTCCTGCATGAGCATTCGCTCACATGGTTTTAGCATGAGGCAAAGACCTCTTTAAGTATCCGTACTCTTTAAGCCCCAGAGAACGGGCTGATTTAATGGCATTAGTGTTATTAGGCCAGATGATTGAGAAAGAGGCTCCCAACTGGGGATCTGTCTGGAGGTGTGCTGTGTTTCTGTGTGTGCTATCTGTGTGCATGTGTGTGTATGCATGCCTGTTTTTATGAGTGCCTGTTTGTGTGTGTGTGTGCACGCCCATCTGTTTGTGTGTGTAACAGTCTGTTTGCCTATGTGTTTGTATGAATGTCTCTCTCTGTGTATATGTGTATGATGAAAGACTGCTGTTCTCTTCCTAGTCATACAGAGGGCTTATCTCATGATTTATTCCACTATATGAATATATACAGTAGGCTTTGATGAAACCAACATCATGTTGGTTCTTATCTGTTCTGTGCTTGTGTGTGATTCTCTCCTTCTATCCTGTGCA
Organism: Hemibagrus guttatus; assembly: GCA_033459395.1. Classification (NCBI taxonomy): domain Eukaryota; kingdom Metazoa; phylum Chordata; class Actinopteri; order Siluriformes; family Bagridae; genus Hemibagrus; species Hemibagrus guttatus. Next base: position 21,365,098 of record JAUCMX010000006.1, read on the forward strand.
GGTTTCGGAGCATGCTGAGCTCTCTTGGATCCTGGGCTGCCTGACGAGCATGCCTCGCCTGCGCCACCTACCTCAGTGGAAGGTAATGATTCTACATGTTCAGCAAAGAATTATTTTTGTATTAAATCAGTCAAAATAAAAAATGCTGGAAGGAGATCATGTCTAGTGGCAGGTCTAAGGTGTGGGTTTTTATCTGGCATCTCATACCAGCCTGCTGTACTGTGTCTCTGCACCTGGCAGGGATGGAGAGGTATCTGACTTTCCCAAAGCGCAGCTCAGTTTTATTGTGTGTGTGCTGGAATGCTCAGGCAGCAGCCTCTCTTCGCTGCAGGGAAAAGGCCTTGCTGTTTACTCAACAGCTGAGTGCATGTTAAACGTGGCGGAAAACGGCCTTTGAATGCAGCCTGCATGTGTTAACGTGTGAAAGAGAGAGAGATTGTTGTACAGATGAGCAAATAGACAGTTTCTACCAGGAGTTTCAATGTTCTGTGGTTGCCTTTCCATTTTTTTTCTTCTGTGTATTTTATCCACATGGATTACTATTACTTCTCTCTCGCTGCTCCTCTCTCCTCCTAGATGAAGAGTAAGCAGAAGAATGAAGGAAGTGTAGGTTTGTATACCTACCCCGTGTTGCAGGCTGCAGATATATTACTCTACAAGTAAGACCTGTTGGGTTTGTTGCACACGGTGTAAATAGTGCTGATGAGTTGATTTAAGATTTTGACTATTAATGTTCTGTGCAGATCAACATATGTACCAGTCGGGGAGGATCAGATCCAGCATTTAGAATTAGCCCAAGACCTAGCTCGTATCTTCAACAACAATTATGGAGAACTTTTTCCTGAACCTCGTGCGCTACTTAGTAAGTGACAAATTTTTTCTAGTAAAATGTTTTGCTTTATCCTCACTAACCTGTTTTCCTCGTATAAGTTCAGATCTCTTCTCCTTTTAAGTATATTCAAGATCATAGAAGACATTTAAGATGATTCACACACTGACTCAGTGAGCATGAACATATGTAGTCAGCACTAATTAAATACGTGCTTAGTGTTTCTCTCAGTGACTTGAGCAGTGTGTGTTTCATTTGTGTTCACATGCACGCATGCAGTCAATCAGCCGTACACGAGGAAATGTATCCTTTTACTTGGACAGTCAGATGGCTATGTAAAAATAGCAGCAGGACAAGCTCTTCTTGGAGCCCCTTTTATGCTCTTCAATTATCTGCATCATAAGAACACAATATGAAACCAATCATGCATTCCATGGCACTTTGATTAAAGGACTTTCTCCTTCCTCTTCTTTCAGCATAACGGAGAGATAATAGATTGGCAATTTCTCCACCTAAATTTGATGGGGTAATGAGGGGAACTTGGTCTGGAACAGTGCTCGTTTTTTTTATTTATATATTACTTGATTTTAAAAAAATACCTCTAGTTTAATTCTGTGCCCTAAACTGGACCTCTGTCACTTCCATTAAAAAAGCAAAAAAACCCCCTATTATTCATGGCATTTATTAGGCACTATATCAAAGTATCAGCTATCATGATTTTATCTGTGTCATGGCACCACTAGGGTTAGGATAAAGGTTTTTTTTTTTTTACATTTTTAGACCATTACTTATGTATATTCTGTGAAGTTTACTTCAGATCAGAATGTTGTGTATTCAGGGTTACATTTTAGCATTGATTTTGATCTTTGTTCTTTCCATGTCAGGTTCTACACGGAAGGTCAAATCTTTAAGAGATCCCTCCTGTAAGATGTCTAAGTCAGATCCACAGAAGTTAGCCACGATATTCCTTACGGACACCCCTGACGACATAGTATTTAAAATCCGCAGGGCTGTGACTGATTTCACATCCGAGGTCACCTTTGATCCCGTCGGGCGGCCAGGTGTAGCCAATCTGGTGTCCATCCATGCTGCTGTCACTGGCCAGACTGTAGAGGATGTGGTCAGGTTAGCCACAGGGCTGGACACTGGCAAGTACAAATCTGTGGTGGCAGAAGCTGTGGTGAAGAGACTGGAGCCCATCAGGCTTGAGATCCAGAGACTGAAGGCTGACAGGAGCCACCTGGAGTGTGTGTTAGCCAAGGGAGCAGAGAAAGCCCGTAGTCTGGCTGCCCCAGTGATGCAGGAGGTCAGGAAACGGGTGGGCTTCTCCTAATCGTCAGATGACATTCTGTTGGAGGTTGAAATGCAGTATAGTGTAGGGGATATTATATAGGTGATAAATTTCTAGAATTTTTGAGTGTCACTTATATATTTTATAATTTTATGTATATTTGATTTGTCTATTTATTTTGCTTCATGCTTCTCTTTTGTGTACCTGTTCATAAATCAGATCCATAACTCTCCACACAGGAACATTGCTATATATATATATATTGTAAGCTGGAGATATTTGACTTTGAGATCAAAGATGCAAAAGATTAATATGAGAAAAGAGAATTTCAGTTTTTAGTTATAGAGGTGTTGAACAACACGGAACACAGCACATTTTATATCTGACCACAAAACTGTGACTGGCCTGTGTTTTTATTGCCCATGTGTGTCTTGTTAGATTGATTGATTGTTTAAATAATAAATAACTCATGAACTAGAACATCTACTCTTGATTTTAACCTTCAGTTTCACATGTGAAGACTGCATTTGTTGTTAAAAAGGATAAACCAGCAGGATTTGACAATGAGAGACAATTGGCTCTAAGAATCTGAAAGCCAGATTGGAATTCAAAGAAACAAAAGTCATGGAACCAAGATTAACCTTTACCACAGTCATGTAAAGGCCAAAGTGGGGAAAAAACAAGGCGCTCATTTGTGAGACATGGTAGTGGTAGTATCATGGCTTGGGCTTGCAGGGCTGCTTCTGGAGCAGACTCACTAATCTTTATTGATGAAGGAACTCATGATGGTAACAGCAGAACAAATTCAGAAGTCTACAGAAACATTCTGTTTGCCAATTTACAGAGGAATATATCCAAATGAACTGTAAAACTTCATCATGCAACAAGAAAATGACCTAAATCACACTGGCAACAGTACAGAGGACTTCATCAGGGGAAAAAGGAAGGATTTAGAGTGGACAAGTCAATTGCCGGATCTTAACCTTATTGAGCAACATTTTACCTCCTGAAGATGAGACTAAAATGGATAAACGTCTCAATGCAAACAACAACTGAAAAAGAGCTGCTGTGAATGTCTGGAAAAGCATCACGAATGAAGGATCTAACAATATGGTTAAATCAGGTTGTCTGATAAAAAAAAAAAGTTCTGTTTTATGTTGTTTAACACCTCTAGATTTAAATACCAGAAAATAAAAGCAGAAGTCCCAAACTTTCACCTAATAATCCATCTTTGTTGGCATATATCTTGATCTCTTTTTTGATCTCTGTTGGTGTATAGCACAAACAAATGAATTGACCATGCCTTTCCAATAGAACTGTACATCAGTTTAAGAACAGGCAACATTGAACACATTGACTTTACACACTGTAATAGAATGGCATGGCCTTGACTGTGTAGAAGGAGAATATTCTTGTATTATTCTCTTAATATATCTTTTTTTTTTCTATACACCAAAACAAATAAATTTAAAACTTTTCCGTGGTTGTCGTTTTTTTCCTGAATAGATATGTAGACTTGGTCTGGGAAGAGGGATCAAACTTGAAGCAAAAATAGCTCTTATAGCAGATGCTTCCAGATATTTTTTCCTTAAGCATTAAGATATTTAAAGACTATCAGCCCCATAGTCTAGTTATATGGAAAGACATGCATATCTGGAAACAGGCTTGTTGTAAATCTCAGTAGCAGGTGAACTGCTTAACGTTTCAACAGCTCTATTTTAACAAAAGACAAGACGGTGAATCAGGAATAACTCCTTCATCCTGTGCTTAATTTTCTCTCTTGTGGTGAGAGAAGTCACATGAAGTTTGCGTCTTAAATCAGCACTATCCATATTTGTGCGGAAAGAAAGTAAAAGCAGTCTATATTTAAAAGACCTTTAAGTAAATGTTATTCTTAAGTACCTCGTATATTCTCCCTAATGTCTTAAAAATGGTAAATGATACAGCAGTCATAAATAAAAGTGTGTGTTTCGGCGCAGCGGTGCAGGTGTGGTGCGGAAATCTTACTTGGCGATTAATTACCCTCTGCTCTGCTCCAATGTCCAGTGTAGTGAATCAAAGCGGGTTTCAGGCTCGCCTCAGACTGCTATGCACTGCCACATCCCTTTATTGCAGTCTGCGATATTTGCAGGTATTGAAGGGCTGTACAGAAATGACCTGCTGTAGCTGAAAATAACCTGTCTCACTAAAAAGGCTCCGATTATTCCATGCAATAAAATGCGCCCATGTAATACGGCTTAAGGTTAGGAAGTTATTCTACATTTTTATTACACGTGTTATAACGGCAGTAATAACATATCGCTTTGTTTCAGAGATGTCTAGACTTTTCCAGTCCAGGTCTGTTAAATCCTGGTGCGCACATTTCTCGCACCTTATGCTGGTTTATTACGTGATAATATTTGTGCGTCTTTTTGATTGTTCTCTATGAAGTGCTGGATTAAATAAAAAAGATCTTTTATTACATGTTAAGCCTTCGCTTTACTTCGGAAGATTTTTGCGTACACGGAATTGCGAGTGCAATTAAAAATTAAGCATGCAGCCATGAGTGCTGCGTTTTAGATGTGTTTTTCTGTAGTTGTGTGCTGAGCCTTCTCTGCACACACACACACACACACACACACACACACACACACACACACACACACACACACACACACACACACACACACACACACACACAGAGCATTTGGTTGTCTAACTGGCTGGCACGACAGGGGGCACTGTAAAAGCTGCAGCCAGCATTGCAACACACAAAACATCTCACTTTCATTACACTGCATCGATTTTTAATATTTCTTCGAGTTAGATTTTTCCCCCTAGATCTATGATCTAGTGTTTGGGATGTGGGTTGTGGCTGTTTTACTGAATCTGCACTGTATATCCTCAGAGCTGGCCGGGAAATGCAAAGATTTAATTTTGGTCAAACGAACGCGTTAGAGGACATAATGTCTAAAAGTTCCTTTGGAAGCACCCCATAAGCCTACAACTTCTATCCGGAACGAAAAATGCCTTTAAACCGTGTAACGAATATTTATAACATATAACAACATTTTTTTGTGCAAAGAAGCTTATGTAAAGCTATAAATAATAATAATATAATAATAATAATAATAATAATAATAATAATAATAATAATAATAATAATTATTATTATTATTATTATTATTATTATTATTATTATTATTATTATTATTATTATTAATTATTATTATTATTATTATTATTATTATTATTATTATTATTATTATTATTATTATTATTATTATAATATTCGTATTGTCTTTATTTCTTTTCCATGGCACATGTTGCTTTAAATCGGTGCTTCATTTTTCGGAGTGATGCTTAACCACCGCGCGCATTTTACCTCATCATAAATTTTTAATTTTATAGACTAAAAACATTTTGCTAAAAAAAAAAAATCAAATCACTGTTTTGCCATGTTCTCTTGTTTGTTACTGTAAGTAAGAAATATCGACCTCACTGTTTTAAATTAATAATATGGCTGCTCGAATTAATCGATCGGATCAAATAGCTTATATTTTAAAAGATTTTTTAGTCTATTTTTATCGTTCCAAATCTACAAAATCTTCTATCTGTCGTTTAATAACGAATCAGTGATTATTAGACCTATATCAATATTTAATAGTCACTATATCAATATTTAATAGTCACTTACATTTAACAGTCAGCTTAACACTTTATAGTATTTTATTTACATACATTTTTTTTCTTACTCTTTCCTCGTACTTTTGAATTACTTTTGAAAACGTATTTTATACTGCATGTACTGGTTTATACTGGATATACTGGAGTTCAGAATTTAGATTTATTTAGAAAAAAAAAATCAAACACGTTCTTACTGTGCCACCTGTTTTCTCGCTAAATCACATTTAAGCCCACATTTTACTGCCTACATATTCGAGCAGCTTAATGTTATTATTTGACTTATTGTAAGAATTAGAAGGAAATGACCTATGAAAGACGATACGCGGTGGATAAGTTTGTCGAATGATATTAAACGAGAAAAATCACTTATTGGATACGTGGTGGATAAACCGATCCTAAACTAATATCCACATAATTTATTAATTAGACTATATGAAATAACACTAATTAATCGGTTTCTAGACTGTAAAAGCTGTTTGTTTTCCCTCTAATAAATATAAGACGGGAAAAAGTCTGATGATGCAAAAGAGATACGGAGAGAAAAGCGCAACAATGACGTGCAGTGATATTAAACAACTTACATATGAGACAGATTCCTATCTGGTATTCAGCATTATTTAAATACTACTCGAAACAATTGACAACACTGTTTCAAAAACAATTTCTTATTATTTCAGACTTTTGCGCAAGATCACTATGAAACATTATGTTTTGAACCACGGCCCAAGCTGAAATCTACTTCTCCTAGAAGATGTGCTTTTGTCCTCCTTTCTCATTGGACAGCGCGTTTTGGCTCTTGGCGCTTCCGCCTGTGTGATTGGCTCAGCAGAGTTTGACAGGGAGTTAGAGGGTTGCCCTCGACACTTCGAAAAAAAGTTCTCCAGAAGCGAGTATCAATCACAGAGGAGAAAGAAAGACACAGAGACAGAGGAATAGAAAGTGGAGCGACACAAAACTAGAAGATATATGAGCGAAATACAGCTCGGAGCGAGGCGATAAGCACTTGGAATGGCCTCATGCGTGTCCAGGATCTTTAAACGTGCGAATTAGATGTTCATTTGGATTATTTTTGTCACTGGAGAACTTTTTGAACTTGTACGATCATTGTGCGTGTGTACACCAGACCTGAGCTCGGTGCTTGCGGAAGGCGCTGTTAAGATTTGCTCTCGGCTGGATTTGCCGTGGGAGAAATGAGCGAGAGGAGGCGATCGGCCGCCGCGCTGAGCTCCAGAGCGCACGCCTTCTCGGTGGAGGCCCTCATCGGCACTAACAAAAAGCGCAAGCTCCGAGGCTGGGAGGAGAAGGCTCTCGAGCTCTCTATGGAAAATCTTGCAAGCAACGGACAGCTGGGAGACGGAGAAGACACCGGTCAGTGCCTGGATATCGACCCGGGTTAGTGCGCAATCACGCCTTCACCACGGCCGGTTGGTCGTCACGCGCTCCGCACAGTTGTCTTGTATAACATCGTGTGTTCATGGACACTTGGTCTGCATGAAAAACACAATTTAGAAATAGTTATTATACTGCAATTACAATCTGAATAACAACTTCTATTAACAGTCAAATTTCAGCATGCTTTTCCTGAACATTTTCTTACTTATTAAATTGCCTACATCAACAGGTGTGAAAATAATTATGAGAAAATGAGAAAAATAAATCCAACATTATAAGTAAAACATAACGCAATGGAATATAAAACAAAGTTCTGCTGAGCGTTTATAGAATGCCTGCATTATACAAACTGCCTGACGGTGCATTTCTTAATTTTAAAAATTAATTATTTAAGCGTGATCAATTTTAGTTATTGCACCTAAAGTTTATATATATATATATATATATATATATATATATATATATATATATATATATATATATATATATATATATATATATATATAGTGCATGTGAGTATACACTGAATGTTTTCAAAATGAATGCTTTTTAATAAAGCTCATGCCTTGCCAAAAGCAGCATAACTGTTGCTGACAGTGTATCCTTAGGATAAAAATCGGGGTGCGCTGATTTTGGGGGGAATTTATTTTAGGCCATAGTTAAAACTAACGCTCTTTTAATATTAAATTATTAAATAATATATACTGTCTTATTTGAAACCGGTGTGCACTTTGATTACATACTTTTCAAGTAAAGATATAATAAATAAAGGCCCATCTTAAATGCAAGACATATACCATATAGGCCACAACAAAAGTTTTTCATTTCCTCCAGCGCCCACAGGAGTGAGCCTCTTCAGTGTAATGCGATGTAGATGTCTTTATGTCTGATCGAGCAAAGAGGCTTAATTGTCTATCCGAGTTTGACTGCAGGTGTGTGTGTGTGTGTGTGTGTGTGTGTGTGTGTGTGTGTGTGTGTGTGTGTGTGTGTGTGTGTGTCAGGGGTGTTTGGGGTTGGGGGGTGTGAGAAGGCCTGCTTTCTGACTAAACTGAAACGTTGATCATCTGCAGCACCAGTCATCACTTGATTAGCTTCGCCAATGAGATAGACTAACACGCACCAACAGGATCTTTTCATTACAAAATGCCATACTTGGTTTAAACAAAGTAGCTGCAAACAAAGTTGCTTCAGTAAGCTGTTCTGTATATTTCAAGCTGCACTTTAGCTATGTGTTTCTGTAGTCAGGTCTCTTTAAAATGGATGAATAGGCAAATTTAAGTCTTTTGATCAACTTAGAATAAAATACAAATTCCCATCTTGTCGTTATGGGGTAGTATTGAGACTTTCCTCGTGTTTTAGGACTATATTAAAATAAATAATATTCGTTGGCTACTTAACTGCCACGAAGATCAACCAGTGTGTTTGTAACTTGTAATTGATGTCAAACAAAATAATCAGACTTTTCAGAGAGTGTCCCAAACACGTGTTCTTCGGTTCAAATTTTCTCTTGACTGCAAATTGATGCTTTTTGGGGGATTATTACTACTTCGTGTAAAAATGAACGTGTTACAAAACGTTGCAATATGTTTTATTCAAAATGTCTGTGGTACTGAGTGTTTTAATAAAGATGGATGTTTGCAGTGTTGATCTTAACACTGACAGATCATTAGGCTTCAGGTAACTCTGAATAAAGTCTTTTTGCACTAGTTTAAATAGTTTGAAGTGTAGAATAAAGTCCCTGCTTGATGGACGGTCACGCTTTAGATCGTAAGGATCACGACGGGTCTACGGGTCGCGTCTGTGCGCGCGGGGGGAGCCTGGACAAACAACTCTACAGCCAGAGCGCTGAAATCAGGGCCAGCTATCACATCACACGAGTTTCATCACAGGGTTTCTTCAGAGTTACATCGAAATGTTTACTGTATAATAAACTGTTTAGCTTCCACGGCAAAAGAGAGAGTGATGTAAATCTTGTGTGTCCAGTGTTGTGCGTAATTCCCTTCGCACTGTCACATCATACATGTTGTCCTGCGGCATCGTCATTGTACCATACCATGGGTAAGAGTAAATTAAGTCCCCTGTAAGCATTTATTATGGTTTTAATATATTGATAAATGTATATGCTAAGTGCATATTGTGCTTTATTTCATTATTTGGATTTTCTTGTCGTTGATATAGTTATTTTATAAAATTGTGATTTAATATAATATTGCACTTTTTTTTTTTTTGCAAAGGCAGGCATAGTTTTTGCAAACTATGCATTAGTTCTAATCTTATTTTATTTTATTTCTGTGGCATTGGACCGGATTTTCGTTTTGACCTAGTCAAATTAACAGGACTTTGCTGTTCTGGTTTAATTATGTAGTTTTTCTTTAAAATATAAAAAAAATTCGGCTTGTTTTCCATTCATTTGTAGAATACATTTCATACATTTGAGAATATTTTCTAAATCCACCTTGATGTTATGTTGGAAATAAAATTGTATATTTTTATCATGGTAAAATGGTAAAATGTATTATTTTATTTTTCAACATTCTTTTGAATTTATTTATATAGAAATGTAGATTACATTCTCAAACACGCATTTATTGTCATTAATTTTCTTGGCAATAGTCTATAAACATTATTTCCCATGGAAATTTTCCTGATGGCAGGTGTATGTGCCAATGGCTTCAATAAGTGGTGAAGGCACCAAAAATTTTCTGTGTATTTTAAGGCCTTTTATTTGTGTTCCAAATAACCTATACCTGAACTCAATATGAACAGTATTTAAAATTAATTTTAATTTTTATTACAGAAACCGATCTATACAATTAATTTTTTTTTTTTGGAAAAACAGGCCTATATATTTATTTTTCTTTTACTTTTACAATAAAAAAACGAGTCTGTTTGAGACAGAACATAATGTGTCACTGTGAAAAATGTTTGCTCCTTTACTGACATGGTGTGTGAGTTTATTCACCATATTAGAATATTGTGTTTTATCTCTAAATAATCTAATCTCTATTGCCCCTTTGAGTCTTATTGAGAGAAGCTTATAACGAAAGACGACAGATGCGTGTGCTTAAAAAGGAGTTTTAATCTTTAACTTTATTGCCTCCCTTTCACGTGGGATTGAATTAAATCCAGCGGAAACAGGTGCTTCTGTTCCTGCTGCATTGGGTTACTCTAACATTTCATGCTTAGTGAGTCGCCTCATAGCCAAGTTAAAGCCCTTCTTCACTGCATTAAATGTTCAGTTCATGGCTTCAGATCGATTTCATACCGAGATCATGCGTTGTTGAAACTTTACCACACAAATGTGCCATCATTGAATACTTAACATCATAACATTATGCTACGTAATAATTGTCCACGTGACTATTCAAAATGTTGTACTTTATGGATGAAAAGTGAGTTTTGCATTTATAGTCAAATATCTGACGAACCTAGGAGCACAGTTAAGCTGATATTAATAAACTCTTAATTAAAACACATTTAAAATATTGGTCTTATTGGTTCCTAGTGACTGTTATACAGTTTCTGGTGTGGAGTTTGACCGATGAGATTGAGACAGGCGAGCTCGTGTGGAGGAAACGAGGAGCTGATGACAGCAGCAGTGAAACGGTACCATATGATTGGTTTGGCTAGAGGTGAGACCCCTGGGTCTCATGGACATCCATAGACAGTCCTAACAGCGCGGTGAAAGAGAGAGACATCAAGACGCTGATAAGGAAAATGGTTTCAGGAAGGCAATATATTTTTTTCTCTGTAAGTCAAGGCCATGACCATGGGATATTAGGAGCCTGTCTCGTGTGTGCAGTGAGTTATAAAGCCAGTGTTGCTGGCCAGTGTCCAGTCTCTCTGCAGCTCTGCGTCCGTGTTGCCTTATTTGCATTGCGAGTGCTGCCTAAGCAATCTCACTCGTGCCAATAGACTCATAGTACATGGTTTCATAGTACATGGTGTCTTTAGGAATAAAGCAAAAACAGCCAATAGCTAATAGTGAAAATCTGTTCTTAAAAATATTATGCTCGGTATTGCTCTCTACTCAAGTCTGTATCCTGTGTGTGTGTGTGTGTGTGTGTGTGTGTGTGTGTGTGTGTGTGTGTGTGTGTGTGTGTGTGTGTGTGTTATTTATTTATTTATTTATTGCTAATACTATATGCTGTATGCCATTTAAAGTATTGAATAAACTGGGGCAGGGGAAACACGTATTTAAAAAAGATGTTTTTTTAATGCAATGTAATGGTTAATAAATATAAAGTATCGTATCTAACACCTGTCAACTATGAGCACTTTCTATTTAATTTTAATACATTCTATTTCATTTTTCATTTCAACAGTCCTAAAGCATATAATTGCATTTTTGTTGACTCTCAATGACTGTTTATTTGTGTGATTTGTTTGACCTTCAGGCTACCAATTAGATCATTAATTAGGATGTTAGACGAAATAAAATCAATAGCAGTATCTTATTCTACACCATTCTCTCACATAATTGTTCGTTTTATCACACTGTTCATTTTATTACACATCCCTTTCAATAGGAAAATTTTAATCAGAAATACATCTAGGAATGCGAGATTGTGAATAAAATTTTATCATCCTAAAAAAAATGACAGTAATCTGTATTATACACTTTCATTCATTGTTTGTCGTCGTCTTTGCCGTCTTCAATGAATCAGTCTTTGATGCATTGAGCCCATCATTTATTTTTATTTTAAAACAAACAACAGAATTATGTTGTCCCTTTAGTGCACTAATGTACATTTCCTTTCTACCATATAGCATTACCCGAACTTTTTTCATCCTTAGTGCAGATGACGCGCACTGACGATACTTTTCCCCTGAAACCTTGTTCTGTGCCTCTAGCTTTCAGAAGCATGCTTATGTTGTTGTGGTACCGTTGGCAGATTGCGAGGCCAGTCCAGGCTCGGACGGCGAGGTGATGCCGGAGAGATCTTCGTGCTCGCTCGGTAGCCCTGCGGATCTGAACCCCGCCGCCTCTATGGATGAGATCCAGGTGGAGCTGCAGTGCGCGGACCTGTGGAAGCGCTTTCACGACATCGGCACGGAAATGATCATCACCAAGGCAGGAAGGTACAACAACAGGTCAAAACCGTCCAGCATAATCCTACTTCAAGATCCGACTTAAAAGCTACCGCTAAAACCGCCCCGCCCCCCCCTTTAAAAATGCTCCAGTATGAAGGTAATCAATTATGCTTTGTATTATTAAAGACATATTTCTTCAGCACAGCAGGGTGGCATAAAGGCGCGAAGATCAGTCACACAAACATACACACACAGCTACACACACGCCGTAATTTTGCAAGGGGACGAACTCGATGCCGTGATATTTTTCGTGGTGCTAATGTGTTACACATGGAGGCCGAGGGCTCCGGACACGCGAAAGTCATCCTCTCATCATGCGCCTGTACTCCATAAGATCCGATCCCACAGAGAAACACTGGAAAGAGAACTGCTTTTAATTAATATCCCGCAAATATGTTTTTAGTTTTCTTACTCTTTCGAGCCTTAGCTCCGATACAAAGTGAGCATATAACTTAACCTTGTTGAATAAATCCATCATGTGCATGAGTTTCTACCTGTCCTGATCCGACACACTCAATGAAAACATGTCTGATTAATTACACAAATCCAGTGCGTTATTTAAAAACGCCCTAAAAATGACTTTAACCATCCGATGTTCATTTCAGTGTGAAAAGGTACTTGCTATGACTTTGTGCCTTTTGCCCAGCAGGGTAAAACAATAAAGCACACATAACTGCTAATGTAAACTGCCAAATAATAAAACCGAAAAATAATTTTAGAATGTTTTTCATGTTTACTTCTTCATTCCCTCACAAATAAGGGTTTAATTAACCATACACCCACCCTGATTTTCTATTATATAACAGAATTTCTAAGTGTAATGTAATAGTTCATTTAGTTTATCACTCTATGGAAAACAAATGGAGAAAGTTGCTGCAATAATCTGGGCTTCGTAAAAAGATAGATGAATCCATTTGTAATTGTTAGCCAAAAGATTATGAGAGTAAAAAATAAACACACACTCTCGGAAATAAAGCAAGCAACCTGTACTATTCCTGTCATTGAGTACCATTAGTACCTTTAGTATGTAAAGTGTTTAGTAGGATAACTTTTACCTAGGAAAGTGCAGGTAGTGTGTCTTTATTCGGCTTTTATAGTAAGGTCTAATTATTTGTAAAGCTTTCCAAGAAAAATCTCCATGCAGCGACAAGGAAAAGTACGGCTTGGTAGCCTTATTTCTGTGAGAGAACATTTTGTGTGTAATTTTCTTCATGCCCAGTTTATTTCCAATTTGTAGTCCAATATATGCTGAAATGCATTCAACCATCCTGTTTCGATCTAAAGCGAGCATTAACTCGCTTTTAGGAGCGCCGGTGTGTGTGTGTGTGTGTGTGTGTGCGTGCGTGCGTGCGTGCGTGTGTGCGTGTGTGTGTGTGTGTGTGTGTGTGTGTGTGTGTGTGTGTGTGTGTGTGTGCGTGAGCGTGCGTGCGTGCGTGTGTGTGTGTGTGTGTGTGTGTGTGTGTGTGTATTCCCTCAACGAGTCTGGTCACTACAGGGCTCCACAGGGTGGAAAAGCAGCATTATATTTTTCTCATTACAACATACAGATTTACGGCGTTTAAATGAAAAGGGAAGGCGCAGCTTTGACATATAAAGTAAAGGGTTGGTTCGCTTTCGGTCTTCTGCTCAGCTTTCTGTTCGTGTGTCCTCACATTTCTAACAATGATAGTTATTAGTGGCGATGGCTGCCAGCTATCAACCAGTATCAGAGCTATTCTGTGTATCACTTTCATTTGTTTAGCTAAAATCATATTTTGTAATATGTGTGTTACAACCCAAATGACTAATATCTTATGATATGAGATCCTGATGATATGGCCGTCATTAGGTCTGATGCTAGACTATATTTATTCTTATTTTCTATACATAATTTAATTGAATTTAATTCTTACATTTGAAAATGTATTTTATATAGCTCTCTGAAGAATATTTCTTTAATAATTATTTTGGTGTATTACAGGAGAATGTTTCCTGCCATGAGAGTTAAAATTGTGGGACTGGATCCACATCAGCAGTATTATATAGCCATGGACATAGTACCTGTGGACAACAAGAGATACAGGTGTGTTTATCAGAGTATGTACCTTTTTGATTTTAACCTGAAGCTAAACATTTGGTTTACTTTTCTTATTTGAGCACTGATGGTTTAGTGTTTCTCTGTGATTACAGCTGTACGATGACAACATTCAGCTCCATTCACAAAAAATTTATTTCGTTTGAACGCAATCAAAAAATAATAATGCTTTATAAAATGCGACTTCATTTACTCTTACCCATGGCATGGTACAAACACGATGCCGCAGGACAGCATACATGATGTGACAGTGTGAAGGGAATTACGCACAGCGCTGGACACACTAATTCTTTCCATAAACATGTAAATTGAATATATAAATTTATATGAGTGTTATAATATATATATATATAAAATTTGATATGTAGCATAATTAATTTGGTTTGAGTGATTCACATTGACTTTTGATTTTATTGGGGGTTATGGTAAAAATATACGTGACATAATTCTTACATTTCTTTTTACATTACTTTTTGACTCATCAAAAAGTAATCATAATCCATGGGCTTATTGTTGAAACAATTTCTTGTGGCAAACTAGATTTAACATCTGGAAAATCTGAGACTATTGGGAGAAAAGAGAGAAAAATTAGGCATGTATAACATTAAACTGAAGATGTTTAATCCAACCAGCCCCCCCTCCCAGCCTCCCCACCCCCCAAAAAAAAAAAAAAAATAAATAAATAAAAATAAATAAATATAAGAAAAAAGAAAAAGGTATTTTAAGGCTCTCACATTGGAAGACACTTTGCTCATGTTTTTGTGCCAAATATAAATGAAAGGAGATAGGATATCTGATGCTTCATTGCTATTGTATTATTTAAAATAGTTAAAAATAGTTCATGTCTTGTATTATTAAAATGTGTGTCACACATGTAATATTTGGGTTAGTAATAATGATGTGACAGGTCAAAATGTGCGATATCATAGTACTAAAACTATCTGCTTCCTGACATTAGGAACATGTCATTTATTTCATGACCTTCAGTCCTTGATTGTTGTCTTTATTCAAATTTCAATTGCGTTTAGATGAATATTGCATGTGTACTCAAAATAGAACCACAGTCATTCAAAGACTGTGGTACAGTGCTTGAAGAGAGTCATTTAGGGTCCTCAAATATCATGGAGGATTTTAGAAGTCAAAAGATCTTGTAAAATTAAATGGGATTTTCTTGCTGGCTGGGGAATTTACCGCAAGGCTTTGCAAATAGAGCGCAAATCTGTCACTGGAATGCTTTATCCGTCTCGGGGTCTGGAGTCTGGAAACACAGCCTTTATTGGACTTTACACACTTTACTTAGGCACACTGCCTTTTCTAAGGAAGGTCGAGGTTATACTAGATTTGTTAAGTCCTCCTTTATAGTACTTGAATTACTTTTTCTCTTTAATGTGGCAGACAGCTGGGAAAAAAATAAAGAAAATAAGCTATTACATCGGTGTATTGCAATATATGTACATTTTTTACTCTCTGTCAATGTTCAATGAGAAAAACACTGTATGTTTTTTTAAGGGGTTTTTTTTTCTAACTTTCCATAACTTGCCTCTGTTATATATATGTGTGTGTGTGTGTGTGTGTGTGTGGGCATTTTTTAACTTTATGATAATGCAAGAGAGCTGGCTGTTTTATTTAATTTTATTGTTGTTTATATATGACTCCATATGGAATTTCTATTTAAATATGAATATGTCCTCAAAACTCTCCAAAGGGTGTCACATAAAGTCTGATCTTTATTGATTGTGTTGGTGCCAGATGGCAGATTTATGTGAGATGAAAGAAGACTAATCAAATTTCCAGTTCTCTTTGGGGCTAAGGTTTCTCCCTTCTTTAACACTTTCCCTGCTACACAGAGCATAACCCTAAACAGGACTCCAAACAGGAAATTACAGAAACGGCTGGTATTTTATGTGTGTGTGTGCGTGTGTGTGTGTGTGTGTGTGTGTGTGTGTGTGTGTGTGTGGGGGGTTTTGCAGATTTGTTTCTCGGTATTCTTTAGTCTTACATTCACTTTATGTGTTCATGCACCAAAGTATCCATGCATATCATTTCTCATGTGGTTGCACTTAATATGTGTGAAGTATTTGTCAGTCTGTGTCCATACATATGTGTATATTTGTGTGTGTGTGTGTGTGTGTGTGTGTGTGTGTGTGTGTTTGTGTGTGTGTATGTGTGTGTTTGCTGAAGGCTGCAATGAAAATGATGCAACGAGGCCACAGATGATGTTTAATGATGCCAAGCAATAGCGATTGGGCAAAATGAGAGTTATAACCATGTTTAAGGGTTGACTGATAACTTTGGCAAAGGCACTGCAGCTAAATACTTTCAGAACTAAAGACCAGAACAAAAGACAACCAGCTGTGCATTAGACAGCGTGTAGAGTCCAAATTGTCAGCAGAAAACAAACCAAGAATAACTAAATAGAGAGGGATGGGATTATACCCAAAGCTTGCACATCAGATCTAATATTTTTACAGGTTGTTTATTTTGTAAATTCAGGCATCATTTATGAATATGTAAAACGGTTAAATTGCTAAAAGTTTTGCTTGGATTAGGGTCTTATATCACCTTGCTGTATTTGCAGGTATGTTTATCACAGCTCAAAGTGGATGGTGGCTGGAAATGCAGACTCTCCTGTGCCCCCGCGTGTGTATATCCATCCGGATTCACTGGCCTCTGGGGATACGTGGATGAGACAGGTGGTCAGTTTTGACAAACTGAAACTCACCAACAACGAGCTGGATGACCAAGGACATGTGAGTTTAGCTTATTACAATAAGATCTCCATCATTTGGGATGTTTACTAGGCCACTGAGATGTTAGTTGCGATTCGTTCAAACTGCATTCATCTTGTATATATTCTGTGATTCTCCAGTTGACCTAAATGTGAAATAATCGTGTTTATTAGGCTATAAAATAACTAAAACTATCCTGGATAATATACAGTTTCTCATGTAAGTGACTTTACACATTTAAGGCTATTTAGGCCTCTCTTGGCATCTGTGGCCTCTCTCTATAATAAAAGTTTTTTTTCGGTTTATTTCCCAGGTCAAAACCCACTTAATTAATGCTTCTTATATTTCACAACTGAGCAGTGACTGGCTACAAATGGGATACATGCACGCTGGGGATATTGTGCAATTTGATATTCACATTTTAGTCTGATGTAATTGTTCCTGAAGTAAATGTGACCTTGATGGATCTTGTTATAAATCGAAATGTTTTACACTTTTCTTAATATAATTCTTTGTTGTTTATTGCAGTTCGCTATGAGTGCACAGAGAAGGTGGTTT
The DNA here is from genome assembly GCA_033459395.1 of Hemibagrus guttatus. Taxonomy (NCBI): domain Eukaryota; kingdom Metazoa; phylum Chordata; class Actinopteri; order Siluriformes; family Bagridae; genus Hemibagrus; species Hemibagrus guttatus. The sequence continues at coordinate 21,382,731 of JAUCMX010000006.1, forward strand.
TATTAAAAGAGATTTAAACAACTCTTGCTGACATTCAACATGTTCTGCTATGTCGCCGTGGTTATGAGTAGCAAAGTCAAAGCAATGTAGAGTGATGCGAGTGATGCACCAGCATGCCTAATGTGCTTACGATTGTTTTATAAGATTTGTAGCTTTTGTTTCTGAATAGTTTAACTAGTGCTAAATATGAACAGCTTTGACACTCAAAAGCAAAATTTCTTTCTCTTATCTGAATCAGACTTCTCTTATCCAAATTATAGATGTAGACTCTATGCACTCAAATGGCCATTTTAAGCCAGGTTTAGGACAAGTAGTGCTTTGCTGGCATCATCTTTGCATGTGGAGATGTTTTTGTTCGAATCGGTGATGCTATCGCTCTACCATTCTGGCAAATGTAATAACATATGGGTGTTAAGAACTACAGTGGGCTGGTGTTTTTCTGGAAAATGGAGAAGGGCCTTTTTTTCTTTTACCACAGCCTTATAAAAAGAGACTTTTATTTTTTGTTCGCCTGGAGCCAGAGTGGAAGTTAACAGTGGAACGTCCTGTGTGAGATGTCTTGCTATGATGGACAATTCAACCCTTTTATTACCTTTCTTTTTCTCCCTCATGCTCATATTAATCATCATATCATTGAAACCTACATTTATATTATACATAGCTTTTAAAATGTGTTAAAAAAGTTTGAGATGTGACTATATTTTCAAACACCCTGTATTCTGTGTGTTTAGTTTTAAAACAGCTATTGTTTTTGGTAATTTAGTTCAGTGAAATAAAATTTTATTTGTATAATGCTCTTTTAAAAATGGTTACAAAGCAACTTTATATAAAATCAATGCACATAATCGGTGCCTGCTTGCAGTTGCCATTTTTGCAGAAGCATGTCTAAAACACAAGTAGTCAAACTCATAGCATAACTCTTAAAAATGTGAAAAGGTTGATGTTTTGGCTGCTGTGGGATTTTGGTCATGATTGCTCTGGCTCGCTGATGTTTAATCCTTTTGAGGTTGGCTCGTACAGTCTTGACCCCGAGCTCTCCTGGGCCATTCAGTTATATAAGTTCAAGAAGATAAGGCATAGGAATATTACATTTGCTGTCACAAAATTGTTTTGCAATTCCCTGTTCTCTATATTTTGACCTTTCTGTCTCAGGGGAGTTTGTATGACCCTGGGATTAATGAATTAATGAAAGCCAAACCAAGACTGCAGTGGTAGTGTCAGTGGTAGTGAATGTTCTCCGGGACCTCTGCATTTTTTCCTTATAAGATCGAGGCATATATAATTTAATAAAATAGACAAACAGCACAAATAAATTGCATCCTTCTCCTTCAGATCATCCTACACTCCATGCACAAGTATCAACCTCGTGTTCATGTGATCCGGAAAGACTTCAGCAGTGAGCTCTCTCCTACCAAGCCAGTGCCAACCGGGGAGGGAGTGAAGACTTTCAGCTTCCCTGAAACTGTTTTCACCACAGTCACAGCATATCAAAACCAACAGGTCTGTATTACAAGTGCAGCATTTTTGAAATGGTAGAATTTTCCAGTGTGGCAGATGTTGCAAAGACCAACAAAAACTAAAACATTCCAGAGCATATTTTTTTCCCCCGTTTTTTGTAGTTAATATTACGTTGACTTATTTTGTTTGACTCTTTCTTGGCTTGCAGATTACCCGACTAAAAATCGACCGCAACCCGTTTGCTAAAGGTTTCCGGGACTCCGGGAGAAACAGGTACATTTTCATGAGCCCTAATGTAACCAATCCTTCCATTGTAATCTCCATGCTGCTTTGAGCAAACAAACATATTTCTCAAATGTTGACCCCGAATATGAAAATAATCCTCTAGAGATGCATTTTAATCTGCTATGTGCTGTCTCAAAAATCACCTGCTGCTTTGCCTGCCAAGAAGTCCTTGTTGATCTGTAAGAAAAGCATCCAGGGTGAAGAGATTTCTTCCTTTTTCTCTTGCATAATGTTCATCTCTGTATATTCTGTATCCTCATTCGCTCTGTCTTCATTCTCTTCATTGTTCCATCTTCAACACAATACTTTTCATTTTTCACTCTTCAATGTTCTCCATCACTGTAAGATGTGAGTCTGAATTAACATACAACAAGAGAAAGGCTGGAACAGAGCCTTCGCACATGAAAGCCTGCCGCCATCTGGAGAGCATTATCAGCACAGATATTTGAGAAATCTTTTTTCATTTTTCAAACAATAGAAGTCCTGATTTATGAACTAGCATGTTCATTGCAGCAAAAATGCAGATGAAAACATTATTGAGAGTATGATATTTATAGACAGAAAATATAATTACTCACACATCTACCCATATTTAACTCAGATTATGGCTTTAAAAAATACAAGTATTAATATTGAGTAATAAAGCTGTATATTCATCACAAAGTAACCACAATACCATTTATCCACCGAAGATCATGAAAACTGCAGAACAGCTTATAATATAAGATCAAACTCCATGCATTTGTCTAACATCTGTTATTAAATAAGTATATTTGCAAAAATTTACAGTCAGGACCATCATTGCTATACCAGGTTGGCATGCTTAGCTTTGCATTTAGTCATTTTATTTATATTCATCCTGACCCATTGGTTTTGAGGGATTACTCTGTGATGGAGTGCAGTCCTGGCCAAAGTCTGTATTATTAGCGTGTGTGCCTAACGAGCAAGAGTAAGTGGAGACTTACAGCCCCTAAAGGAAGCTGTGTTGTGCAGGCTGAGCTGAGCCTGAGGCTGAGCTGCCTCTCCCAGTACAGGGGAATAAATCACACAGGAAGGAGATTTGTGTATGGGGCTGAGATGAAACATCACCCAGATTTATGTGCACAGTAAAAAGCTGCTCCTTTTTAGAGTCTTTGGTTTCCTTCTACAGCTTCTCTGGACTTCTCTTTGCATCTCTTCTCTTTCATGCAAATGTACCGACACTCTACTCTCATATAACTGTCCTCTGTCTCAACATTTTTTAATTCATCCATTGCTTCCCTATTAATGTTGTCCCTGTGTCCTCAATTTTGGTCTCAAGCCTTTCCCTTTCTCTTCTTCAGGACAGGCCTGGAGGCGATCATGGAAACATATGCCTTTTGGAGACCACCTGTGAGGACACTTACATTTGAAGATTTCACTAACATGCAGAAACAGCAAGGTGTGTTGATTGAGCATCAAAATAATTTTAAAGACAGATAAAAACATCAATAAGAACAGTACACAGTAAAAAGACTAAGGTCTTGAGGTTAGTATTGGACTGAAGAGTAGACCTGTTCATGTACTAAAAAAAAAAAGAAAAATGCCTTTGCAAAAGAAATCATAAAATACAATTACCTCTGTCCTGGATAGTCGTAACTGTAACCTTTTTTTATTGCCATGGCTAATATCAATGGCCTGGAAAATCAAACGTTACAGCAAAATCTCCTCTCTCAAACCGTAACAGTGACTTAAAGCCAATACTCATCATGAGCAGACATCTGTTTAGCATCATGAACCCTAATAGATTAAATGTTAATTAAAGTCCCACACCACTGATGAACTTTTGGTACTCTCTGCAAACGTTCTTCCTCCCCAGAATTTCATCTCTCCAGCAGTGCAGCCAGTTCTCTCTGAGTAATCAGCTTATTCCCTCAGCACCACTGAAGGCCCTCTCACCCCTGCCCGACAATAGGGGGAAAAATATGACATCACCCTAAGATCTCCTCTCTCGCTCAGCCAGCAGAGCAGTACCACGCAGAGTGGAGCTCAGCTGTATTATCGAAGGCATATGGAGCTGGCCCAAACTTCAGCCAAGACTAAGAGTCCTGAATTGTTTTGGACTGACTGCATGATATTTTCCTTCCTTACCATGTGCTCAGTCTAAATTTTCGAAACAATGAAATGACCACTGGCCAGATTCTCATTAATAAAGAAATATGTGATTATGGATATCCCACAGCTATCACTCAGTTCCAAGACTTTGATATATATATGCTTTGCAGCAGCCAAGTGTCTTTTTCCTCCTATGTTATGAATGATGCTTTTTATTTGATGGAAAGAAAGGCAAGACCTCTTGTGACTACATATACATTCACATGACGACATTCATCTCACATTATATCTGGGGTAATTTCAGCTTTTAGATACTAGCTGAACTCTAAAGAAAATTTTTCACTATTTATGAGTGCAGGGATTTTGCTGATTATTGCTCTGGAGAGATACTATCCATTATATGCCTCCAAGTGGCACTTGTTGCCAAACTTGAACAGGGCTCTCTTGTTCCTAGAAGAGGTTTAGGATGCATTGCTTGTCCTTAGGAGCCTCTGTGACTGCACGTTGTTCCCGGACTGAAACGAGAGATCACTCTCAGTATGATTGTTGGCTAGTGATTCTGTTTTTAGAACTGGCCCTGTCTTACTATTTCACTGTTCTTGTGTGTGTATATATATATATATACATACACACACACACACACACACACATATACACACACACACATATATATATATATACACACACACACACACACACACACATATATATATATACACACACACACACACACATATATATATACACACACACACAATACACACACACACACACAATATATATATATATATATATATATATATACAGTGGGGCAAAAAAGTATTTAGTCAGCCATCAATTGTGCAAGTTCTCCCACTTAAAAAGATGAGAGAGGCCTGTAATTTTCATCATAGGTACACTTCAACTATGAGAGACAGAATGAGAAAAAAAAATCCAGAAAATCACATTGTCTGATTTTTAAAGAATTTATTTGCAAGTTATGGTGGAAAATAAGTATTTGGTCAATAACAAAAGTTCATCTCAATACTTTGTTATATACCCTTTGTTGGCAATGACAGAGGTCAAACGTTTTCTGTAAGTCGCCACAAGGTTTTTACACACTGTTGCTGGTAGTTTGGCCCATTCCTCCATGCAGATCTCCTCTAGAGCAGTGATGTTTTGGGGCTGTCGCTGGGCAACACGGATTTTCAACTCCCTCCAAAGATTTTCTATGGGGTTGAGATCTGGAGACTGGCTAGGCCACTCCAGGACCTTGAAATGCTTCTTACGAAGCCACTCCTTCGTTGCCCGGGCGGTGTGTTTGGGATCATTGTCATGCTGAAAGACCCAGCCACGTTTCATCTTCAATGCCCTTGCTGATGGAAGGAGGTTTTTACTCAAAATCTCACGATACATGGCCTCATTCATTCTTTCCTTTACACGGATCAGTCGTCCTGGTCCCTTTGCAGAAAAACAGACCCAAAGCATGATGTTTCCACCCCCATGCTTCACAGTAGGTATGGTGTTCTTTGGATGCAACTCAGCATTCTTTCTCCTCCAAACACGACAAGTTGAGTTTTTACCAAAAAGTTCTATTTTGGTTTCATCTGGCCATATGACATTCTCCCAATCCTCTTCTGGATCATCCAAATGCTCTCTAGCAAACTTCAGACAGGCCCGGACATGTACTGGCTTAAGCAGGGGGACACGTCTGGCACTGCAGGATTTGAGTCCCTGGCGGTGTAGTGTGTTACTGATGGGAGCCTTTGTTACTTTGGTCCCAGCTCTCTGCAGGTCATTCACTAGGTCCCCCCGTGTGGTTCTTGGATTTTTGCTCACCGTTCTTGTGATCATTTTGACCCCACGGGGTGAGATCTTGCGTGGAGCCCCAGATTGAGGGAGATTATCAGTGGTCTTGTATGTCTTCCATTTTCTAATAATTGCTCCCACAGTTGATTTCTTCACACCAAGCTGCTTACCTATTGCAGATTCAGTCTTCCCAGCCTGGTGCAGGTCTACAATTTTGTTTCTGGTGTCCTTTGACAGCTCTTTGGTCTTGGCCATAGTGGAGTTTGGAGTCTGACTGTTTGAGGTTGTGGACAGGTGTCTTTTATACTGATAACGAGTTCAAACAGTTGCCATTAATACAGGTAACGAGTGGAGGATAGAGGAGCCTCTTAAAGAAGAAGTTACAGGTCTGTGAGAGCCAGAATGCTTGCTTTTTTGTAGGTGACCAAATACTTATTTTCCACCATAATTTGCAAATAAATTCTTTAAAAATCAGATAATGTGATTTTCTGGATTTTCTTTTTTCTCATTCTGTCTCTCACAGTTGAAGTGTACCTATGATGAAAATTACAGGCCTCTCTCATCTATGTAAATATACTTGCACCGATCCGATACTCAGGATCAGTATTTGTCTGAAACCAACCAGGGATCAGATATAGGAGCAAAAAAAAGGAATCAGTTCAATCCAATCGTGTAACAAAAGGAAAAGATGGAAATTGGATTTGGAATATATATATATATATATATATATATATATATATATATATATATATATATATATATATATATATATATATATATTCAAGTTCCCTTTATATAATGCATATACAGTATGTCTTTCTATTTGGTGATATCTTTGTATCTGTATGTATGCATGTAAATTCATCCAGGTAATCTTGAAAGCGGAGTAGCATTAAAATCATAGACACTTTATCAGTTTTACTACATGCACATCCAGCTGTCTGGTTGTATTACAGCAACACAGTACTTTTATTTATTTATCTTACTGTTTGTTATCTGTGCTTTTCAGGAGGGAGCACTGGCACATCTCCTACTACCTCGAGCACTGGTACACCATCTCCTTCAAGCGCGACTCATCTTCTCTCACCCTCCTGCTCTCCTCCCACTTTCCATCTTGCTCCCAACACCTTCAATGTGGGCTGCAGGGAAAGCCAGCTGTGTAACCTGGGGCTGTCTGAGTATCCTGCCTGTGCCAGAAGCAATATGGCAACTTTGCAGGGCTACAGCGGACTGGCCGATGGATCCTACGGCCGTCTCCAGTCAGCAGGTGGCAGCATGGCCCCCGCCCAGCCTTCAGACTCTTTTCTGCCCCAGAGGACTTCCTCTTTAATTGCAGCAGGCATGCAGGGCAGCACTCACACCTCATTGCCCACCAGTAGTAATGGCGCAGGCAGCAGCGGTGGCAAAATGGATGCTTATGGAAGTCAGTTGTCATCTTTCCCCACCTCCCAGCTCCAGTATGTGATGCAGGCAGGGGCAGGTTCGGCCACTGGCTCATCCTCTTCTCCAGGGACGTCCCCTTCATCGGCTCACATGTTTACCGGGAGTCACCACCACATGCAGCAGGGCTCATATAATGCCTTTTCCTTGCACAATCCCTACAATCTTTACGGATACAACTTCCCAGCTTCCCCACGCTTGGCCACCAACTCAGAGAAATCTCAGGCCAGCCTACTGTGCTCATCCTCTTCTGCCGGGGCCTTTGCTGAGCGTCAGTACCTATCCAGTGGCAGCATGGACAGCATGCACATGATAGGAAATCCCAGCAGTAGTCAGCAGATGTCCACAGCTTGTGATGGTCGCCAGTATGGCTCCTCCTCTCAGATGTCTATGCACATGGTTTAAAAGAAAGAAAACCAGGGTGAAACTTTGTGTCATCAGAGCAAGAAGTCATATCAAACTGTTTTTCAGTCTATTTGTCTGCTATCATAGAATTTTGGCATTGGAAAAAAAAATCAGATTGTTGCTGATGGACAAAGGTACAGAACAAATCTTGAATCCTTTTAAAAAGGGGCTAATCATCTCATGTGCAGACTTTAAATCACTAAACAGTACATGGACAATATAAAGGTGTTATTTATGTCATTTTTCTTTGATACATGCCAAAAATAGGCAAATGCATATAAGATCATATGGACCTGCCTTCTGTATTTTCCAGTCTCAATCCAATGCAGTATCTTATGAAGTCTTTATCTTATGAGGGTGCTCTTCAAGGATTCTTGTGATATTTGGTGCAATAATGGACTAATGAATCATTTCTTATCACACACATCCTTTATCTAAACAACGGACACTCAAAGCTGACCTAGATGTTGTTTTTGTTAAACAATAAAAAGCAGATCAATCTGCTTCACAACAAAGTAATTTCAGAGAAATGGAAACATTATGCAGTGTTTTTAGTGAATATTATTCACCCGTGATAATAAGTGGAAAACGTTACCCTGAAGGACACTGATGGGCAGGAACTGGATTTGGTCAATTGTATTTGGTTACTTTTGGTCAATTTTATCCTTGCCTATTTTATTAGAATTTACTTAACTAAATTTGGAGTGTATCACATTTTTAGACACTAAGCTTTAATGTTGATGTGTGGAAAATATAGAATACCAGAATAATAAATGTATGTTTTGGAGTGCTATAGAAGTGTAAAGTATTTAAGTGCTATGTGACAAAACAAATATGCAGTAAATATAAGTGCCAAGCACAAAACCTCAGCAATGCAATTCAATTCCTACAACACACACTATTTGGCATCCTGTGTAAGAAGAAGAAGAAGAAGAAGCAACATTTATTCTTTCACTGATTGTGAATTAAGAGTATCAACATGGTAAAGAAGGGACAATCATTTGCTTCCTAAATATGCAGGAAATGTAAATAGTGGGTCATAAGCTTGTTGTCAAAATCTATTTTTTGTGAACATTTCGTGAAATAAAGGACGTATTTGTCAGGACAAACCCTGTATTCTGACATTTTAAAATGCTGAACAAGCCACTTTTACAAATGTTGAAAGATCAAGCATGGAAGTGAGGAAACAGGGCAGTACCCTTCTCATACAGTATGAACGAAAGATTGGTCTTCTGGACTGGACAGTGAATGTAAATCTGTGTCTACTTCAAATATATGTCTCTCTTATTGCCATGTGCATGAGACAGAGTAGGTTCATGAGGATCAGAAATGAATATTATAAATAAATAAACAAATAAATGAATAATAAAGGTTTAATGCTGCTGTTTGTTTGATAAAAAGTAAACATAACTCATGTACTTGTTACATTAACTCTTGCTGTTTATGAAGCATATTAATATACCACCAGCTCTGAGAGAAAGAGAGTGACTTACTGGCTTGGTTAGACGTGGAGCATTTTTACATTTCACAATTTATTGTGTCTGCTTTTAATTCAGTTATAATACATTTTTATGGTCACTCTTTTTGCCTTGGTTATTCTTCTCATTATCCAGGCATAGAATCCTCTGATTTAGAAACACAATCAGCATCTATTACATGGATGTCTTCAGAAGTAAGTCTTCTCCCCCCACCCCCACCCCCACCCCCCACCCCCCACCCCCCACCCCTCGCTCTCAATTACTTTCTCTATTCCTCTCTCCCGCTCGGTCCCTCTCAAATCATCTCCCATCAGTGCTGAGTTTCACCCCTGAAATATCAGATCTGAATCATCTGAATCATCTGATTGACTAGTGGACCATGAAGACATCCCTATGTATTAGAAACACCTGTTTCCAAACCTCTGCTCTAGTAATGATTGGGTATTTTATTGAGTGCATGATTTCATTATTTGGAGTATCTCCATAAAGTCTGGACATTATTTCCAATAATCATTCACATTTATTTGTATGATTATATTCTCTGTGGTAGCATTGCCAATCAAGTGAGCGAATGTACTGTGCTGATGAGGATGCACCAGTACAAACACACAGAAGGTACTGTTACACACCAAACACTGATGATGTGCTAAGGTTATATCATGGGCTATGTGGACAGCATTGTTGTGGGAAAGAGAATGTCTGAAATTAATCAGGATTTGAAAAGGTTGGCAGCTGGTTTAATGTACGTACAGCACTTTTAGAAAGATTCCTGGTAAACTGTTGCCCTCTTGTGTTTATCTTTTTATCTTTCATGGATTAATTATTATGTGTATAGAGAATAAACAATAATTACTGTGTGTAGGTGTATGAGTGAATGGATCAAATTTCAGTTAATAGTATCAAAGTTAATTATAGTTTTATTATATATTGTTATATAAAGCACATATTATAATATTTATATATCAAATTGAGATGATGTCAGAGGGCAGACATGGCATCATTTCTAATCAACACTTCATCAGAGTAACATCATATACATTTACAAGCATTTTTGTGGTAATAAGTAAACTGACATCACACCCACATTCAGTTTGATGAGACAATATAATTCCTTCCATTTTATTATTTTTGTATCTGACTGGTTGCAGCCCTTTAGCAACAACTTCCCTGCTTTTTATTTGTCTCTAGACTGGTTGTTTTTGGCTTTTCTCTCCACAGGGAAGCCATGATGGAGAGAAAAAACAAAACATAGAGAACAGAGGTTGAAGTAGGGTCTTAAACCAAACAGAGACAAGTTCAACAAATTAGTGATTACATTCTGACTCAAAAATCTATTAGGCATAAACACTGCACTGATGTGTAATACAGCCTCAGATAAAATAAAAAAATTATCGAGCATGACTTCAAAATTTTTGAATGCATGGAGCAGACAGATGTGTCAGACAGAAGAAAAGAGACATTCGCAATAGTAATGCCCTTAAGCAGAGTGGCTCTGATAAAGTGGTAAAAACAGACGGTAAGTGTTCAGCTCTGGCTTAGACCTCTGTCTCTTGTGGATCAGAACCTGCTGAGTACAGAGGAGTCCCGCGGAGACACTTCCTGCTCTAATGAGTTAAGTCCAGGCTGGAGAGATTCTGCAGATGATGTGAGAGACCCTGCTGATGAACCGAACGCTGGATCAGACCTTTTATTTCATACAGAGCCTGGGACACATCTGAATATGAGAAAAGTGGAGCTGTAGTGTGGATTGTGGGTTGTGGTATGAGGGGGCTGAGGCCTGGCAGTGAGGTCTCAGATTGCCTCCTGACCTTATGAAGCCACAACTGGGGAGAGTTGGTCTTCAGAGGGGTGTGTGGAGTTTAGGGGTGAATGGCGAACAGATGTGGTGTAGTAGTCTGTTAGGTGGTATACTGTGGCAGCTGGACTCTAATACATGGATGTAAATGTCTTTTACAGCCACTGAAACAAGAACTTTATTTTGGATTTTAAAAAAACCCTAAACATTAATTAAAGGTTTTGCATGAGAAAATAGTCTGGTGGTATTAATTAAAAAATAAAGTGTTTATTAAGGATTACACAAAATGGTCATAACCAGAATAGCTATTTGTTTGCAAAATAATGTTCCAATTATTTTTAAATGACATTTTTGTGATTAACCCGTAAGTACAACAAACACAGTTGAAATACATAGTACTATATCTATCTATATTGATACCTTTCCTTAAGTGGTCTCAGCCTAAATATAAAATCCTTCATTCCTAACTTAGATTGTACTTGGTTGAAAAGCTATCAAAAAGAGGCTATGTTTTTGACAGTAGCTACAGCTTACTATACTGTGCATTAATGATAGTCTGCTGTGTTATTGCAACAGTGAAAATGTTATGGTCTTGTATATTTTGATTGACCGTCTGGTCCCTGGGTGTTATGTGTTGTGAAGCTGAAGTATTTACTGTCTACATTCATGTCCAGCAAAGTTTTTGACTAACAGAAATTGTCAACAGCAAAGCAACAATAAAGCAGATCCCTTAGCCATAAATAATGCAGGCCTATAATAAATGCCCATTGCCGGAGGCATGATTTTCTCTTCACTGTGAAGAGAGTGGGCCTCCTCTGTCCTTGACTAAGCCTCAGCACTCACATTCTGCTACTCCATTCGTTACGCTCGTTATTTTCACAGGAAGTTTGTTTAACGCTCAATAGATGGACGATGAACAGCCATCATTCAAGTTGCCTTATAATGCAGAGCTAATCCAGAGCACCACAACCCCCACCCTTTCAACAGTTAAACATTCTGGGAAATATTGTACCAACACACATGTGTATGATAAATCACCTTTATAATGCTTGTCACATAAAATGTTATTATGAATGCTGGCTTAAGACTGTGCCCGTTGAGTTGGGGCTAACATGGAGGACTGTACCAGGGCCATGCCATTTTTTTTTTTGTCAGGCTATGTATAGAGACCTGTAGATATGTGAATGGTGCGTGTCTGAATGCAAGTTTGTAGAACAGGCACTGCATTCCTTCATGGCCTTCACCTGGACCTGACCAATCAAAGCCAAACCTTCACACTGCTCTTATGGAAATTTCACAGCAGCATTTCCAAAAAGCCCTGTGGTTAAATACTGTACTGACTGATTACTTGGGGAAAAAATAGGCACAGAGCATTATCAGCACAGCTCTAATCCATGGTAACATGCTTGCTGAAAGCTCTTGCGCTTGTTCACAGAAACAGGCCTGGTGAACTTGATTCCTTTGCTGTTCATAACAGACTATTACCAACTGCCTTTTTTCCAAAAGCTGATAAATACTAGTTAAAATGTTCTGTTTTGTTGATTTAACCCAAAGAGAACCTAGGTATGGTTGGTTTAGCCTTATGAGAGATACTAGGCTAATTTTATTCATTACTGCACATGCATGTGTTTCTGGGTTGATATTAAGCCACATAATTTACATGGTTTGTTACAATGGTAGAAGTTAATCCAACTCTTATGTATACTGGGATGATGTTTATGCATATTGGGATCTTATTAATGATTGTTGGAAAAAAATCACTGTAATGGTCTGTGGTGGTGAAACTCAGTTTTCACTCAGAGTTTTCTGGTTACTTGATAAATCTGTGTTTATATCCTTACCTATGGTCACAGGCTGTGGATAGTGAGACAAACAATAAGGCTGCATGTACATGATGGGGTGTGCTGTTACAGGAAAATAATCAATGTCAGGGCTGTATGATGTGGCCCTTCATGAAGCACAGTTCTTGTTATGACTCAGCTGATTATTTTCCAATCACAAGAGGTCCCATAGTGTTGAATTTCCTTTACATCACAACAGTTTGGCCACAATTACAAATACACAATTGCAATTGTTTATTTGTTACATATTCAAAACACTGAATAAAATGTTATATAAGTCTTCTCTTTTCTTACATGACAAGACACAGGAGCTTTTACAATCGTATAAAATTAAATAAATTTTTTTACTAAACATCAGTAATGATAAATAGTAATAATAAAAGACATATGAAAACACAATTACTGCTAATTTAAAATCCATATCAAATAATATTAAATGTTAAACCATTTTAAAATGTTGTATAAAAAAATCAAGTTATTATTATTATTATTTTTCATGAAAAGGTATGCATTAACTGAATAAAAGAGCATCTGTGTAAAGTATATTGTATGGGAAAATAAATGACCAATAATTGACAATTCACAAACAACTTACCATTTCAAAATAATAATAATAATAATAATAATAATAATAATAATTGTAATACCACAGTTCCACAGATGAGAGCAAAGGAATTAAAAACAGGCATCCATTTTGTTTGAAAATAGAATTCTGCTTGTGTTGTACTGCTCACATCTTCCTGCCAAAAATACTGCAGTGTAACAGAATAAAGAACTGGCTGCTGGAGCATTTAAGGTTTTTTCACTAATATTCACTCCATATTATAAATGATTAGGCTATCTTTAAAAAATGTTGTAATCTTATATCTGTGGGTCTCTTAGGGTTAAACCAGCAAAGCAGTATATTTTTCCTTGTTATTTTAGGCGTATTTAAAACCTCATCATAATAGTAATAGTATAGATAGCTTTAGGACAGCAATTGCTGTGAAGAGATTTGCACACATATCTCTATCAGTGAACAGCTGACAACGTCAATAAAATAGGCTTCATTTTAAAGCTAGAATGAACTTCCTGGCTACATAATTACACATTTTGACCATAATTACACATTTTGACCATATAGTACACAGTTTTAGAAGGGAAATGATTTTGAATTTTTTTTGTGAGAGCTCGGACTCATGCGTTAGGTCCAGTAATGATCAGGTCTTTGAGTGGTTCATGATTGTTTCAATTACTTTAAGTATAACCACAGATTTCTGAGCAAGTGTTGCAGAACACTTTATGAAATAATAAACATGGACGTGGAGCCCAAAAACGAAGACGTTCTTCTAGTACCTCTTCTCCTTCCTCAAACAACAACCTGGTTGGCAAGTTCACAATGTAGTTAAAGGTTAAATGTTGTTAACACCTACCAGTTGTAGCATATTTGACTGCCACTATTTACTTATTAAAATCATTCAGCAATTGCTCTGGAGTACTATAACAGCTGCATTCATGTTTAGGTTAATAAATCAGTGAGTGAAATTGGCATTATTTGACAGTCCCTCCAGGATTTTGCAGACTTTTTTGTGATTGTTGTGGCCAAAAATATTGCAGAGATTTTGTGCTTGTTTGATGAAAACTACTTGAATTGATAACATTGCAAGCATAGGATTCTTCTTTTAAACTCCTACCAGTGAAGACACACACATTACTTTCTATGATTGCTTTACTCACAAAACATCGAAGAGAATTGAAGAGGGCCTTGGTTGAATATGTGTTGTGAGAATGTGCCCATGATGTGCCTAATCTGCTGAATATCTGTGGTAGTTAAAAAAAAAAAAGTAGATCACTTTAAATAGTTTATTTGATTATATTCTCATCTATAGAAATAAGTTTATTATCAAACAAAATGGGTGGATACAATGGAAATAACTGTTTCCTTCAGGTGAGGGGAGAGACCATCTTATTCAAGATTAATAATAATAATAATAATTAAATGGATCAGGTCAGCAGTATCATAGTCACAGGACTGGACAGAGCTCAGTTTTCGGACACCTTATTTATGGTTGCTATGGCCAGACCCAGGACCTGCTTCATTCAGTTTGCTTAGGAAATGCTGTGGATTCCCCATGAGGAGCTAGAATTTGTGACTGGGAATAAAGTCTAGGCTGAGCTTCCTGGCCTGTTGCTACCATAATCTCCAACAGGAAAAGAAGAAGGAAAATAAATGAATAAATGAATTCCAAGTGTCGATAGTTAGGTCAGAATTTCTGCAGGCATGGATGGAGTAGGATTTTTTAAAAAATAGTACAGACATCTAAAACATTGAAGCCTGACTCTGACTGTCCCTGACTGTTTAGCCCATGCTCAGCTGTGGCTTTGTAAATACAACATCAATGCCGTGCCTCTACCCTAATCCACTGAAAAGTGATTACAAGGCTATTACTGAGATCACCATCCTGAAAATGAGTTTGGACGCAGCCCACATGAGAGAACAAGAACAATGGCAGCCATTTGTTTCAGCCCTGGCCTATCCGCTCCTCCCTTTGCCACAGCAGGAGAATTGGCCACGTGGCTGCAGTATCTTACTCAGTACTGGCGACAAGGGATACACTTACTGTTATGGTGAGAGGGCAAAGGCGTTGACTGACAAGTTTCAAGCCTGGCATGTGTGTTTAGGGCTCATCGTTTTGGGGCCATTTTCAGGTCATGGGTACTGAGAAAATAGACTCTATTCTTTTCTAAATAGACTCTAAATTATACTCCACCTGGCAAATTCTTGCACAGTAACCATATCATTATGGTGTTATAAATGCTTTACATAAAATGTTCTCCTTAGATTAGTTAAAATATGGACAACTAATGCTAATGCTAAATTTGTTCTGCATTCTCACAGGGGCATTGTAAAAATATATATAGTTATTTCAGGAGGTGTTCGGCAACTTTAATGTTTTCTCAATTTGCATTACGTTACAGCCTTTAAAATGGATTACATTTTGGCTTTATTAAAAAATAACTTAAGAATAAAAAGCGTAAACTGATTTTTGCTCACTTTTGTAAGCATATTATTATTATTATTATTATTATTATTATTATTATTATTATTATTATTATTGCTACTACTACTACTACTACTGCTAATAATAATTATTATAATAACAGGATAACAGGATTCACCTGAGCTCAATTTCTGTAGTTGTTATTATTATTATTATTATTATTATTATTATTATTATTATTATTATTATTATTATTATTATTGATTAATAATAATAATAATTACAGAAATTGCAATTTTCAGGAGAATCCTGTTACCATTGATTATCATACAGGTGCTTCTCGATTAAGATTCTGTGTTTAATTTCAATTAAATTTAATTGGTGGTACATGATTTTGAAAGAGTTATCTCTCTATTAAATATTACATACTATATGTATGTATAATGTTGGAGCAAAGCACAAACAAACAAAAAATGGGGTTAAAGGAACTGTCCATCGAGATTTTACTGAACTAAATTGTCTCAAGGGACTGGTCTGGAGAAAGTTAAATTTAATTCAAAGATATAGAAAAAAATTAGAAAGTTAAATTTAATTTAAAAATGTAATGAAATGACTTTAAGGCAAAGTGTGTACACTCCTCAATAAAAGGCTTACTCTGAGATTGCCAAAAGGCAATTATAGCACAGACTATGAGAAACAGGAACTCTTTGGCCTGAATGCCATGCATTACAACTGGAGGAACCCCGGCATTGCTCATCACCTAGCCAATTTCATCCCTATAGCAATGCACAGTCATAGCAGCATCATGGATGTGGATACAGGAAGGCTTATCAGGGTCAGGGGCACAACGAATGGATCAATCAATCAATTTAATCCATTTAAAATAATGCTATAATCTAAGAAAATAAAGGAAATGTGAGTCTGAAAGACTGCATTCTATGTACAGGTATTTTTTTTGGATTTTATAGCCCTTACAGCTGGTTATTCAGGTAAATATAAATAAATCATGTCATGTGCAACCCTAACAAAATGAAAGTGGGGCTGCACTTTGTATATGTGAGCACTGGTGTGTGTTTTTGTCTTGCATATGGTAGTCACACAACACTAGGCATTCACAGCATCACACAGCACACATTTATTTAATTAGGCAGGAAGCAGACCCTGTGACATTCTCCCGCTTATTTATGATGTGTGACGCCCAATGACGAGGCCAAAGGGCTACCAAAAAGGAAGCGCCCTGTTTTGGAGTTTGCAACAAATTTATTCCCAGTCATAATTCTTCATAGCATTTATGTCTCACTATATGTTGTAGAAGGTTGCAATTAGTTGTGACTCTAAGCTACATCTGTTTGGTGGGCAAACGAGAGCTGGGGGTGTTCCTTTGTGAAATCTTATGTCTGTGTAAGAGGTTTTTCAAGTTGGCATTGCTTATAATTATCTGTGACATATAAGTAAATTAATGCAACATTAGGATTTTGGCTTTGCCAAATGTCCATACTTAATCACAAGTTGTGCATAAAAAGAAGGGTTCAACCACCTGCATGCATTCAGGGCATCACTGAGTTGACTTCAGGTCAGCTATCAGCGCTAATTATTGACTGGTCAAGTGAAGTTGACTAGGTTTATGACTTGTCAGAGTAGTGTAGGTCTAAGAGCACACACAGGTTCCCCTGTCTCATCATAACCTCAGTCATGTGTGTGTGTGTGTGTGTGTGTGTGTGTGTGTGTGTGTGTGTGTGTGTGTGTGTGTGTGTGTCTTTGGCACTAGTAGAGAATGTTTGTTGAGTGGAAAATGGACTCTAAAGCTTCTCTACTCACCTTTCGCAGTGGCAACATTTAGCACTCCTATCTATGCCTCTCTTGCCTCTGCCCAGAACCCTACCCACACCCACATTTCCATATAAGTTTTCACAACCTGTTTTAGGAGTGATAGGAGGATAAAGTGATTTTACAGGAGTAGTGCCCTTGAACAGATGGTCAGACACTGCTTGGAAGGGGGGAAGTATGAAGTTTGAATGTGACAAAATGCAAAGTGGAATTTGCCAGTCCCTCTATTCCAGAATAGGTCCAGGGAAAAAGCTTGCAAGCATACGATGGCATGTCCTTCACAAGCCTGGCGAGTTTGGTTGACAGCTGCGATGTTTATAGGCCGGCTTCGATGACAGTCAGGCGGGATGGCTTGGCTCTTTTCAGACAGGAATTAGGTTTGTCATCAGATTCTAAAATCCAGCTGATTTATGGCATTTCCACTCTTGTTTTCCCACTAGACCTCCTTTCACCCTTCCTGTGAATGCAACTTTATCACCACCCAAGATCTTCATGATGGGTTGATGGCATTTGGAGAGGGGAGTTTGTTTACTTCTTATTTTCACCAAAGTGATAATTTTCCTTGTGTGTAACTTCTATTAGAGAGATAGACTTGATGTTTAATGCGTTGCATACCATGATGTGTTGCACTTCCTCAGTGTTGCACTCCCTGAAGTCCAACTTCATTGTTTCCAGTGCTTGAGGGTACTTCAAAGTTAATAAAAATTTGTAATATAATTAATTTAAGGACTATAATCCAACAAATATATGACATGCAGTAAGATGCTTTTTATCTCTAACAAGTGGCACTCTTATTTCAAGATCACAGAAAGATAAATGTTTCTAAAAACAGAACACTATATTGAGTTCACATCTATGATGCTGAGTCTTAATGGCATATGTCTGAGGATAGGAGACTAATAACCACCAACCTCCACATATATATAGATAGAATACTCATACTATCATCCAGCCTATCATATAGTTAATGAAGTCTATTATTATTATTATTATTATTATTGTTAATAATAATAATAATAATAATAATAATAATAATAATAATAATAATAATAATAATAATAATAATAGCAATACATCATGTAATAAATATTTTATATTTCAAAGACTTGTTCAAATATTCAGGGATACAATATCACTTTCTGGCTTTGAAAAAAGGGCCTCATCCATAAAGTTTTATGAAGGTCAGCAAGCCTTATGACTTTCACACTATTGCTGTATTTTATAAAATAAATAAATAAATAAATAAATAACAGCTAAGTGGTGTATCCTCTCAGCTTACTGAATGAAGCGGTGAATGAAATGAAATGAAACCCTTCTCCTTAATCAGTGCATTCATATTCCTCTTACAAAGCCAGGAGCATCAGACCTCAACAAATTACTCATTATTTTCAAAGAAATGCATTTCTGTCCAAAACTCTAAGACTACGTAAAAAAATGTATTTAAAGCTGGAAATAAATTAGAATTTTTCTTATATAGTTTGAAAATTTTTAAAACAAAGAAGAGAAAGTGTAATATTTTCACTATTCAGCAGGATGCACTATTTCAAGGTCACTATGTTGGTCAGCATGTTAACAGCTTTGTACAAAAGGTCAGTTTTTTTGTGAATCTTATCTCTTCCACTGAATCCTATCTTTAGAAGACATGCTGATGAGTTTGCTCTAACATGAATTAACAGACTAAATACTAAGAAACTCTATTTTAAGACTCTACTTTTCACTACTACTACTTTTGTGACTAATATCATTTAGAGTGAAAACAGACATATTAAATAAAAAAAATTATGCAAAACAGAAGCATTTTCACGAGTGCTCTCGGACATTTGGGCCGCACTGTATTTACTCTCACATTTCCAAACTCTTTTGTGTCTCTTCTGGCCCCTCATTCCAGACCCTATTGTGCTGCTTACCCCCTGCTGTATCTTGCTCTGTGTTGTTAACTGAGAGGATTTCACATGTTGTAAATTCTGAGCAGATATATAAATCACTGGACAGGGTGGGTAGGGGTGCGTAAAGAGATCTGCAGACTTTCGCCCCATGGGTCATTACTGCTATTCCAAACCTGGCCGATTCGTGTTCGACACTCTGCCCTCCTGTGCAGCTGTTTTAAGAAAAAAGACTAGTGATACTGTATGACAGAAATTAGGCCCAAATCTGTGCTACATTATCACTTTGGTTTGACCGAATTTCTAGACCTTCTATTGTTTGAATACATTCTTGTTGTTTTTTTGTTGTTGTTGTTATTGTTTTTTTTCCATAAACATTTGTCAGTCTGTGTAAATATCTATGTGTAAGTTGTTCCTTTTGACATTTCGCCAAATGATTCAAAGTGAATTCACACACATTCATAAAAGGCCATTGAGACACCTTACCCCCCTTTTCACATACGTGACATGCTAGCGTATAATCATATTTATAGCCATAGTCAGGTGTTTGGTGATCTCCTTTAAGCATGTTGCATTCTGAAAGGATGTAAATGACAAACAACTGGTTTATATGAAAACTATGTGAGAAATTCAACTAAAAAGAGCGCAGGCATGGACCCATGCTAAGATTGAACGAGGAGCAGGTGTTTCTTTTTGAGCGCTGGCAAGCAGCAGAGATAACTAACTCATGGACTGCTGTTTGTCCAGGAGTGAACAAGGAAAACCAGGTGCACGGATGGTGAAATGTTGTACCCAATTCCACAGTGTTGCTATAAGACAGTCCCCCAATCACCACCTCTATACTTCCTCTCTATGATCCATCATTAGCTGACAGAGTGTGTCCGTGGCCGAATTTCTGCTCTGTAAATAGACCTGCATGGCTTGCTTTTTTGGTCACGATTGCCTGCAATCCTAGTAATGCAGCCTGTGTGATGGACCAGGAACACACCTCTGCTTGTCAACCCGGGAGCAGTCCTGACTGACCCCAAGCCAGGGTTATTTCTGGTCTCACTCCCCCACTCCCTTACTCTTTCCATCTTGCTCTATCTGTTGCTGTCTCATGTTTGATCCCCTCTTTCTCTCTCTCTGTCTCTCTCTCTGTCTCTCTCTCTCTCTCTCTCTATCTATCTTTTTATTCCCCCTCTCAATCAATCATTGCCTGTTGGAGGTGGAAAAACCAGACAATACCCCCTGAGGGCACAAGGGGCATTTTTGAAGTGGTGGCAACAACTTTGCAACTTTTCAAAAATATTCTGTGCCCAGCAGGAGTTTGTCCCATGAATCTGCCAGCTGCTAAAAGCTCACACTCAACAGGAACTGTCACTAACTTGGTCCTGTCTGGGGCAAAGTCATTTACACTAGCAATTAGAACGTAATAAATCAAGAGCTTGTTTTAACACACTTAATCTGTTCACTGTTCACATCTTAAAAAGTTTAAACATCTCTTCATTATTTGGACAGTAGTTGGACATATTATGATAAGCCTTGCTGCTTTGTTAAGCTGAAAGTCATCTAAGGTTATATCTATACACAATTCAGATTGTAGAGAACATGTACAAATAACAAAGTAAGAAAATGAAATGAATACAAATGACACTGATTAGCTTATAGTGGCTAGGCTAGTCAGATTTTAGAGCAATCATAATCATGCCATCTCTGTCAAAAACAAATAACAACCATAACTAGTGCTTACAGTGTTTATCAAGTGTCTGTAGATCTATGTGTTAATTACTTACATTGTATTAGTCACATTAATGAAATGATTTTGTTTTGAAGCAGTATGAAATGTATGGAATGGGCAAGAAGTAATTTGCTTTAAAAAGTGCATTTTAACGTATAGTCAGTGGTTAATAGAAACACCTGAAAACATGCTCATATGTGCATTTATCCAACTAGCCAGCCATGTGGCAGCAGCACAATGCAGGTACATATAAAGAGCTTTAGTTAATGATCACATCAAACATCAGAATGGGGGAAAATGTGATCTCTGTGACTTTAACTGTGGCATGGATATTGCTGCCAGGTGGGCTGGTCTGAGTTTGATTTCAGAAGCTATTGATGTGCTGGGCTCTACACCCACAAAATCTCTAGACTTTATACAGTATGGTGCAAAAACATCCTGTGAGCAGAGGATCTGCAGACTGAATCACCTTGTTGAAGAGAGAGATCAGAAGAGAATGACCAGATTGGTTTGAGCTTACAGGGAATCTGTAGTAACTCAAATAATGACTCTTTACTGCCGTGGTGAGCAGAAAAGCATCTCAGAATGCACAAGACATCACACCCTGAGGAATCCTGATATCTGCATATGTTTTGCATTGTGCTGCTGCCACATGTTTGCCTGACTTGAATGTGCTAATAAAGTGGATGGTGAGTGTAGATACTCTTCTTGTTTTAGCTTTGAATATTCTAGACCTCGGTGTTCTCCATATCACTGTGGTCACATGGATATTTTTTAAATCACTTTAGCAAAACCATGGAGATAATATTACAGCAGACCACGCTCTCTGTGTTCCCTGATAAAATGTAGGGAAAACAGTCCAGGTCCGAATGTGCTCCAGGTCAGTTAATGCAGGTACAAGCACCGCTTCAGGTTAGAACAGCCTAATGTAACCTAATATCAGTTAATATCTTTCGCTCTGTCCTGCTGCCATGTATCTGATAGTTTACACCACTCATGTGTCACCAGGTCGTTACGTTTATTTCAGATAGCAGTTAACTGATGACACTGTTTAATTAATGTATTTTGCACTTATGCATATCAAACAAACACAGAAAATGTTTTCTACTCACTTAAGATATTTTGGGGCATGGGACTACAAAAATAATTGAACTGGTTCAATTTCTTCTATGATGGACAATTGAGTGATATAATTAAAATCCAAAGAAAGCATCAGATTAATAAATCAAACATATTTCCTGGTATCTTTGAATTCTGTTCCTAGAACCTATGGCATATTCACAGCCCTTCATTTAGATATCTAGTAAAACCTACAGTATCTCTGATTTAACCCTTTTTGCCCATAGATGGATCTCTGTGAGTCACTGCTCAGTCGTGATGATTGATGGGGTGAGTGTTGAGCTGTGGTCATCATAACCCAGTCATACGGTTTGGTTGGAGGGAGGCGGGGGGAAGGGAGGATAACGACAGGTCAGTAGTCAGTAAGAGCAGGAAGCTTATCAGTTGTAAATTTTTCTCTGGTTTGTTGACAGAGCAGACACTGATTTACAATAATCTACTACAATGAGGATGTCACAAGCAATGCTTTAACAACTTGCTGATCATATTAAGACAAGGTACATTTCGAATGCTGCTGCCTAGTCTGTATTTTCAGTGACTCTGAAAAGGTTACTTTTAATGAATGGAGCATAAATCTGTCAATTGTGTTTACTTGAATACATAGTAAACGGGTGATTGAATGTTTTGTCAGTGATTTTAGTGAGCGATTTTAGTCGAGCACTTGACTGAGGAGTTAGCGTATTTTTAAATACTGTGAAGTGATTTCTTTTCATGCTGTACTAACATTTCCCTTAAAAGTCCCTTTGGATAAGGACACCATATAAATTCTGTAAATGTACGTCACACCTCATCAGTGCTTAAACCCTATTTTAACCTATTTTTTCCCATGAGCATCATAAGAATGGGCATCATAAGATTCTTATGATGCTTGTGGGGCAACAAAAATCCATATTCATGAATTTATTGGAAGTGTGGTGGTGCTTGTTTGGTGAGTTTGTTCATTCATGCATGATTGGTCAGAATCAGTCAGTGCATTTAAAAAAAAAAAACATTGCCTCACACATTTGCACTGAATGTTCTTGAGGTGTCAACAGACATGTTAAAGTGGTGGAGGCTTTGCTTCTGAAAATCTGGGTGCATGACCCCTTTAAACATGTAGGTCAGCAGTCATTTAATGATATCACATCACATGAAGAATCTACACTATACACATTAGTCCCTCTCATGGGTGATTTACGTTGTCTGCTGACTGTGGGGCAAAGCTTCAGTGTGAGCATGCTTTACAGGATGAAGTTATGGTAAAAGAGGTGAAGTTACTTACTAAATAACATCAAGACATTTAGTCATGATTGTCAAAGAAAATGTTTGGTGGTTACAAATAAGAAAGATTGTTAATAGCTATAACAAAGTATAATATTTTTCTGCAATTCATTTGACATCTCAGACCTTCACTCATTTATTTGTTCATCTTTATTCACCGCTTTATTCTGGTCATGGCCATGGTGGATCTGGAGCCTGTCCCAGGAGCATTGGGAGCAGGGCAGGAATACACCCTGGGCCACACGGCACCATACACACACATTCACACAGTCATTGTCACCTAAAGGGCAATTTAGCATTGGCAATCCACTTATCAGTATGTTTTGGAAGGTGGGAGGAAACCGGAGAAACCCATGCTGAAACAGAGACCATGTGAACCGCCATACAGACAGCAACCAAAGATCAGGATTGAACAGAGGTCCGTGGAGCTGTGAGGCATCAAATACCCATGGCAACACCCCAGTGACTGTAAGAAATATTATTAAGTTTATATTAACATTTACAGCATTTAGCAAACTCTTATCCAGAGCCATGTAGGTGTGTTTATTAGGCTGTTGATTGAAGTGTTTCTATATTTTTTATTTGAATTTCAGGTTCAGTTTCAAGCTCAAGCATTGACTAAGGATAAGATTGGGAAAGGTTGTTGCTTCTGTATGGGATCTTTTACAAAATAACTCGTACTCTGCTTTTAATTTGAAACAATTTCTGTAACAGTATCTATAAAAATGCTGATAATTTCAATTAATGTCTACTGAAATGTCTTGTGGTTGATCTTTCAATTACTTTCTTTTTAGGGGTGCTAGCAACAAATGTGTGATGCCCATGACTTTTGCAAATTTCAGACTTTTTACAAATATTTCCTGATTTAACAGTTGGGTGTGGATTCCTAACAACTCACCTGGACTCTAGTTCCTACAGTTGGTTTTCTGCTACTTCGTGATGAATAGAAACAACTGTTTTTAAAAAAAGCACTGGCGAAGAACTGACAGGTCAATAAAACAGAATTACTATCAGCTTAATCATTAACCACTGTTTTGATAGCTGCCAAAATATCCGCCAATGCACTGACTGGTTCCTGTCCAGACGGTCACCGTCTTTGCATAAGGGTGTTAACTTAATGGCAGAATTCAGTTTACACTCAGATATGCTTTCATATTTTTCTGCTAAATTTTTACTTCTTTAATTCTCAGTTCCCATCAGTTGTTCCCAGCTTCCTCGATGAAGCGGATAAACCCATATTTCAAAGAGACTGCACACTGAATATATAATGTTTGGCATGGTTCCAGTAGCAGATAATATGCAAACTATTTTAATATACTATTTGTAGCACACTCATGATTCATTGATTGTTTTTCAAGAACCATAACAATTATGCTAACACATTCCATTAAGGGTCCAGAAAGGAGCAGAAGTATTTTAAGAGGATCAAAGCTTGTGCCATTATGATTCTGATGTGTGACTAACAAATAAAAGAAATAAAAGCTGTGTGAAGTGTTTGCATTATAGCTTCTCTTGCAGAGGATGGAATGATTGTCGTTTAAGATCAGAGTTTGATGTTCTATTTTAGAGTCAACTTAAAAGACCCCTCTATCACATTAATCAGAGTGCTGGACCACTTCCCTTGACGTATTCTGTCATTCCCAACGTCCTTGCCCTACCACAAACGATTTATTTAGAGGTTGGCTATATTTGTGGGGTAACCTTTTCTCCTATCCAGCGGCTCACGTCAGTTAATTATTTGTCCTCTGAATCTAATACATTTTCTCAGTGCCAAGTCATTTCAGTGGGCTTGCTCAATGGTGCAGGGAAAATCAAGACTGTCCTGTAATCCCACCCCCACCTCCACCCCCAAAGCCAGTCGATCACTGTGGAAAATCAAGCCAAGCCATCCATCTGCCCATGTTATCCTAGCAACCAAACTTTTGTTGCCAAGGTAAAGGTTTCTCCATATGAACCTGTCAGTCAAAAGATCCTAGGCCTGATTTTTTTTAAATCTTTTTTTTTTTTTTTTTATCTGCTATGGCCACTACAGCTATAAGCCATGTGACCAAAGTGTTTTATACAAAAACAAAGTTTGCTTAAATTTGTAATTAATTTTAATAAATTACTATAGAGGCCTGTAGTAAGCAATACATAAATTAGCCTGTGACATGTATGTGATTCACGGTGGACCATGACAACTGCTTGGAATAATGAGACATTTTAGTGAGGCTTAAACCTTCAGGATAAACCCGCACACACAGAGTGTGTGGAACCGTCTAAAGCCAGCATAACACTGAGTAATGCCCAAATGAAGTGTGAGAAACAAGGGGAATGAGAATGACTTTGTAATATCATAAACCACATGGTTTACACAGGGATAAATATCAGGTTTCGGCGGAAATGTTGCTGCTTATGAAATTCTTGCTGCATTTGTTGCATTTTACACGCTGACTTAGGTGTTGGTATTTAAACTGGCCATTGCTATGCTAGAATTTCAGATCAGTTTTGTCACTTAACTTCTGGGTGGCTTTTCAATATCAATACCAACTGTAAAATTTTGTATCTTTTTGTATTAGTGGCTGTTTTTATAGTGCAGGTCTTAATAGAACATACTATAATTTACTAATAGTTTTCATAACAGCAATATTTATATTTACCTGAATTATAAACTCATGATGAGGTATAGAGTCTTTAGAGACTTAGTCATTATCTTTCGTATTAACTGTGTTGTGTGTACAGACAAACCGTAATAGGCTCAAGGTTGTATGGTGTGGTTTCCCCTTTAAGTATGTGAGGTTGAGAAAAGAAGCCACATTGAGTGTGTACATGTGAACCTGTCAGTCCTGCGATGGCCAAGAGGAAAGGGATTAGAGCCATTAGTTCTGGCTACACAGGCACACACTCACATTTGTGAGGAGTCACCAATGTCCTTTCTGCTAATTATAGGTTGAAATCTGACAAGAGAAAAATTAGAGGGAAAAAGGACAGCTGTGCTGTGCTGGACCACAAGGTTGGGTACAGAAAAGAGAGAGAGAGAGAGAGAGAGAGAGAGAGAGAGGGGAGGCAAGTGAAATGTAGAAGTAGTTTGGGTTCTGATTTAAATCCTTAAATCTCTTACTCCTTCCATACAAAAAAAAAAATCTTTGCATTCCCTCTCACTCACCACACAGCCTGGTTATAATTCAGCAGTCAGATGTCTTATCTTTTACATGAATCAACACGATTTTCATGCAGCAATCACATATAACAGGAGTGGTGTTGTAAGAGAGATTTGAGCTCCAAATATGTCTCATATGTTTACTTGTTCAATCAGCATGGTGAGATAGGATGATGAAAGGATTATATATAATGTTTGTTTTCATAATTTTGGTCATTGTTTATACTGGGGTTGTTGTGTGTAGTTTATGGTGTAGCTACAATCCACTATAATAAGTGTATGGTTGTCTACAAGTTGCCAGGAGAGTTAGGCATGCTATCAGTATGTCATGATCTTATCGTTCATTATGTGCCAGTGTGTGAAATGTTTTCTCAGTATGGCTGTAATATTGTAAGGTCATTAACTTGTTAAAGCAGTCTTGAGAAAATGTCACTGTCAGCTCGGTGTGATCTGCTAGCCCTGCTTTTCGAGCAGCAGAGATGCAACGGAAACCATGTTGAACTGTTTGTCCCTTTGTAGTGTGATAGACAGGAGTCATGAAATCCCTGCAGATTTGCACCGGAGATACATGGAAGCCAGAGAGGAGCTCATGTGATCTGAATTGGCCTTACAGGGCTCATTGATAGCTTTTGCTGCTCTCAAACCTGAACAGGTGTATTTGAAACTTTGCTCCCATCAAGGCTTAAATGATTTAATGATGCTTTCCCTCGTTACTAGAATCATTACTCCTTAAGGTCCTAAATATTTAACTAATTTACTTACTGAGTCTATATATATATAAACTAGTCTGACCCACAAGACCTCCGGACTGAAGGTGTGCTGTGGAATCTGGCACCGAGATGTTAGCAGGAGATCTTTTAAATACTGCAAGTTGCGAAGTGAGGTCAGTGTCGATCAGACTTGTTTGTCCAGCACATCCCACTGAAGCTCGATCTCGATTGAGATCTAGAGAAATTTAGAGGCCAAGTCAAGACCATAAACACTTTTGTCATGTTTCTCAAACCATTCCTGAACAATTTATGTAGTGTGGAAGGGAGCATTATCCTGCTGAAAGAAGCCACTGCCATTAGGGATTACCATCATTGCATGTGCTTGGTTTGCAGAAATATTTAGGTAGGTGGTGTATGTCAAAGTAACATCTATGTAAATTCCAAGACCAAAGGTTTTCCAGCAGAATCACACACATGTCCCAGAGCATGTCTTCTTCCCATAATACATAATGGTTCTAACTCTTTCCCAAATAAGTGAAACACATGCACCCAGATGTCCACATGATGTTAAAGAAAATGTGATTCATCAGACCAGGCCACCTTCTTCCATTGCTGTGGACACGGGTCAGCATGGGCACTTTGAACAGTCTGCAGTTATGTAGCCCTACACACCTTTTCAGCAATTTGTGTTACAGAGGCTCGTTTGATGGATATGACCAGACAGGCTAGCCTTCACTCCCCACATGCATTAATGAGGCTTGAGCGTCCATGAGACTTTTTGTAGGTACTAACCACTGCATTCTGGGAACACCACACAAGACCTGCTGTCTAAAGATGCTTTGACTCAGTCGTTTATCCATCACAATTTAACCGTTGTCAAAGTCACTCAGGTCCTTTCTTCCTGCTTCCAAAACTTTAGACCTCACCCTTTGACAGGAACCACTGAATCTGCAATAATGTTATTCCACACGTTCTTTATTGCACCTTTCTGAGTAAACTCTGGAGACACTTGTGTGTGAACATCCCAGGATCAGAACTCATAGAAGTACTCAAACCAGCATCTGGATCCAATAATCATGCCACAGTCAAAATCAATGAGATTCCATTTTCTTCTATTCTAATGATTGATTTAAACATTACCCAAATCTGTAGGCCCATATCTGTTTGATTTTATATACAGCACTGCTGCCACGAGATTGGCTGATTCGACAATTGCATGAATGAGTAGGTGCTATTAATAAAGAGCTCAGTGAGTGTATATAGTGAGTACATATCACAATTTTTTGCTGAAGCCCTAAACATGAGCATGCTCACACACAAACTACACAAATAATTCTTTAAACATGCGACTAAATAGGATGCTTCAGTGATGTGTCTTCAATAAAAAGGAAGATTAATACTCCCCCTTGTGGCAAACAACGAAATATATTTCTTTTTTTTTTTTTTTTTTTTTTTTTTTTTAAATGAGTTAAAATGGTTTTTCCCTTCTTGCTAAAACGTCCAAACTTTTTTGAAATGTTGTGTATATGGAATTTATATTGTAAGGGTTTATTTATTTATTTATTTATTTGTTTTTTATTGTTTTTTGTGCCACTCTTGAAGTGATAAGTGTTACAGTCTCAGTTTAAAATTATTCTTTGGATTTATAATTTAAACCTTGTTGCACCTTTTATTTGTTTCTTACTATATACATATCTCTGATATTGCAGTGAGTGGAAAAGTTTGTCAAAGAATGCTGTGCATGTAATTTCAGAGATTTCCTGTTTTTCTCATTCTGGTAGAGGAAATTAATTTTTCTCTGGCTGTATAACTTATTATCTTGGGATGGATGACATAATAGAGACATATGCAAAAGGTGACCATCTGTGAAACAAATTTCGTAGATGTCATTTTAGTGCTGTATTTTAATGTTTTCTGTCTTACAGTGGGTATTAAAAGGGGGGGGAAATGAGGGTTTGGATGGTATCTTGTGTATAAAAGGAGATGTACTTTACGTGTATTATTAGAAAAAAATAACTGTTTCTGAGTTGTTTAGTGCTGTACTTATAACCTATGCAACTACAGCAGGGTCTGTTTTCATGTTAAAAGAAAATATATATATATGTTTATGTTTTTAAAAGAAACATAGGTTTATCAGTGTCCCAGTCAATACTGGTGGCTTGTTATGCACATAACCTGCAGTTACTGCAATATATCAGTGTTTATTTTAGAAATTGATATAAATCACTTTGTTTACTTTACTGTATGTATGAAGCTGTTCACCCACAGTGAAGGAGCCTTACAGCAGATCATTGATGTAAACTTAGAGGAAATGGATTTGTTTCTTAGGACAGTGAATGGACAAAGTCCACTGTGTGCTAATGTGTTAATGAAGAGATTAGCCAGTGCTCTGTTTCTGCCAGTTTGTGTTAATAAGGCAATAAAGTGGATGGTTTATTATCTTATTATCTATCATAATTAACAATACAATATTTTTTTCTCTCTCTCTCTCTCTCTCTCTCTCTCTCTCTCTCCCCCCACACACACACACACACACACACACACAGACACACACACACACACACACTCTCTCACTCTGTCACCTTTCTTAGACCTTCTGTATAATGTTTTTTTAAAATATTCACACGTTCCATGATTGATGACACTTTGTCTCTCGCTCTCTCTCTCTCTCTCTCTCTCTCTCTCTCTCTCTCTCTCTCTCTCTCTCTCTCTCTCTCTCTCTCTCTCTCTCTCTCATATTGTCATAAAAATGACTTTCTAACGCTTAGTCGCTGGATGTATTATGCTAAATTAAATGTCTCCTTCTTTCTGACTCTTGTATGTTAGTTGGAAATGCCCGACCCCTAAATGGGGCACTAGCATCAAAAGAAACTGGATAGCCTTCTTGTGCCTGTTTTGTTAGCAAGGAATTGAGACAAATGTGCTTAAAGGTTTACTCTTTAATCCACCTTTATCCACATATAGACTTCCTGTTGGGCATGTGCAGCCTTGATATCACTAAGTAAAGTGATACTTTAAAACACACTAGCATAGCAGGCTTAATTTGTTCACAAAGCACATGATCATAGCACTGAATTCAATAGCCCTTTGGCATGTTCCTCAGTGCAGACTAATAACGTATGCCATGATTGTACAGGTTTATAATGTGAGGTCTTTGTGCTGGTTTGCAACAGCCCTGTTTATGTATATATACATGTGTGCATTTTAACATGTAAATAGACCAGATGTGGAAAGAAGTGGGGATAGTACAACCATGTTTATAGTTTTTGAAGTATGTCAGAGGAGGTAAGAGCATGAAATTTGACATGTTAATGACAGTAGTAGGGTACTCACCAAATCCCTGAGCTCTATCATCTGAATCAGGACATTTGTTTATAGTGCCATATTTTGTCTTTTCTTAATACTGATAAAAATTTGTGATGATGTGTGATGAATTCACCGTTTCATCTTTACTAGAGAAATGAAATTTCAGAGACATTGCTTAAACATAGAGGACAGCATGATGCCATGTTTTCTTTTCCAGTGCTGATGCATCTAAACTGCAAACTGAGTACTTAAAAAATACAGGAAAAAATTCATAGCTGAAAACACAACTTGCACAAAACCACAGAATTTCATGGTTTCACTCACACTCACACACACACACACACACACACACACACACACACACAATATATATATATATATATATATATATATATATATATATATATATATATATATATATATATATATATATATATATATTCCAAATCCAATTTCCATCTTTTCCTTTTGTTACATGATTGGATTGAACTGATTCCTTTTTTTTTTTGCTCCTATATCTGATCCCTGGTTGGTTTCAGACAAATACTGATCCTGAGTATCGGATCGGTGCCATCTCTACTCATAAATGTATTATTGCACAGTGTGCGATCCAAAGACTCCTGTGAACACACGCACACACACACACACACATACACACACATACACACACACACACAGACACACACAAACCTGCCTATGGTGTGAGTGCTGGCTCTGCTTGCTGGGAATTCTGTAGCTCATTAAGGAGATCTCTGCTGAGAAGGCATTGGCTAATGTCGCCTCATTGCACTATATTGCCCATGGAAAAGGCCAGACTCCAAAACACACTCACTCTAGTCCAAAAATTCTGTCCTGTAGAAGCTGACTGCTCACCGCAAAGGCTTCACTGCTATTTCCTGAACAAGGTTTCCATGTTCAGATATTAAGGGTTCTTTGATTGTTCTCTTACAGGATCCTTTAAAGAACAATATTTCCAAAGTAAACTCTTCCAAACAATGGATAAAGCCAGGAATTTTTTTTATTTATTTTTTTAAATCTACCCATTAAATATAGAAAGAATCTTTGAAGAGAACATTTTCTCTGTGGATGTTAGTGTAGATCCTACATAATCGCAGTATTCTTTCCCATGCCGTGTGTGTGTGTGTGTGTGTGTGTGTGTGTGTGTGTGTGTGTGTTTTTGTGTGTGTGTGTGGGGGGGGAATGAATAAGAGAGAGAGAGAGAGAGAGAGAGAGAGGGAGAGGGAGAGGGAGAGAGGGAGAGGGAGAGGGGGGGAGGGGGAGAGGGAGGGGGAGGGGGAGAGAGAGGAGAGGGAGAGAGAGAGAGAGAGAGGGGGGAGAGAGAGAGAGAGAGAGGGGGAGGGGGAGGGGGAGGGGGAGAGTTAGTGCGTGAGTGACAGACTGAGAAAATCACTTAGTATATGTGGAGTATGGAAGATGACTGCCAAGTCACCAGAAGCCTGATCCAAACTCCATCTGCTGTTTTCCCCTCTCTCCCTCTCTCCTCTCTCTCTCCCCCCCCTCCTCTCTCTCTTTTCCCTCTCCTCTCTCTCTCTCCCCCTCTCTCTCTCTCCCTCCCCCTCTCTCTCTCCCCCTCTCTCTCTCTCTCTCTCTCTCTCTCTCTCCTCTCTCTCTCTCTCTCTCTCTCACCTTGCATAAACCTTCTGCATAATGTTTTTGTAAAATTCACACTTTCCATGATAGATTACCAGAATTTGCCACCCATTTAGATAATAGATCCATTTAATAATGGTTAGAGTTTATTTTTAAAGTGGATTGTGGAGAGAAGCATACTGCCTCTTAAGAGGACAGAGTTTTTTCATGTACATTGTTTGCATTCTTTTAAATAATATTCTTTAATCAGCAAATAAAAACATGATAAATGTTGAGATTGTACAGATTTTAGTTTGAAATATTATATTCATATGGTACATTACTTATGTACAGCTTGTGCATGAAATGTTCTCCGAGGCCTAACATATGGACAACACAGGCTGTATATACACACACACGCACACACAGGTTCATATCCACACAGAAACAAATCTGAGATCTTTGATAACTGGCCAGTCTGTGTATAGTTTAGTGCCAGATGATGTCGGAGGGAGATTTGAGAAGGCTTATCTTTGAATAGATAGCAGCTGTGCTGAATTGATTTATGTGAAAAAAAAAAAACACACACACTTGCTCCTCTCTCTCTCTCTCTCTCTCTCTCTCTCTCTCTCTCTCTCTCTCTCTCTCTCTCTCCCCCCCAACACACACACACACACACACACACACACACACACACACACACACACACACATTATGCACATTTATGCACTGAAAACATTGAATAGGTATTCAAAATTCCAAGGAACTGTCAGGCAGCACACAATGTGCATTTTCCAACCAGTGACTTGCCTCAATAACTGTTACCCCAAACCTGAATAATAAAACTGAAAAAAATATGCATCTCTCAGTTTGTTAAGAAGAATACCTTCAAGCCCTTATAGTTGACTTATGGTTCCAGTAGAAAATAAACATTATTTTTGTTTTTGTTGAAAATTAAAATTCATTGTGGATTTAGTGAAAATTACTCAAGACAGATAAAAAAAAAAGCAGAGTGATGTGAGAAGAAGAGTGGAGATGAGTATTTTTCAGGCAAGACACCTGTCCTATCCTGTTCAGGAGGTTCCACTTAATAATGTAACCTGATCTAGACTGTGTTAGATGGTCTTGTTGAGGGGTGAGTGTTAGTAATATGTATATATCTACTGCATATATGCTGCAGTTAGGGTCCATCAAAGCCCTGCAAGGTTGTAGTTGCCCAGGCTTCATTTATAGCAGGCAGGTAAATGTGTAAGTTAATCAAAAGTGTGCAGGGGTGGGTCAAGGACCTGATACTTTACAGCTTTCTTTCATCGCCCCTTCTAGTTTCAGGCTGAGAGAGGGACTATTGCTGAAGAAGAGAGGAGAGAGAGAAAGTGCTGGTCTGATGTGGTTAGCAGATGCATGTGTGTTATTGCAGAGTAGGGAATTGGACATTCTCCATCTACTATGCTATAAATATCCCCTTGACATTTATTACACTCAAAAGGCTTTGGGTGCTAAAACATTTGGATACTAGTCAATTTTCCCTTCTTTTTTTAGACTTCCCCTAATTTTTTTTTAAATGTAATATGTCCGAATACTAAATACATTGAATTATTAAATATTCTGAAATCATCATCTTATTATTGCAAGGCATCAGGGGTTACATTACTCTTGGGGTAAAGAAAATTAATGTGGGCATTGATAAAATTATTAAATCAGTGCTTAAATATTAGTGTTTACAAGGTCCATAAAAAGCCTCTATAAAAAGTGTACATTCTGATATGAATTTGTGAGTAAATATCTTTCATCTAATATTTTCATCTTTATTATGATGTAACAACCAATAAAATGAAGTGAAAAAAAAGATATAGAAATATTTCAGGGGAAAATGGAAACGCTAAAACTACACATAAGAAGTTGCTTTCGGCTGCTCCCTGTTCGGGGTCGCCACAGCGTACCAACTGGTCCACACAACAACTTGGCACAGGTTTTACGCCGGATGCCCTTCCTGCCGCAACCCTCCCATTTTTCCGGGCTTGGGACCGGCACTGCATCCAGTGGCTGGGAATCGAACCTGGGCCTTCCGCATGATAGGTGAGCAACCTACCACTGAGCCACCAATGCCTCTAAACACTAAAACTACACATATTGAAATAAAATGCCACATAACCCTTATATACTGGGTTATGTGCTCAGAATGAACCATTCACATTTAGTCAATATAAATTTAATTACATGCACACAGTTAACATACAGAATAACTTAAACATTTAGTTTAAATCTTACTGTTTTGTAAGGTTTATCCAATGAAAATGTACTAGACATGCAACATGTAAAACCCAGTGTCACACTTGTAGTGTAAAAATGTGAACGATTAATGTTAGCTAGCAAACATCTGTACTTTTGGTAGAAATTGCAGAGATCAGGTGAAATGCAGATTGCTGTTACAAAATGATATACAGCAGGAGGGACATGGTAGCTTAGCAAGTTAGCCTTGCAGATATAAAGTTTTGCATTTTTTCCTTCAAGTATTCTGTTTTCCTTCCCAGTCCAAAGACACATAGTGTAGGCATCTTTAAATTGTTTTAATGGTGTGTGATTGTTCCCTATGATGGGCTAACACCCTGTCCAAGGCATCCCCCGCCTTGTGCCTTGAGTCCCTTGGGATAGACTCCACGTTCCCCACAAACCTGTATAGGATAAACACTACAGAAAATAAATGGATGGATGGATGGATGGATGGATGGATGGATGGATGGATTGGATGGATGGATGGATGGATGGTATATAGCTGTGGCTTTAAGCTTTAGTTAATGTATATATATTCTGATACATAGACAATCATTTGATATGTAATTATCAGTACTGTAATTTACTGCATTTTTAATTGCTGGGAATTTTCAAAAGAACATATAGAGTAAATTATAAATCCTGCAGAAACATTATTGAAACAGGATCTATGTTGTGCTGGTCACTTGCCTAATGTTTCTCAAATATTCATGGTATTCATTAGATCATTGATTTATTTCTACCTCTCAAAATTACATTTCCAGAAAGACAGTGGCTTTCTTTCTCTGAATGGATTTGCATCCCCACTTTTTTTTAAAACCATAATATTCAAGATGATAATTTTACAGTTATACTTAGCTTGTGGACAGTTCATATAATTACTGAACAGTTATTGCAATCACAGCAAAAGGATGCAAATGAAAATTAATTCAGAGCACACATGGAATTAACATGAAATTCTTGTTTGCTTCAAATACTCCAGGGATATCTTTGCCCATACTGCCAGGTAATTCAGACCAGCTGGTCAGAGCTTAGTCAGAACAAGGCAAGACAACAGAGAAGAGCCACATGAAGAATAGTGGTGCAAGAGTCACTGTTGCATCTGCTTGTCTCACCCAGAAAAGATTGATAGGCCTGAGATAAAAGGCTAAAATGTAGTGATAATATATCACAAAGAGATATTTCAATCTAGGTCGAGTCCACATTAATTATTTATTGCTAGTTACAGTAAATAAATTTTCGGATCTTTTCTGATGGATTCCATAAATGTTTTTTTGGAATATCAGCAAAAAAAAAAAGAAAACTCAGTGTCCAAACAGTGTCCATAATGTGCATAACTGGAATAATTAATTTATAATTTCCTTAACAATCTATTAGATATTTATACATATGTACAGAGGTGTGAAAAAGTGTTGGTCCCCTTCCTGATTTCTTATTTTTTTGCATGTTTGTCACACTTTAATGTTTCAGATAATCAAACACATTTAAATATTAGTCAAAGATAACACAAGTAAACACATCATGCAGTTTTTAAATGAAGGTTTTTATTATTAAGGGAAAACAAAATCCAAAACTACATGGCCCTGTGTGAAAAAGTGTTTGCCCCCTAAGCCTAATAACTGGTTGGTCCACCCTTAGCAGCAACAACTGCAATCAAGCATTTTCGATAACTTGCAATGAGTCTGTTATAGCGCTGTGGAGGAATTTTGGCCCACTCATCTTTGCAGAAATGTTGTAATTCAGCCACATTGGAGGGTTTTTGAGCATGAACCACCTTTTTAAGGTCATGCCACAGCATCTCAATCGGATTGAGGTCAGGACTTTGATTAGGCCACTCCAAAGTCTTCATTTTGTTTTTTTTCAGCCATTCAGAGGTGGACTTGCTGGTGTGTTTTGGATCATTGTCCTGCTGCAGAACCCAAGTTTGCTTCAGCTTGAGGTCACAAACCTACCGATCTATCAGTCTGGAAAATGTTATAAAGCCATTTCTAAAGCTTTGGGACTACCGCAAACCACAGTGAGAGCCATTATCTACAAATGGCGAAAACATGGAACAGTGGAGAACCTTCCCAGGAGTGGCCGGCCGACAAAAATTACCCCAAGAGCGCAGCGACAACTCATCCAGGAGGTCACAAAAGACCCCACAACAACATCCAAAGAACTGCAGGCCTCACTTGCCTCAGTTAAGGTGAGTGTTCATGACTCCACCATAAGAAAGAGACTGGGCAAAAATGGTTTGCATGGCAGAGTTCCAAGACGAAAACCGCTGCTGAGCAAAAAGAACATAAAGGCTCGTCTCAGTTTTGCCAGAAAACATCTTGATGATCCCCAAGACTTTTGGGAAAATGCTCTGTGGACTGACGAGACAAAAATTGAACTTTTTGGAAGGTCTGTGTCCCATTACGTCTGGCGTAAAAGTAACACCGCATTTCAGAAAAAGAACATCATACCAACAGTAAAATATGGTGGTGGTAGTGTGATGGTCTGGGGCTGTTTTGCTGCTTCAGGACCTGGAAGACTTGCTGTTATAAATGGAACCATGAATTCTGCTGTCTACCAAAAAATCCTGAAGGAGAATGTCTGGCCATCTGTTTGTGACCTCAAGCTGAAGCAAACTTGGGTTCTGCAGCAGGACAATGATCCAAAACACACCAGCAAGTCCACCTCTGAATGGCTGAAGAAAAACAAAATGAAGACTTTGGAGTGGCCTAATCAAAGTCCTGACCTCAATCCGATTGAGATGCTGTGGCATGACCTTAAAAAGGTGGTTCATGCTCAAAAACCCTCCAATGTGTCTGAATTACAACAATTCTGCAAAGATGAGTGGGCCAAAATTCCTCCACAGCGCTGTAACAGACTCATTGCAAGTTATGGAAAACGCTTGATTGCAGTTGTTGCTGCTAAGGGTGTCCCAACCAGTTATTAGGCTTAGGGGGCAAATACTTTTTCACACAGGGTCATGTAGTTTTGGATTTTGTTTTCCCTTAATAATAAAAACCTTCATTTAAAAACTGCATGATGTGATTACTTGTGTTATCTTTGACTAATATTTAAATGTGTTAGATTATCTGAAACATTAAAGTGTGACAAACATGCAAAACAATAAGAATTCAGGAAGGGGGCCAACACTTTTTCACACAACTGTATATGTGTGTGAGTGGGTGTGTGAGTGTGTGAGATATTGGCCTCTCTTACCCAGCATGGGGTAAGAGAGTGTTTTGGTTTTAGATTTTAATTTCAGTGATGTGAATTATTATTCATTTAATACACTGTGTGTCCATTTTAGGGAAAAGAGTTAGAACAAAAGGCCAAGTAAGTTGTCCAGAATGTAATAGACATTAAAGAATGGTGAGACTTGAGGTTACTAAAGGTAACATCTCATTAGGCAGCTAAAATTAAGCTAGTGGTCTGACTACTTGGTCACTTAGTCATGGTCATCAAAAAAACTAAGGCTTAAGGAATATAAATAGAATTTATGTTTGCTACTTATTAAGTTTCTCAACCTTGTGCTTAGGTTTCAAATAGTAGAGGAGACATATGGCAACAAGATACTCTTCGTGTGTGTGGGAGGTGTGTGTGTGTGTGTGTGTGTGTGTGTGTGTGTGTGTGTGTGTGTGTGTGTGTGTGTGTGTGTGTGTGTGTGTGTGTGTGTGTGTGTGTGTGTGTGTGCGTGTGTGTTTGTGTTGGGCACAGATTGAGAGGCAGTGAAATTCCAGATCAAGGCTGATTACTTATTACTCCTTGATTACTTTTTATCTGCTAACGCTGATGATCCCAGATATGTTGCAGACTTAAAAATAAAAGAAAGTCAGTTTTATTTTGTTTTCAACCTTTTGGATTTTAATAGTAGGAGACATAGGCAACAAAACCCATTGTGTGTAAGGTCGTCCGTAAGGGGGGTGTATGAAAATGTTCTTTTCTTTTTTGTTAAGATTAGAGGCTTCTGTTATCTATTAGGTGAATTTTTCATGGACCATAAAATTTCCATTGGAGCACTACTCATCTTTTGGAAATGCTTTAATGTCCTTTTCTTTTCTTTTTTTCGTTAACTGGAATTCTTAAGCGGAAACCTTAAGATAGGGCTTCCCCTTCATTCTGTACAATGC
This sequence comes from Hemibagrus guttatus, assembly GCA_033459395.1. Classification (NCBI taxonomy): domain Eukaryota; kingdom Metazoa; phylum Chordata; class Actinopteri; order Siluriformes; family Bagridae; genus Hemibagrus; species Hemibagrus guttatus. The sequence continues at coordinate 21,421,206 of JAUCMX010000006.1, forward strand.
CATAAAAGTAATAAATAGAAGGATGAGTGTAATGGCAAGACTGGAGAAGAAAGAGAGTGGAAACAACATTTAAAGGGCAAAAACATGAGATAGTCATTTTAAATGCCCATCAGGGGAGTACAGTGTAACGATTTGACCAGATCTGACATTCCCTGTTGTGACCTGCCTGCTCCACACACACAAGACTCACTTAAACCTCCTTCCTAGGTTGTCAGCCCCCTCCCAGGTCACTCTCGCATCCCTCTGTGAGGTGTGATGATGTCAGCCCTTATATTTCACAGCCAGGCGCGGGCGATGACACCGACAATTTGGCCTGTGAGTTCTCTCCAGCTTCAGACATGGTGTTACGATTACATGCTTCGCTGCAGCTCCTACATGCCAGGGACAGGGGGAAGAAAGAGGACCTTTAAACTAACTTTTATAGAGTACAACTTTATCCTTCCTCTGCTCATAAAAATGGATAATGAAAGAAGCACGATGTACGATTAAGACATATCACTTGGATTGCTCTGGATGTGCTCAATATCATCCCAGGACATTCACACTGAATCACCTCCTGTGTTTTACATTTCACTCTACAATTTACAGGAATCTACCCTGAGTTGTGTGAACTGATTTTACTGCTAGTTTAGGTTTCATAGTCTCAGCCCTCACTGAGCAAGTTTACAGTAAGAGAGAGAAATGATGTAAATCCAGGTTAGAGAGATGGTGAGATATAGAGAGGAGGATGAAGAGATGAGCCAAGATGATCTCCATGGTACTGCAGTTAAAGTTGTTTGTGTATATACTAAAATTAAAGTAACTTTCAGGGCCATTCAAGACTTTTCACATTTATTTGAGCTTTTTCAAAGCTTAGGGCTTCATTCAAGACTTGACCCATATCCAAAGTGCACTTAGATTTTTCAGCTATATCGAGGTCATGCATATGACTCCTGAGACAGACTCGGCTGTCGTCAGCTTGTAAATTTTGTTATGGTTTTGAGTTGTCAATGGGTAATATACTGCATATGAACTTTACCAATGTATTATAATGCAGACTGCATAAAACACCACAACAGGCTTTTATGTTGCTAAATGATTGCAGTGTTGATAGTGATCATGAAAAATTTATCATAGGAAGGAATAAATACCATATATTTGTGTAAGGACTTATATTTCTGTCTGTAAAAGGTTATTACTAACTTTTGCTAGTTCAGCACATAGCTCTTTAGTAACAATGGCTGCTCGCTGAAATGAAATCTGGGTTCATAGATATAGCTTACTTACCAAAACAACTTTCAAATATATGACTAAATACATTAGTTTTTGTTGATTTTCAAAATAATCAATTCAAATATCAAATTTAATTATAATGACACTTGCACATTTTAAGCTAATGGTTCACCTGTGCATCACAATGCCTCAGTTGGACTGTAAATAGACAGTAATTAATTGATTGAAAATATACTGGTTAAAGGCATTAATCAAGTTTTCTTTATTCATGTCCTCTCTAACTCCGTCCAGGGTGTATCCTGCCTTGATGCCCAATGATGCCTGAGATAGGCACAGGCTCCCCGTGACCCGAGTATAGATCGGATAAGCGGTAGACAATGAATGAATGAATGTCCTCTCTATCACTCCTACTTAACATTCCTACATAAACTATTAATGATCAGATGGAAAACAGCTCCCTGTCCAGATGGGCACTTTTATAAACTCTTCCTGTGCTCTCTGTCCTTCACCCCCATCCACCCCCATCCACCCCCATCCACCCCCATCCACCCCCATCCACCCCCACCCCATCTGAAAAGAAAAATAAACCTGAGGTGCAGAGACCTGACATGCCCTTTCCTTGGTGGACTACTTGGTGTTTTCTTTTTGCATTTTTCATGTTTCTTTCTCTATATCCTATATCACTGGGGTCTGAAGGCATGTCCTTATGTATGTATATATAAATGTATATACATACATAAGGACATGCCTTCAGACATGCCTCCATATATTTATTGTATTTTATATATATATATATATATATATATATATATATATATATATATATATACAATGGCATTCTTAAGTGTTCCCCAGTTGATGCTGGATAGTATTTATTTGGAATTAAGTCCACACTAATTATTTAGTTAATCCAGGAATGATAGTGAATTTGTTTTTGGAATGAATAATTTTTAAGTGAACTTTCTTCCCCATTCACTCCAGTGTTTTAATTATTCCTGCAGTTACATGTAAACAAACATGTGCTCATTTAAATTCACATCTACTGACCACTGAACTGAAAGCTGACCTTGTTTAATAACAGAACATATACAGATGGATTAAATTATGGTACGGTTATATTTAACTCCCAAAAGCCATGTGATACTATAGTTTATGGCAATTTACTGTATAAACTAAAAACCAAAAGGCTCAGTAATGTCTGCTAATCTTTAGATTTTTATAAAGTCCAGTGTCCCTCAAGGCAATGGAATGTGGCATTTATTTAGATCTTTTATGTGGCCCTCAATAATACTGCATTAAAATAGTGTCTCATCATGTTAAAATGTTTAAGTGTTTAGCTCCGAACAGCTTTGAATGTCTGTAAAAAATCTGAGATAAACGGAAGCCATCTTGTTTCATTCTTTAAATAGTCTAGAGTAATCTTCCTATTGTTCAGTGCAGGAGGCTCACATAAATTTCTAATAGATTACAGTCTTGTATTCTGTTTTGTTGATGAGAGAGGTCAGAAGATATAGACAGACTGGTTTAAATCTGCAAGGGTTAGAAAAAACAGCAAGATTACAGTAACTCTTTACAACCATGGTGAGCAGAAAAGCATCTCAAAACAAATTGAACATGTCATACCTTGAGGTGGATGAGCTACAACAGCAGAAGTCCAGAGCAGGTTCCACACCTGAGAACCAAGCACAGGAATCTGAGGCTAGTGGGCACAAGCTTACAGAAACATGCCCAGCTTCTGCAGACTTTATAATATAATGTAATATATAAACCATAGAGAAATAAGGGCTACTAATATAGTGTAATTTCACGTTACACTATAACTAAAGGGGGTGCTATGGTTCTCAGTAGAGTAAAATCTTTAATTTAACACTGTTTCTTCACCTTTTCTTTCTGTGAATGTTGGTGAAAACAAACTGTAGTACTGAAATTTGGTACAAAACAATATAGAATAGGCATAAAATCCCTTAAATGTACATTCATACACACTAATAAGTTTACCCGCTGTAAGAAAAAGAGGTGACAGCAGGGAACTGAAGCAACTCTGCCGAGTTTTATATTATTGGAATTCCGGTGAGTGAATCACATTTCTGCTAAGTATCATGCTAGCAACCACGTTATATTAAATTTCTCTTTGAAAATTGGCTTCCCCAGAAAAGATAACCAGTTAGAGTATATGAGAATAATGTATAAAGTAAAACCCTAGCAAACATCTGTGCGTATAGTATGTTCACATGAATGTTTATTGTTCTGACGCAAGGGATAATGATTTTGGTACATGTATCATGCAGGGAGTTACTATATTAAATGATGGCTAATGCCTGCAGTTAGTTAGCATGATGTGCTAACATGGTCAATGAAACAGCATAGTTCAGAATGGTGCTGTAAAGAAGCATGGAGCTTATTTTGTAATGTTTGTTATGCAGTATAACAGAATACAACATGATCGTTACCAGGGAGGAACACTGCAAATCTATGGTTTTTGCATTTAAACTGTATATTTTGCATATATTAGTATATGTGACAATAAAGGCTAGTTATAGCTATTCTATTCTATAACTTTTTATTGGAAACGTAATTGAATTGAAGTAAATTAAGTAAATTAGGAATAGCCTACCTCTCTCTTAACCTAGGTAGATGTTAGTGTCTTTTCTCTGCTGCCATTGGTACAGTATTACCATTTATTTATTTGTTTACTTGTTTGTTTGTTTGTTTGTTTGTTTGTTTGTATGCCTATTTATGTATGTATTATTATGTGCTTTTTTGTTTGTTTGTTTTATTTATTTATATATTTATTTTTTTGCTGTACTTGCTGATATAGTAACATTGTCTAACATGATATTAACTAAATTATATTCTTAGACCTGACCTGTTTTCTAGGATTTTTTGTTGTTTTTTTTTGTTTTTGTTTTTGATGGAAACTATAAAGCACACTGTATGTTACTCTAGATGTAAATGTTTGACTCTGATTGGTTACCACAGCAGCCTTGAAGAATTTCTCCCTATATCTGAATTGTAATAAAATATTTAATTCGAGTGGCCATCATTAGGGAGAGTTCAATATCTTTTTAACAGCTTGTTAAAGTTGCACACCATACACTATTTGTGGTTATCTTTTTTGTTAAGAATATACTATTGCTTGTCTGGTATCAAGCAGTGGATAGCGTGTCGGTGTATTAATCTGGACAGGTCACAAATGCCAACAAAATGTCTTGATGCTAGAGTTTTGATGCTACAACACTGATTCAGTGCTGTAAAAGGAATACAGCAGGAACTGGCCTCTGCTGGACCATCTAACAGTCCTGTCTGAATAAGACAAGATCATACATCTCTTCACCTATACTACAGGGAGAACTTTGTGCTGAAATGATATATGGGGTGTTTTATCCTGGTCCATACCAGCCCTATAGGAGGTAGCTTCATCCCCCTCGGCAGAGGAGCACAGATTTATGGACATGAAATTGTACACCTGTATATATATTCTCTTAGCAAGGCATCTCAAATCCATCAAACTTAGCATGGATTATATAATGAAAATAGTGATGTTTATTTATTTATTTTTATGAAACAGAAAAAGTTTCATTCTAATTGGATGCTGTCCCAAGTGCAGGTGTTCTTTAGTTCATATTGTATTTCACAATGACACTATTATGTATCTTGTAAAAAATATTGTAGGACCAATAACACTCAAGAGCTAACAGGATATGTAAGCGTTCAGAGGAAGCCTATTGGAACTCTGGGAATGTAACTGGCAGTATGGGATGGAAAAGTGGACAAAAGTACAAGATCATTAAAAATGACAGTGATCTTCCAAGCACATCTCCCCCTGCAGTGCATCTGCTTTGGAGTATATCCTTCCTCTCTCTCTTACTTCCCTGTCTCTTTTCCCTCGCTCCCTCCTGTTGTTTGGTCGTAAACTAATGTAATATCTTTAGCATACCCTGGGGCCAGGACTGCAGTTCCTCAAGGCTGCTGGTTGTTAACATGTTAGTGCAGAGAGGCCATATCCAGCAGCATCTGTAACCAGAAGCCTGGCTCAGAGTTTGTCTGCACCCCAGTGTAAATACACAGCATATACTAAGTCCACATAAACACACACAGAGACACACACACATAACTGAATGTAGTATATAATTCCAGCGCACATGAGAGCAATCAGAATGTTTTTCCTACTAGAGCCAGCCCTCTCCTTCTCTTTCTCTCATTCTCCACCCCTTTTGCCACCCTTCACTGCCACATAAAGCATAGTGTAGCAAATCCTTTACCATCCTGTAATGCTCCAATTGTCAAATCATTCATACACCAACGCACAGAATGGATAGTGGCATTCAGTTTTGAAAATGAAACCCATAGATAACAGGGTCCATCTGTGGTTTCTGCATATTTTTTGTGTGTGTGTGTGTGTGTGTGTGTGTGTGTGTGTGTGTGTGTGTGTGTGTGTGTGTGTGTGTGTGTGTGTGAGGAAGACAGAGAACTACATGAATCTGCTTTTTTTTTTAGCATTTACGAAACCTATTTAAGACTTTGTGAACACATGAGCTTGTGTATATTCAGTGTTTTGACCTGTTAACAACTCTGTGGGTGTACAGTGGTCTCCCTCCATCTATCACAGCCACATGAGAGCGAGATAAACAAGGAGCAGCTCCAATAGCCTGGCAGAGATATACTACAGTCGGGCCCTGCAGGCAGACCCTTTCTTCCTCTTGTTTATGGGCCAGGGATCTCAGAGCCTGCCTGATGCCATATCCAGGAGAGATGAACCCTGGCTGTGAGCAGAAATGTAGAGGTTGTAAAAATAGATGGGTGAACCCTAAACTAAAGTGGTCTCCCAGTTGTGTGACTGCAAAAAGATGGGCACAAAAATATGTAAACCAGAGCAGATCTTTTTATCCTTTTAATGACATGACATCTATAATAAATTACAGCACACTGCAGTTTGTATAGCATTCCTAGTACTGCATTTGTGATGTCATAAGACTTTTTTCACACCTGAAACTAAATATTAAAGCTGAAATGCTTTTAAAAGTTGAAAAGTTCTACCAGAAGTCATTTTTCATGAACAATACCTAAACCTGCATTTAACAGTTGTATAACTATTGATGGTTAGATTTTCCAGTTTATTTTGGCTGTGACAGAAAATAAAAAATTAAAAAAAACAGTAAAAGCTGCTTGGAGGTTCTGATTTTTCTTCATGTTTTTATTTTTCTTCAATAGTAACTGTGTCAACTGTATATTGAATCATTGTTAATTGGCTGGCTTATTTGAGATTTATTGTATTCTTTCACAAAAGCATCCTTGGGGGTTCTTTGGATAATCAGGAATTTACCACTCTGAAGGAGTTCACAGAACATTGAAAAGTTTACAAATCCCTAAAAAGAACTAGATGGTGCTAGAAGAGATTGACCTTTCTATGGCTGTACAATTGATTGATATCTTTTAATATTTTCACCAGTGTTGAGTGCAATTGTTCAATCATAACCATACTGTGAGAGTCTTAACATACATTCCTCTCAGTTGTGATGATGTGTGGTGCTGCCACAAAACTTTCTGCCAAATGGATCCTGTTCCTGTAGTTTATCACTCTGGTAGGTTCCTTTGCATGCAGAATAATTGGATAACATTAACAGCTCTGTGGTTTTTTGCAACTCTAGGTCTGCTGCCTGGCATCTTCCTGCTAGTTTTAGTGTCCTGTCCTGAGTTATGGCCTACCTGATTGTTTTCTCTGTCCTCCTTATTTACATACACATGTATACTGATGTTTTTTTAACTGTCATATAATGACATGATGTAATATTTGCACAAATAGCACAAATCAGACAGTCATTCCCTAAACTTTTTCACCAAGGTAATGTGGGTTCCACATGTAAAGGAAGTTGTCCAGTGTTCATAGAACCATAGTTAAATATGAAATACAATTTCATACATCCTATCCACTAAAGGTGCTGTGTACCTCCTGGATAACATATCGACAATTACATGAGGTAATGGACTAAGGACTGCCCTGAAAGATCAGCAAAGATGGCCATGTTAACCTTGTAGAGTCTGGAGACAGTGCATGGATATTAGCAGCACACTTCTAAACAAGGCCCACAAGGAGACAGTCCTCAGAGTGGCATATCTCAGTAGGGGCTGGGTGTGTAGTCTATATATAGGTCAAGGTGATTATATGTACCACCCAGTGGGCTGATCTCTGTTTAGACAAGGGAGCCTCCTATGTCTTACCTCAATAATAAATAAAAGGTTCCAGTGAGGATTGAATGGTTGCTTAACAACACCATAGGGCATGTACTGCTTACAGCAAGCAATGATCAACCGGCTCATGACCACTGAAGGCTGCCATGACATTGGAATAATTTACAAAGCGGGATGACCTTTGGCAGAAATCCTGGATTCAGTGGTTAGGTCACCCCAAAGGCAAAGGGGTAACAGCTAATACAAGACAAACTGATTGCTGTAGAGACATCTATTTCATGCCATAGTCCTTTAGTGTAGACAGGGACTTGACATTATTCAGAGGCCCCACATAACATTCAGGATCCTAGTAACTGGCCAGTGCACCAGGTTTCTCCAGTAAGGTGCACACCATTCACAGAATAACTTGAACTTAAATGCATACAAGGTCATAGTGCTATGTGTTCAAAAGTAATGTTTACTGGACTGATAGATCATAGTAATTTAGTTGGTGATTTGGCCTAGGGGGTCATACTGAGGGTGTCAGATCTGCTGAGGGAGAAAACTGCCAGGGTGTTTCAAACTACCTGAAAGCAGCGATGGGAACAAAGGTCTTTCTGACCATCTCAGGGTCTAAAGCACCTACTTTCCTAACCCTGGACAACAAAGAAAGAATTAGCAGGAGGGAAAGTGGACAACATGTAGCATGGTCAGATAGTACATTTGCTATACCACTGTACAGCCTTAACAGTGTGTGAGTGAGACCAGTCATGGATCAATGCACATGAAATTTTTTTGGACATTTAAAGCGATGTGATGCAGTTAACAGTAGTGTTAATGTAACACAGAGGAAAATACATGTTGAATTACATTTTATCTTTATACTCACCATTTTTAATAGAAAAGTGTAATGAAGAAAAAAAAAATCACCTTACTATAATTGAGCAAACTGTATTATTTCCGGTTACGGAACAGAAATAAAACCGAAACACACGGCCCATACACCTTAGTGAATGGGGCCTTCTGTGTTTGTGCCATACTAGTCTCTTTGTCTTGCTTTTAAAGACGTGTGTTAAGGGATGGCTGTGTAACATAGCCTTTGGGGCATCTCTGTTAATAATTATCAATTAGCCTTTACAAAGGTGGTTTCATTTAAATGGCATGATATGCTAATGCTATGATAATGTAATATATCTACAATTTGTGCACAAGCCTATTCACCTTCAACACAAATACTAGGAGACAGGCTGAAGAAAATCGCTTGCAGATACAGTTGTGGCAGGTACTGGTTTAGTTTTGCATTACAGTATACTGATTTATTAAACGCAAAATGTTTTACAGTGATGCCTGTTGCTGCTTTCCTTGTTCATGTCTCACACACACACACACACACACACACAACGAACACGTACACAAAGAGCGTTCCACTGTGTTTCTTTTATGTGCTATATATTTGTCAACTGGAGACCAGCTGTTTGGAACTGTAGACACTATGTCCTTCCTCTGCCAGTGCCACTGCCTTGTGCCTTAAAAGACATTCACTTACACATCCATGAGCTAACAAGCACTTAACATAAACATATTCACACATAGGGTGTAGCTCTAGAATAAGGAGGAGAAATACATTTATTCATGTGTTATAGAATAATAATTCATTTGACTATTATTTATCTGTTGTGGAGATTGACTGGTTTGGTAATTTCACAAACCACTCAATCTAATATCCTAATAATATTCTGCGTTACAGTATATGTATGGAAAGTTAATTATTTAGCTTTTATATTGTAGCATGAATCAGCATGGTAACTGGTTTCGCATTATGCAGAGTAAGTATAAAATAATTTATTTCTTTATCTGCTTGTGATTCTGGTTTATTCATCTGTTGTGCAGATTGGCTGGTTTGGACTGGTTTGTCCCAGAGTGCCTACTGAAACCCAGTAAGGATCTCACACAAGAAACAAAGATTTATTAATCCTTATAAAAGAATTTTAGTCATTTCCCACACATTTTCCTAATTTTCCTACTACATTTTTGGTTGCTGTGGTAAATCTGCTGTCTCTTCCGTTCTGTTACATTGAATTGTTAGTTCCACCTCTGGCACTGTTTCTTGTATCTGTCTCTGAAAGGGATGTGATCACCTGCTTGTTCCCCACTCTACCCCAGCTCTCACTCATTGGGCCCCAGGTTGAGTTACACCAGATGTGGACCCTTGCTGTGTAGACGACTAATTGATTTTCACCCTGCTACAATCTGGCTATTGTCAGTTTCAGTAATCCAATAAATGTCTGTATTATTATCTAAATATTCTTCCCTTACCAAAACAAACAGAAAGGCTCTGCAGCAGTGTGAGAGGGCAAAGGATTCACTGACATGCTGAAGTACATAGAACATTATTTCTCTGACAGCTTAAGCCATTTACAGTTCAGCAAGAGTGAGTGGGGGTGTTTGCTGACAAAATGCAACAGAAAGAGAGAAAGCGTATATTTGTTTCTGTGGTTTGGTGTGGAGCTACCGGTCCTGTACCATATATTATGTGTATGTTCTTCTCTGTCTGTGACCGTATCGAAATGTATGTGTGCAGTTATGTCATTTACCGACATCACATGTTTTTTTTTTCACTGTGTGTGTCTGTACAGCAGTCTCTTAGGCCAAGCCATAACGGTGATGGATGGCCAGTGTGTGTGGAGGCCGTTATTATTTGTTATGTGAGCGGGTGTGTGTGACAAGCATTGCAGGCCATACACCTGCTGCGCAAGCGGAATGGCCGAGCCGGGAGAACAGCTGGACACATTGATTTAGCTGCTCACTCTACAGCCTGCAGGAACAAATCAAGCAACAGCTAATAAAACCTGCCTTTATGATCACAGCCCAACTGCCCTCAAAACAACTGCCTACATCATGTGTTTCTCTAACACCCGCTATAGCTCAAAATTAAATCCTGCACAAAGGTGTCATTTCTGGCTTCTAATGTCTAATGTCTGGGCTTAGGGGTGTTTGCTGTTGATATTTCACTCATAGTAAGGTTTCAGTCGCTGCTACAGAGTTTCCTTCCTTATTTTAAATCTTCATATGTATGTAGGCGTACATGTGTGTGTTTATGTATTTATATATCAGACACATACCAGACATCTAGTGTACAGCTGCATATCACAATACAGCATTGCCTCAATGGACATTCTATTACAAGGGCTGTCTTAGCATTGTCCTGTATACACAGAGCAAATATGCAGTTCTGTAGCCTGTAGTATATTTGTGATTATGTCAACATGATTTCCCCAGGAAAATCCCAGAAAACCTGTTTACTCAAAAGCTCTTGGTGGACAATGGCTTCAGCAGTCAGATGAAACCAAGAAGATGGGAAGAAACTCCCACAGAAACTCCTACTTTTATTTTCTTCTTAAAAACCTCTCATTTTAACAGGGATGTGTAGGCTTTTTATATTCAATATATATAGAAATGTTTATGTTGTTTATATATATATATATATAAATATATATGTGTGTGTGTGTGTGTGTGTGTGTGTGTGTGTTTAAACAGGTTGTCTGAGATTTTCTTAATATAGGGGATCATGTGGACATAATCACACATGTCTACAGAAGTGTGTTTGTGTGCTCTATGTGCAAGGAATAGAATGTCCAATTAGAAGATGCTGTGCTGTTATATGCAGCTGTACATTAGGTGTCTGGTATGTGGCAGTGTTATAGTGGATATCCTGGGATAACAGAAGTCCCATTGTTAGCACTGAGAGGTATGGTTTGCAGACAGCCAAAGAGAATGGGAGACAAACTGAATTCCAGCAGATTGGACATGGCTCTTGTTTCAGCGGGGTCCATGTAACACACACACACACCCCATAAGAAAGGCAAGGACAATGTACGTTTTAGTTTTATCTGCTATATAGACACACCAAATCATCAGAAATATAATGCATGTTTCAGAATGTTTATACCCAATACTTTCAATATAAAAGCTTTATAAAGCAGAATGTACAGTATCTCAAATACCAACCCATCAATATTTATAAAGGCAGATATTTTGACCATTTGTTTCTCTATTCTTATAATATCTATGGACTGCAAACAACTGGTCAGTGGAGCTGGGAGTGATCTTGCCACAGCAGGAGAATGAGAGGGAAAGGGCATTCATGCACCTGTTAAACAGACTGGGTGTTACTCTGTTATAAGAACTGCAGAATTAAAAGCCACTGGCTACAATTCTTCCTTAGCTACTATGACATTTTTCTACAAATTACACCCATAATGACCGTAATGTTTGGTGAGAGGGTGTGAAGCCAAATAAAAGACCACAAGATATTATCCAAGAATGTTGTAATAATAACAATTCCATGATATCAATAGTAATATCCTGTGTTATATGTATAGAAAGTTAATTATTTAGCTATTATATTGTAACATGAATCAGCATTGTAACTGGTTTGCATTATGCAGAGTAAATATAAAATAATTTATTCCTTTATCTGGTTGTCAAGCTATAGCTGCCTTAACCAAGAAATCCCAAATATTGCATAACAAAACACAAGAACTATGAACATATTCATATATACTGCCTGAAGCACTTGAGGTGGTAGTAATAAAATGTGTTTGAAGAATCTGAGTAAAATGAGAAGGTGAGTGATTGGCTCTGACAGCTCAGACTCACACACTCTGACTCTGTGATATCTATTTCAAGAGTCCCACAGGAAAGTGTGGACTAAACCTGGACCTGATATGCTAAAGTAATCATATTGTGTGTGTGTGTGTGTGTGTGTGTGTGTGTGTGTGTGTGTGTGTGTGTGTGTGTGTGTGTGTTTGAAACTGAATTTTAGTGAATTTTATTTGTACTTGCAGTATGAACACAAGCACATGTGTGCATGCCTACAAATACATCGCTTTCCTACAAGGCTTACGTTCGAGTTCAGCCAGGTGCTTGAAGCTAAGTAAGCTATGTAAGATAAGCCTCAAGTCAGATGAATAGAAATCACAGCAATGTTTTTTAAACAATTTCTTGTTTGATAGTTGATCGTTCTGGCATATCTTAAATTAATGAAATAAAATTCTTTTAATTAATGGCATTTTTTCCAAGGGAAAACATTATTGGAATCACTGTGTAATTTGCATTTCTAAAACAAATACCAGCATAGGTATAATTGGAGGGTTGTGAGTTCGAATCCCAGGTCCACCAAGCTGCCACTGCTGGTCCCTTGTGCAAGGCCCAGTTGCTCAGTTGTATAAAATGAGATTTTAAGTCACTCTGAAATTGTAAATCATTCTGGATAAGGGCTTCTGCCAAATGCCAGAAATGTAAATGTAAATGTAATTGAAAGGAGACTACAAGAGAGTTGAACTGAAACAATGAAACTTGTTCAAGAAGGAAATCCAACATGGTGTGGCAAATGATGTTGGTTGCTCCCAGTCAGCTGTGTCTAAAATTTGGTGCAAACATAAACAAAATGGGAAGATTATAAAAGAAAAATAGACCAAGGAAGGCATCAAATCGTCAGGAGAGAGTCCGGTTCTGTTCAGTGCTGTTCTGATGAAAGGTATAAAGATGACTCAAATTTTCCCACTCACTTATGATATGGGGTTGCATGTCAGGTGAAGGATCGGGGAATATGGTGTTACCTCAAGTGCATACTGAACTTTTGTTATTGCATTTATAGAAAATTGTTTTGGTGATGATGAAGTCATTTTTCAGGATGATAAAGCATCTTGCCACAGAGCAAAGAGTGTTGACGCTTTTCTTCAGGAAAGGCTTATCATCTCAGTGATTCAACTAGCAAACAGTCCAGATTTCAATCCAAGTGAAAATTTATTGTGGAAATGGAAAAACTGGTTTCTAACAAGGTTTCATCTTTCAAAGCTGATCTGTCAACTGCTATGTAAAAAAGTTGGGTGTAAAAAAGTTGATGGAGAATTGTTGTTTTTTACTAGTGTAAAACAGTGAAGTAAAAACGTGTGAACATCGTCTAAATGTGGTCATTCCATAATATTTGGAATTTGTATCAGAATGGCTGTGCTGTGTCTAAACATATGTGTATAGATATCACGGAAGCAAAGATTTTAAAATAACATTTTAATTTATTTTTTTTAAAGTCAATTTGTCAAAATCAATCTTCTCCCACTCCATAAATATGATAAATAAATCTTCTTTATTGGCACTTGTCTCTAACACTGACTACTTTTACAATCCACTAATTTACGATTAGTGAGATTACAACTCCTGGAAAAACAATATTGACTCTGCACACTTGCTCAAGGATGTTTTACTTCGTAGCAATTAAACAAATCACAGATTTTTCAATTAATGCCATATGATTTTCCATTTGAGGAAAAAAATGATGAATTCCATCAAGAAAGAAAATCTCAATTAGTACTTTGTTGCTTATCCTTGTGCTTTTATGGCAGCCTGAATTCTCTGAGGCACAGACTTCACTAATGAAAAACGATATTCTCCATCAAGTTTGTTCCAACTTTCTTGAATAACATTTGACAGATAAGCTTTCCACCATAAATTTTCATCTGGATTGGGATCTGGACTGTTTGCTGGCAGAGTCATTGAGTTGATATGCCTTTCCCAAAGAAAAGCTTGAACACTCTTAGCTCTGTGGCAAGATGCTTTGTCTTCATGAAAAATGACTTCATCATCACAAAGCCTATTTTCTATCAATGAAGAAAGAAACATGTCCAAAATTTTAGTTTCGTCTTTCTGGGTCTGGCCGAATATTTTTCTTTTATAATCTTCCCAATTTGTTTATGTATTCAACAGATTTTAGACATAGCTGACTGGGAGAAAGTTGTTTGTACTAGTTTGGCCATAATACACTGCTTTGTTGTCGTGTCTAGTTAATTTGCACTTTTTCTGTGTATTTATTGTCCTGTATATCTTACGTATATTTTGCACTCGCTTTTGCAGATGAAGTCCATCTACACTTCATGTAGTGCTGTGTACTGTGCTACTGTGTTTTTACATGTTGGAAAATGACATGTCTTTCCGAAGTACAGTATATGAGCTACATAAAGGCATGACAATAAAAACCTGGTAATGTGACTAAATGATAACATACACCAGGCGACTAGCCATCATTTGTGCAGGTTGTGTGTACCTTCACAGTAATATAACTGTTCTGGCCCTGTGGCTGATTCATACACATGCCCATAGCTCCTGAGGAAAAAACATTAAATTATGCAAAGGGGAAAGGACTGCCAGACAGAAAATTAAGGAGGAAAAAACTTTTCAAGTTGAAATATTCAGCGGACACAACTGCTGAGCCCCAGACGTCCCTTTATGGCTCTGAACCCCCAGCTCTCAGAATGAGCTTCCGCCTTGATTTTCCAACATTAGGGAACTGTGTGGCACCCCACTGGCCCTCACCCCTACAACCCAGTTCGACTCTAACTCTCCAATTTACAGTGCCTTTTTAGCTGACATGCCGAGGCGCTGTTGAGTCAGTAAGTGCTTAACAAGTCTAGTTCACCAGCAGCCAATAGGCTCTCTATAGTCCAGAGGGGGCTCTTAAGGCAGTTACCATTTGTGAAAGTCATCATCCTGCTTTATGCCTGTGACCTTCACAGTGTCCACATGCTGTAAATATCCAAACAGGCTTTGGGAAGAGTCAGAGCTAGCCAGTGCACCTCATAGCATACTCAGCAATTTTGATTTTTAATCCACCTAAACAGTTTACAAAACCTCAGAAATCTGTAAAAAAAAAAAAAAAAAAAAAAAAAATCAATTATAACCACACATCTGACTGTATAACCCAATGACTGCAATGTACTCCTATGTTGAAGCACATTATATAGGTGACAGGTGAAGTGAATAACATGGATTAGTTACAGTGGCACCTGTCAAGGGGTGGTATATAATAGGCATCGGTTCTCAAAGCTGATGTGATGGAATTGGGAAAATTAGGCAAGCGTAAGGATCAGTGAGAAAATGTGATGGCTAGGTGACTGGGTCAGAGCATCTCCAAAACGGCAGGTGTTGTGGGGTGTGTCTGGTTTTTACAGTAGTGACTAGTACCTACCAAAAGTGGTCAAATGAAGGACAACTGCTGAACTGGTGACAGGATCATGGAGCCTAAAGCTTACTTTAGGGTTTTGGGGCACCCCAAACCAAACCAACCCCCCCCAACACCCCAAATATCTACATTTGTTAATTCCCATTTCTATGGGAATTGTTCATAGTAGGCCACACTAATTCAACCTGTATCAGATACCAGGTCCTCCTCTTCATCCTTGCTTCTATAAATACTCTCTCTTCTTAGACATTTACTTTTTTTTTCTGTCCCATCACTACCTGTTCTGTCCCATCACTACCTCCATGTCACACTCAATCTGCAGTGATTTATTTAGCTTTAGAAATGTCAGGCTTTGGAATGTTCCATGTGTTGAGCTGACATGTCTGTACAAAGTGCCAGGCCCAACACATCTGGTTTAGGATGCTGTGTGTATGTCTATCTATTTGTGTGCATTTGTGGGTGTGAACCTTATGCTTTTTTTTCAAAATCACTGGCCTTTAACCATATATAACATACCATATACCATAACCATAACCATTACATTATATTAAAAAATAAATAAAAAATTGAAGGAGGGCACCTGTCTTTCTTTCTTTAAAGTAAGACCTGTAGACATGGAGGCAGGATTTATTGCTTTTTAAATTCTTGCATGGTCCATCTACCCAATCCATTTGACTTCCTTTAAATCCAAAGCAAAACTGTTATACAGACATCATACAGAGGTTGAGAGGTCATTCTAAAGACTAGTCTTACTCACATCTTGTTGTTAACACTAGGGTGCTCTTTGCGATGCTCGTTATGCTCGCTTCTTGTGCCCAGCCAATACAAGTGTCATGTCAGGCTGTAATCTAACACACAGTGTGTGCTTACACTCTCACATATCCAAAAACAGTAAATGTGGTTGAAGGTTGAAGTCTGTTCTTTCTGTTTTACACACATATGTTTCAACATTAAACAAACTATGTTGGAGAGAGAACACCAGCCAGGATTCTGCCAGGATCCATGTCACTCCCCAAGTTTTAATGCCATGCTTCTGACGATGGGTGAAGTCATCTTTCAACAGCACATATGGCTAGCAGGAAAGGCTTACCAGCCATTGTCCAGCCTGTGTTTTACACACACATACATGCATCCATTAACTAATTAATAAGTTAGTATTAAATACAATGCAAGAGAGAGAAGGTTAAAGGCGGTTATGTAAATCTCAGTCATATGTTTTCAGCAGAAAGTAATAGCTCTAGAATGCCTTGTTAGTAGTTTCCCTGTGTTTGAAAGCGTTAGCCAAAGTTCTTAAATGGGCTGTTAGTAATACCATAGACTTAAATACTCAGTGAAGATTTCTAGTTGACATATCATTTATGAGTATTTTATAATTTATGTGCTTAATGCCAGTAGGTCTGAAAGAGAAGTTTCTATCTGTCATAAGAAAATAATGTTCCTCTTGTTTCAGCTTATAATGGGTTTAAACTTGTTTGACCTTTGCCCTCTTAAACATGGGCTCATGTCAGGCTGTGTTTGGATATGGAGACTGACAGAAAATAAACGCTCGTGGATGTAATGTAAATCATTTGGAGCTGATGAAAGCTCAGTGCTCCTTGCTGGGATGTTCTGAAATGCCTTGGTTTGTTCTAAATTGTTCTCGCATTGTAGATTAACTCAGTGGCATGACTCAAGTGGCATGACTGAAAATTCTGAACAAAGGTAAAGAATTTAAAAAAAAAAAAAAAAAACCTAAGGGAACAGTATTGACATTAATTCAAAAAGGGTTTGCATGCTTCAGTTCAAGTTGAATATATTTATAACAGGAATAACAGGATAACTCAGCTATTTAAACTCTTACCAGCCATTCTGCACACAATTATCTGTTAATACTTAATCTTAATACTTTAAACTCATCTCTAAATGAGCTTACACAGCATCCTGCAGTATCTATCACATTATTGTGAGCTGGAAAGTCTGGGAAAACGCATTGTATACATTAGGATGCATCTACAATGACAAGGTACTTGAGAAGTCACTAATTGCAGCAGTATATAGCTTATTGAGCAATATGATCAAAATGGCATGGTGGCTTGGTGGCTAGCACGTTTGCCTGACAACTCTAGGGTTGGGGGTTCGATTCCCACCTCTGCTGTGTGTGTGGAGTTTGCATGTTTTCCCCGTAAATTTGGCTAAATTTAATACTATAGTTATAGTTTCCATTGGTGGCAACATCCTCATGATGTTTCTACTCTAATTAGTTTATGTTTATAAACCAATCTATATCATTTTATCTAGTAATTACAAACTTATCAAACATTTAGTGTAAGCAGTGAAATCACATCTTAGTGAGAAACATAATATTTTTATGAAACCTATGCGTAATATTTTTTCTTAAATCTGACTGACAAGTTGATCCCTTTTTTCAGTGCAGGGCAGCTGATTTCAGATCAAAGTTCAGGGCTAGATACGGTATAAAACAGTGCCGTGACAGTAATTATTAATTGTACCTAGTAGGGCCTCTTTACTAACTGGCTACAATCCAGAATATCCAACAACGTCCAACAAAATTATAAGCCTGGAGGTAGTGTTTAACAGCTAATCAGCATAAATAGAATATTCCTATTTAAACTGTATTGTTTTTGATTGTTTTTAATGACATAATATGCTATGGGTTGTTATGTTCTGTTAAAAATAACTGTTCCTTTTGTTCAGCTGGTTATGCATTATGTTTCAAAATCTTCACCCATTTTCTCCCTGTTAACATTAAGCACAATACACTGTGCTACAGTAATGGTACATGATAACGGACACTGATGGCTTTGACACTTTCTGCGGCATGAGGATTAAAAGACAAGAAGATTCCTCCTCGTTTAAACATGATGAGACAGTCAAATTCTGATTACACTTAGCAGGTGAATTATACTCAGCAGGATGTAGCGTGATGGGGCAGAGGAAGCAGCACACTGAGGTTTTCACGAGTGGGATAGTAAAAATTGAAGGATGGTACACTGAGGGATAGAGCTAGAACAGTAACTATGTTTGATTCAGTGGATAAGGTTACATATCAGATCAAATGATAAGATCTGATGAGGGAGAGGATGCTATAAATTGACTTGCTATACTGACAGTTGTGTTCTTAGGCTTCCCTTTTGAAACAGAATGATGATTCTTATTTATGAAACAGAGATCTCCAACAATTTGAAACCCATGCCAGGGGTGGTGTGTATAAAGCAACTGCTCTTAATAGTCTTCTTGGTTTAAAAAAAAAAACCTAGTTTAAAAGCTGGGAGTAAAAATATTTCCAAGTGAGGAATAGGAATTAACCTAAGTATGAAGTAAAACAGTGGCATCACTGTAAATGAATTTAAAACAATCCATTTCTGTAGTATCAGCCAGTAGGCTATACATAAAGCACAATCACATAAAACAACAGCAACAACAACAACAGCAGAGCTGATAAAGACATCATGAGACTGGAATCCTGCTTTCCCAGAATTATAAGAACTAATGTCAGTCATACTGTGGTTACATGTGAGGTATCACAGTGCAATCACCCTAAGAATGGAAGAACTTTATAACTGGAAGGTTGTATTTACAATCCTCATATTTCATCCTCAAACAGAGCTTGGTCTATCCAAGATAGCTGTGTCTCAAATTAGCCTGGGTCTCACTGTATTTGATTACTAATTAAATCTGTGAGCAAAAAAAGGATTTCAGATACTTGTTACTTGCCTTT
Organism: Hemibagrus guttatus; assembly: GCA_033459395.1. Classification (NCBI taxonomy): domain Eukaryota; kingdom Metazoa; phylum Chordata; class Actinopteri; order Siluriformes; family Bagridae; genus Hemibagrus; species Hemibagrus guttatus. The sequence continues at coordinate 21,440,321 of JAUCMX010000006.1, forward strand.
TATGAGAACTGCAAAACCTTTCAGTTGCAGTACATGTTTCTGTGATCTTTTCTGTCTAAATGATGCCATGTTTTACTACTCCTAAAACTTTGAGATACATCTGAAGTATTCCTAAATACTCACCCATTAACAAGAATTTTTGCTCTTATTTGAAAATAAATTTTGTAATTTCTAAGATGCCTCTAAAAACCAGACTGTTACTCTATATTGTACACTTTATTCATAGCCACCCATGAACAGTGGGAGCATGCTGTCACAGTATTAAACAACAAAAACACTGTCTGTTGATTTGTTAGATACTATACACAGGGAAAGAGGATAGCTGGGAATGTTCTTGCCAAGCAGTGCCACCCTATCACTTCATCTGCCATCATCCCAACCATACCTCATGTTCCCTATATTTAGTGTGCTCTCTCCTAGACTGCCCGAGCACAGTTCCCCAGTCCTCAGTCCTCAGCACTCAGCTGACTTTCTGGATTCATCTGTCTTTGTCAAATTGGATGATCTGTCAGGCTGCTGTGCCTGTGAACATGCCTGGGTGTGAAATAAACTTTCTGATAAGCTGTGAACAATGTTGTTGTGCATTAATGATCCACCCCATAGAAAGATGATGGATGAGAGAAGTCCACCCTCCTTCACCTTCTGTCCCTAATGACAGAACATCCCTACTCATTATCTATTAAAAGATCACCCTGTTTACCAGTGGCAAATATCTGTGTCTACAGTTTGCACACTCTTAAATGATCTTTCTAAGCATTTACCAAATTAGGGTGGTTGCATTCCCCATATGTGGCAAAGAAAAAAAACTTCTTGAGACTATTGTCTTCATAATGAAAAAGAGAAACAGAGATACAGAGAACAGAAACCAGGAAAGAGTGAGAGCAGAAACACATTAAATATGATTATATAGAAATAGTTGTAGTGTGCTTTATAGTTCTGGTCCTTATTTGCTGGTGACAGGGTCACAATGTCCATGATGTATATTTTCAAGTCTGGCAATGGTCATTCATATAGTGTAATGAGTCCTATGTTCACTGGTCAGTCTCTCAGTAATATGCAACTAGTGTGTTCTATCTGAGCAGCACAGTGTCTGGTCACTGTCATAAACAGAAATAAATTACTTTTGTGTCAAAGCCTTACACAGCTGGACTTTACAGTTCATGTGTGACCCCTTTGTTTGGATTATGTTGTAATTCTATTGCTATGAAACCACTGAGAGCTGTTAATATCTTAGACAAAGGGTGGGTTGATGTGGTGTTTAGGGCAGTATATGTTCCCCCTAATGTATTACTGTAAATGTGGGCTGTTTAGTGTTGCTTTGAGCAAATTATAATATGTGTATAGACTGGAGTTGCAGAGAAATGTGAGTGTATGTGTAAAGCATTTAAAGGGCTGGTGTTTGATGTAGTTTTTCACTGACCATGCTTAATGACCATGTGGGCCATGGCTGAGGTAGGGGCAGATAGCTGTGCATTTGTGATCACATACAGAGGTCTTAGGTGGCCGTGGCCAGTTGGTTTGTTTTTCCAGCTGTTTGAGGGAAAGCCCAGTCCCATGTGACTTGTGTTTCTCCAGCTGTTCTCAGATCAGCGAGAGCCCCCATGTGGCCTCTGCCAGCAGCGGAGCATCACTGCAACAAAAATTTTGTCTCGTATCACTGTTTTTATTTCAGTCATGGATAGATTTACATTCATCTCACTATGTGACCTCCAAAGACCACTCTAAAGCCAGAGTCCATTTAAAAAATGATAAGTGTTTTTATATTTAACCAAAACATATACTATAGTGAAACACTGGGCACCAATTTGCACCTCTTTTCTCCCAACACAAACATATACAAGGAATTTCTACTTTCTTAAATTGTACAAGAATGTGCAGTGCTTTATTTTCATTATTCACTCCTCCAGGTGGTTAGGTTCCGTAAGTATGGAATAAGTTCTTAATTTAGGGTGTTGTCTTGTGCTCAAAATATAAGACTGAGCATTAGTCCTCTATCTTTAAAGGGTTAACATGTCCTAGTGTCAGCAATCCCAGCTGGTCAGACATGTCTGTCAACGCAGCTATTACAATCCTCTCTGTTAGGAGAGGGGGAGCAGGGAGTGTGACCTTGGAGCCAGCACACTGAACATTATCCTCTGACTGCCCCCCAAATACATGTTACTTTTAGAATTTGCTGGGGCACATGTTTGACTGTAAGCATGGTGTGTGTGTGTGTGCCATCTGTTAATGCATTTTGATAGAACACCAATTTATATTGCACTGTGCACCTCTAGCTAGCAGTTCTTATACCAAAGAATGGTTGAACCCTCTTCGACTAGGTACAATGCACTATTGCAATGAGGGGTGCTCATGATCACTGTGTGTAAGAAAGTAAGAAAGTGAGAATGTGCTAATGTCATTGAGGCACCCTGAGGTGTCTGAAAAGGTGTTAATTCTGTCTGCTCAACAACAGAGTTTTGTCATCTTGAGTAAATGAAGCCCTGTGTGGATCGTTAGGGAGATTTCTGTTATGTGTGAAAGCATAGACTTTAGCGCGGTGGTCTTCATGGCACTGTTTATGAGAGGTCAGTAGGTTACTGCATCCTACTGGGAAGACTGCAGTCCAGACAGTCTAAACAACACATATTTACATCTATCAGTGTTCTTTCATTGTCTTTTCAATACCCATACCAATAATATTGCCATTGTTGTCTAATTTAAAGCTTCTAAGCATTATACATACAACTACCTTTATCCCTACATGCAGTGCATCCATACACACTACATCCTCGCGGGTTCATTTATACACATCTTTATTTCATAAAGCTGACAAGTAACACATAAAGCAGCTTATCAGTTACACATATTGAAGAGTATAATTAGATAAAAAAGACAACAAAGCTAGATCTTGCAGAATGATAGCAACTCAAAGGAAAGACATGAGAGATAAGAGGACACTATTATCCTGGATTTTACTTCAGTAGTGCTGGAGTTATGGAGCCATGAGCTCAGACTGGAGGAAAAATCCAGAATAATACTATTCGTTGTTAGGTTGTTCAAATCCCAGAGACCGATTTTCATAATTTCTATAGAATTTTAACAATCCTTTTCAATTAAGAGCTCTACCCCTGTGTACTCTTTTAGTGCAGTCCATACCACTTACTGTATATGATAAATCAAACTGTACACAAAAAAGTTGCACATAGCATGCAAGGTGAGAGACTTTTGTTTGCATAACAACGTTTAGATATTCTAATGATTATCACACTACTCACTCTCAATTTAGTTTTATAAAACTGTAAAGCATCATTTTACCCATTGTACTTGCAAAATAAATTTATGATGCTTTGGCAAATGTATCCTGCAAGGTGATTTTATGATGCACAGTAAATTTATAGTGCCTTGTTTAAGTTATTTTGTGTCTCAGTTATATCTCAGTCATGCGTCATTAGTGGCCCAAGGATAAAATGGCCTAATTAAAAAAAGTGCTGTAAATCAGGTCAGAGTTAATGTAAAGTCACATTTCTTAGAGGAATCCCAGCTTCAGAATATGAGTAAGAACAGTGGTGGCTACCAGGTCATTAAACAGGATCAAATGGGTCATAACGTTTATACAAAAGGTGATACGGTGAGTGTGACTGTGCTTTGTTGATGAAGTTAAGCGGTCCCAGTGTAGATGACACATAACAAGACATAAATCTTTTTGTCTAGCAGCCTGAACACATGATCAAGCAAGAGTGAGTGACTTCTTTTTTAACTGAGCCATTATAGAGCCTATGTAAGAGAGTTAGGAGGCTATGTAAGTGCTGAGGAGCTATGTGTAGGGTCATTCCAAACTGCTAAATGAAGTTACTTTAAAGGTTATGTTATTTTTGAATGCACAACAATATTCATTGTGGTGTATTTACTTTCAGTTGGCATTTGTTAGAATTTTTTTTTTTATACTAGCATTTGTCCTGTGCAATGGCAGGGTCCACTGTTTTTAGCAGATCATTTGATCCACATGATTTGGCACAGGTTTTACGTCGAACGCCCTTCCTGTCACAACCCTCCAATTTTTTTATCCAGGCTTGGGATCGGCACTGAGAGTTAACTCTTCAGTGACTGGGTTGCCCGCCCTGAGCGCATTTGTTAGAATAATTTCACAAAATCAAACATTGTGCAGTTCATAGCATAAATTTCTAAAAATGACCATAAACATTGTCAAAATAATTGAATAACCATTCAAGTTCTGTTGGGTTTGCAAGTGCAGGCCAAGCCTTAAATAAAGCCTTAAACTGCTGGGGGTAACTTTAGAACTGTAAAGAACTGGATGCTGGACGATTAAACACTATTACTACTGTAGAGATATAGCCATTGTAATAATTTCATAGCTCAATTGTTTTTGTAGAGTTAAACACATCAACCAGTGAATACTGTACCAGCTTATACATCAGGGGAGTTTAATATATAATTATTTTATTTTATTTAATTTTTATGATGTTTAATTCTACCAGAGCTAGGTTTTATGAACAAAGCCAAAAAAGCCACAGTGTTGAAATAAGCAATATTGATTTTGTTCATAGTTTAACGAAATACAGTTTAGCATAGAAGTAAATTCCATTATATTTTTTTATCTTAAATGTTAGAAAGTTATTAGCAGATTATCTACTGGAACATAATTCATTCATTCATTCATTGTCTACCGCTTATCCGATCTATTCTCGGGTCACAGGGAGCCTGTGATCATCTCAGCCGTCATCAGGCATCAAGGCAGGATACACCCTGGACGGAGTGCCAACCCATCGCAGGACACACACACACACACACACACACACACACACACACACACACACACACACACACACACACACACACACACACACAACACACACACACACACACACACAATTTAGAGATGCCAATCAACCTACAATGCATGTCTTTGGACCAGGGGAGGAAACCCCCGAGGCACGGGGAGAACATGCAAACTCCACACACACACGGCAGAGGCAGGAATCAAACCCCCAACCCAGGAGGTGTGAGGCAAACGTGCTAACCACCAAGCCACCGTTCCACCGTTGCCCCCCAACACCCCCACACACACACACACCTGGAACATAATTCATGGAGGAAAAATTACATTAGCTTATTACCTTTATTAAGGTACATAGTGTACATGTAATGAAACAAAAAGTAAAGAAATTCTGAGCAATAGTTTAAAGTAACTATATGCTATTTGCTTATAGTCGAAATAAACAGTTTGTTAAATGCTAAATTGTATTCTGTCATTTAATTTCTTAATCATCGAATTGTGCCCCACTTTTATTGATGAATTGGTGCCACCAATTTATACCATCCTACCATCTCACTAACATCCTTTGGTGTGCCGCTTGCTGTGAACTAAGTATCTGTCACATGACCGTCTATGTTCCCAGTCTTAAGAAGCATGATCAAGAGGTTTGTCTTTGCTGCCTTACTGAAACTTGTGGTTCCTATATTGCAGTTTCTCAGAAAATATGTAATTTTTCTGTCTCTGGGGGATTAATGAAAGGCTCTGGGACCACCTGACATGGGATCACTCCAAAGGAATTCTGGGAATGGGGGAGGTGTCATCCCTGAATTGTGTTTATTTGTTGGCACCCTGTCATGAAACCCTTCCCATCAACTGCATATTAATCTTGTCAACAAACTTTCCAAAGGTCTTTTTCACTTTGCATTAAAGCCACTCCCAGCCCAGGCCTTCGATGAATTTACAACTCTCTCCTCACCTCTTTACTCCTCTCTATTCTACTTCTAATCTCCTCCTGCTCCATCTGCTTCTCATTGATGGCTCATCTCCTTTCCTGTCTGTGCAGAAATATATACTTACAAACTCTCAGTCAACAGGACGCATACACACACACACAGATATATAGTCCTCTTCTTTGGTGACATGCAGCCACCGTGGTGAAGGCCACTAAAAAGCACTGGTGATGAAAAACCTCCCAGACCTGCTGAGAACCCATCTTGAGTTTCATGCGAGTGGGAATTTATGGCTCTGGCACTAGTGGACAGTCTGATTCCTCTCAGAGAAAGGGCAGCAAACTTACCCATTGTCTGCCTTGTAGATGATTTTGTGTAACTTTAAACACTCCTGTGACCAAGTTAAATTAATATGAATAACCAAGCTTAATGGCTTTTGCCTTTTCATTTATCAAAATTGTTCAATTTTGTAATTCTGCAATTTCAGTGCCAGAAGAAACTGTGTGCCTATGAATAAGTATGACAGATATTAAAGGAATACTTCAGCCAATATTTTCCATATCCCAAACGTAGTCAGTCAGCCAAGACATGTTAGGCGTCTGAAGTTTTGATCTTTAGTTTTGCACTGGAGCTATTTATTTTTGGCCAAACTATCACTTTAAGCAGCCAAGACTTTAAATCAAACCAGGATATGCCAGTATTTGTCATGGGATCTCAGGTTTATGTCAGTTCACCACTGTTGTGATGCATGGGATACAAAAGTCCAAGTGTGATGCATGTGATACAAAAGTAAACTCTGACCAAATCTCAGTGGGTTTTTTGTTTGTTTGTTTGTTTGCTTGTTTTATTTATTTAATGTAGTAGAAAATATCATGCTTCCCAAAGCAACTCCAAATAACTAAAGATTAACCCCTGCGATCTTTAAAAACAGCTGTGGCATCATATAAGAATGTATGAAAATGAACCAAGGGGCTGGATTTTAGGCATCTTATTCAACTCTGTCCTTTGTCTGTCACTCGCCATTAAAAGATTAAGTATTTAACATATATGTTTTACATGACTAGGGGCTGAACAAATGTGTGGAATCAGGTTACACAGGGCCTGGTGGAGACCGACACTCACTGCTCGGACTCAGCAACATGTGGGACACAGCACTGTACCTTAACCATACACACCTCCAGAGAGTGCTAAGGTCTTTGACAGCTCTGACATCCATATAACCATGTCATTATTCCTATTGAAAAAACTATGAATCTGTCAGAATGTGGATGTTGAGTGATTTCTCACTTAGGTGAAACATGTAAGAAAAAAAAATCATTCCTTAGAAAGAAAATGGCTATAAATGAGACATGTGGAGTAAAAAAGCGCATTCTAAAGCCATAAAAGGAAGACTTGAAATATTTGGTCAAATTTAGATGCTGAAAACTTATTTCTCTTTGTGTTTGTATACTTGGGTCCTAGTACATTTAGTAGCATTTAGTGTATATATCATTTAGAGACCCCATTCACTGAAGAGTTCTGACCTACACCTGAGCTTGACTCCTCAGATTTATTGAGATGCTGAAACATATGCAGGATCTGAGCATATTAACGCCATATCACTGTCTATGTGAATGTGAGAGTGTAAGACGAGTTATTTAATGATGGGTGTATAAGTTCAAATTGTAACAATGCTAATGATCGCAGTGATAAATTAACACACATTAAGCTGTCCTCACACTTCTAAGAGCACTTGGAGTGAATAAATTAATCTTGTACCTCTAACCTCTAACCTCTTTAAAAAAATAAATAAATAAAAAAACTTCCAAGTAAGCTGACATCTCATTTCAATGTTCCTTTATGTGTGCCTTTATTATTTTTTGCCTTCACCCCTTTTGTGTTACTTCATTTTATCTGTACTTACCATTTTTTAAATTTTCTAAACTTTTTATCGTGTCTAATGCAATATTTTATCCTTTTCATTTCACGAGTGCCTTTTCTCTTGCTCTATTGTTTTATTTTTTAAATAAAGGCTGGATATGTTCATTTCCTGAGGTTAAGTCTCAGAGGTTATAAGATACTCTTATCCAACCATAGAAAAATGTCCCACAGATGGACTGACGGAGGAAGGAAAAGCAGCAGTGGTGTCACACACACTTTATTTTTATAGTGCAGACACACGACTCTATCATCTGATACAGCCAAAAATGCAGCCCGCTGCAATTCGTTCCATTCAGGCAGTACATAAGTACACCTCTAGAATGCAGATCCCTGCTGCTCTGTGGCATTCTGCCAGGGAGGACCTCGACAGAGAGAACTGAGTGTGTTGTGTCCCCATGAGGTCAGGACACAAGAGAGGGACCGTTAGCTGCCTGCACATTACAGAACACAGCCAGGACGGGGATTCATGTCATCATACAAACACTGCGGTTTCTACTCATGTTGATACAAGATATCAAATGAGCATGTAGTGAAATATTAAGAGCCAAAATAAACACATTTAAAAGGCTGTAACTGCAGAGTGACAAATGATGGATTTAAATTGCTTTTCATTAAAGACATTTTGCTCACATTAATATCGCTAGGCAATAAAATGTAATGCATAGGCAGTGTAATTGAATCAGGTTATTTTACAGTTAAAGAAATTTATGAATATCAGCCTGATTAGTCGGGGAAAAAAAGACTTCAAGTGGTTTGAATTATATAAAAAGTACACATTGTTTATAGCCATACTACTGTTAATATAATAATAATAATAATAATAATAATAATAATAATAATAATAATAATAATAATACTGTTAAAATAAACAAAATGTGAACACAAGTGAGAATGCATCTGTCCTGCCCCTCTCTTATTCTTTTATTCTCTTTCTTATTCCCCACCATCCTTAGGGTTCAGGACAGACCTCTCTAGAGCAAGTCTGGCTCTGTTTAGTCAGTGCTAAAAAGGTTATCTGTAATGTATGAAGGTGCTAAGCAGAGATCTGTCAGTGTGAGAATGCCTGAGGGAGTGTCTATGTGCACTTTCATATGTGTGTATCTGCCTGAAAATGTGTAGGTGAGTGTGCATATATGTGTAGCTGTAGAGAGGGAATGAGTCAGTCTTAATGGTTTTATTGAATTAATCACATGAGTGAGAGATCAGCGATGGCTGGAGGCTGCAGCAGACCCTGCCTTCACAGTGATAGGACCTCATTGGAATTCCAGTTCTGAGCCATGAAAGAATAGACGACTTCAATTGGGTTACTGCTCTGCGTAAGAGCACAGAGCGTGCAGAGGCACTCTCTTTAACTTAATTAAACACTAATACGAAGCAGTCAGGGCTTCATATTCAGCCTTTGTTGTGGGGTATTTGGGGAGGATCTGGGCCCCTCTGTGGGTGTTGGTGCTGTAGTGGAGGTGTTACTAGTGTTAGCAGGATTACATTGAGCCCCTGAGCTGTGTTGATAGACTCCAGTGAGAAGAGATGTAGAGGGACAGGTCATGATTAGGGCCGTTCTAAGGTCTGATAACTGGCAGAAGAGATTAGAAATAGCTTGTGGTCTTATGACCTGTGTGCTGACAGATGAAATGGATGTGTCCTAACCGTGAATCATTCTGTGTCCTATGAATTCTGTGTGTGTTTAAGTGTGTGACTTAGGGGCTGATGATATGATTTAAATATCATATCATGATTTGTGATGATATATGGTTTATAGGTTAAGGTATTTATGATTACATGATATATGATAATCACACACTACGGACAATTTAGAGATGCCAAACAACCTACCATGCATGTTTTTGGACTGGGGGAGGAAACCGGAGTACCCAGAGGAAACCCCCGAGGCACAGGGAGAACATGCAAACTCCACACACACGGCGGAGGCGGGAATCAAACCCCCAACCTTGGAGGTGTTAGGCAAACGTGCTAACCACTAAGCCACTGTGCTGGCAGCAATACAGAATTATTGAATTAAAAAAATATTTTAATAATAAAAAAAGGTCTTAATAATATATATATATATATTTTTTTTTATCTTAGTGTTTGTCCCACACAATGGCAGGGTCCACTTCTTTTTAGCAGATCATTTCTGGTCCACTCGATTTAGCACAGGTTTTACACCGGATGCCCTTCCTGTCGCAACCCTCACATTTTATCCGGGCTTGGGACCGGCACTGAGAGTTAACTCTTCAGTAGCTGGATGGGCGCCCTGCCCGGGAATCGAACCCGGGCCACAGCAATGAGCGTGGTATCTTGCAGCTGGACCACCAGGAGGCCTCTTAATAATATTATTACTAATAATTATTATTTATGCTTCACAGTATAGATTTTATAAAATATAAAATTTTAATTATTAAAAAATAAACACATAATATTTACAATTGAAAAGAGAAATTGTAAAGATTACATAGAAAATTTTAGCACTCTGCTTAATTTAATCAATCTGCTTCCAGAAAGTTTGTAATTACTTTTTTAAAAATGCATTAAAAATTTAAATAAAAAATAATCATATTGTGACATAATTGATCATATTATTGATAAATTCATATTGGCCAGCTGTAGTGTGAGCTTTGCTCATATCATGTGTTCTAACCCTTGATGTATTTAGGATAAAATGTACACCAATGTATAAATATACTTTAAAGATAAATAGAAAATTCTATGGTAAATATGTTTTTATGGTAAAAATCCATATGTTTACTGCTTTACAATCTAGTTTCATTAGTATGTCCTACAGGGTCCTAGGTTACGATGTGTATATATCTGGGGTGATTGACATGCTGTCTTTGTGATGTCTGGGTGGTCTGATTGGCAAATATGTGGGGGAAGGTTTTTTAGACAGGCTTCTGGCCTTCCAGATATTTCATTTTCTGCCTCAACTCTACAAAACCCCCCAAACCCAAGTATGCTTTAAAAAGGGTGTCCATCTCATCAGGGATCAATTTTACCTTCCTATAGGCTATTCTGGCATGAGAAAAAGTCCATGTGTTCTTGATCAAAGAAAAAGTGTCACTAAAAATACTGTAAGTAAAAGAAAATACAAAAAACTAGCAGAATTTTTAAAAATGTTATTCGTACTACTTTATTTTACATGGTATTTCAGCTATATCTTTTCTAAACAGTTTTAGATTGAGATTGAGACTCTATTTTCTGAACTATGAACTCGTCCAAACACCAACTGTTCAGTAGACCAAACACACAATGCTATGACCAGAGTAATCTTTGGACACATTCTGGCTGTCTCAGACTTGCCTCCACTGTGGATGTTTATGTAATTAGACCTTGGTGACATCAGTAAACATCTGTCTAATTGCCAAGTCTGGGTCTACCGGAAGGAATATTGACTGCTTACAGATCAAAGGGGGAAAGAAAGGAATCACTCACAGATCAGATCATTCGAAGCCTAAGCTCAGAGATGCTGATCCCACGTTTCCCACACACCTGCTGACAAAGTCTCTCAATTAAGACCTGACATAGCTACTTCCACTTTTTAAATATTTTTAGAGATTCTCATTAAACACTCGTTTGTGGTCAGTAAATGTTATTATGCAGCCAAAATAGAAAAAAGTACGCATTACATAAAAGACCAGCCTATTCTATATGACCCCTTGCTGAAAGTGTCCTTTCATTATGTTTTCAGTGCCACTTTATCTCAAAACATTTTGAGATAGTGAGTGAGGTGGTTTGAGACAGGGGTACAAAGCATTTCCAAAACAGTAAATGTACCATGGAAAACCATAAGGTCCATGATAAAATGGAGAAAATTGAGCACCACAGTAGCATCACCAACAAGGACATCCCTCAAGAAAAGACAAGACAAGAAAAAAGAAAAGAAAGTTATCAACGATGCTCTCATTTCAAACTGCCACCAAATGCTGCTATACAGAAGTGTATATGTTTACTAGAACCCTCTTGTTTTCAGTTTTCCTATTTTTCCACATTGAACTGTATAACATATTATACAGAATATATACTGGTCGGTGCTATTTTGTCTATTTTGTGCATTTTGTGTATCTGTCCTGTACTGCTTTGTTTTGTCTTTTTGTCTTGCACTGTTTGCACTAGGTTGCAAACGTTGCACTTCATGTGGCTAGGACAATTACTTTCAGTCCTTAACTCTGTGTTGTTTTGTAGCTCTATGTTGTTTTATGTAGCACCATGGTCCTGGAGGAACGCTGTCTCATTTCACTGTGTACTACGTCAGCTATATATGGTTGAAATGACAATAAAAGCTTCTTGACTTGACTTCTCATAAGACCTACAGCAACATTAAAAATTAGCAGGAATATCTGATGAGCACAGGTCTCTCCCTGAATGTGACAACAATCTCATATTTATACTTTGTAGGTCTGGGTTATGGTGTAGGGTGTATCTCACAAGGAAAAAAATATCCAAGCCCATCTAAAACCATGTGAAACCACCCATTCATTCATTGTCTACCACTTATCCGAACTATTCTCGGGTCACAAGGAGCCTGTGCCTATCTCTGGTGTCATTGGGCATCAAAGCAGGATACACCCTGGACGGAGTGCCAACCCATCGCAGGGCACACACACACACACACTACAGACAATTTAGAGATGCCAATCAACCTACCATGCATGTCTTTGGATTGGGGGAGGAAACCGGAGTACCTGGAGGAAACCCCCGAGGCACGGGGAGAACATGCAAACTCCACACACACGGCAGAGGCGGGAATCGAACCCCTAACCCTGGAGGTGTGAGGCAAACGTGCTAACCACTAAGCCACTGTGCTCCCCTGAAACCACCCATACCATGTGAAAATGTGTTATCTATAGAGATCAAGGTAGAAATTTTTGGGAATAATACTAAAAGATATATATGATGCAAAAAAAAAAGCGAAAGACAAAGAACATCATAACCAGGGTGAAGCATGGTGGTGGCAGCATCATGCTGTGGGACTGCTTCTCTTCAGCTAAAACTGGAGCTGTAGTTGTGGAATCACGGAAAGTTCTAAAATATATCTTGACACAAAACCTACAGGCCTCTGTTAGCCAGCTGAAAATAAAGAAAAAATTGACATCGACCCAAAACACAAATCCAAGCCCATGAAGGAATGAATTCAGAAGAAGAAGATCAAGGTTTTGGAATAGCCCAGATGTAAATCCTGTCAAAGAACCTGTGGAATGATGTAACGAGGGCTGTGTACCTTGTGATTTGATAAATATGGAGCATTTTTGGAAGGAAGAGTGGAATAACATTGTTAAATCAAGATTACTGCTAGGGTGGTGCATCACAAGCGAAATTTGCTTTAATAAAGTCTTAGTTAAGAAGTGTAATTATGCGATTTTTGAAATCATTATTATATCAATATGAAAAAATCTGTTTTTACTTATTACACCTTTAATATTTTAATTGATTAGTGTTATGGTAAAATGTATTAGGAACAAGTCCTCACTGGAGTCCACATCAATCCAAAGACTGATTTTTGATTTATTTTCAAATATTCTAAAATTGGAAGTGAATGGCTTTGGTTCAGGGAGAACAGGAGCTTTATTGTTGGTGGAGACTAAGCCAAGAAGCAAAGGAGTCCTGTCTATAACAATCTGGTCAGGATAAACACTGCACTCACAGGGAAGGATTGAGTGTCTGTTTATGGCTAGTAATATGAAGTGCACATGTCTAGAATAGTTTCATACGTCAGTTAAATTCTTAGTAACAGGCATCATACAGTTCAGTACTCTCTCACTTAGCTTCTCAGTTCCAACATTGCTTTGAGTTGATAAGTTACCTGTGACACATTCATTTAGGATGAATTTCACCTGAACTTTCTAACAGAAGAGGAATTAGTTATCAAATTACATCTTAAAAGCTTTTTTTTTTGTTTTGTTTGCATATAATTTTTTTTTTATTATTATCTTTTTTAAATAAGTTGTCTCTTTTAGGATGTGCTAATGTAGAATATGAGCAAAGTGCATGGTGATGTGTAATTTGGGTGGATTGCACTGTGACAATAGTCAGCGTGTGTCTCTGGTTGCAAAAAGAAATTTAGAAGGTCAATGCTGCCACCCAGTGCTGAACTCAAATTGGGATCTTTACGCAAAATTGGTGACCAGTGCTTTACTCACTTTTTTTCTGCAGTTGGTTTGTATACACACTTAGAAAAAAAAAGGGGGGGGGTTCTTTAGTCTTTTATATAAAGAAACTTTTCTTTGTTTCAGCAGAGCACTGTTTCGCTATAGCTTAAGCAATAAAATGTATTCATAATATTTCATTTTTCTTGAATCACCCCAAAGTCAGAGATTAGTATCCCAGAATTGCTCTGTTTATGACAAACAGCTAGAAGTCAGGCTGCACCTCATATAAAACTCATATAAATTTGCATTAGAGTGCAAATTGTTTATCTTTCTAGCTGCAGAAGACAATGGATCGATCACAATAATAACAAGAGAAAGTGTTTATAATAAAGTGCTTTTTGTTTTTGCAAGACTGTAGTGTTTATAATAAAGTGCTTTTTGTTTTTGCAAGACTGTAGTGTGAGGAAAGGGAGGAGGTATCATCAAACCAATCTACACTTTCTGTGCTGACATTATGGCTTACCTATGCAATATAAAATGTTTACAAAGTAGTTTAATGAGTTCCTTGCTCACCTTATTAACACTAGCCATAATTGCAGTACATTGACGTTTCATGCATACACCCTACATATCTCTTTTTAGAGTAGTACACAATATTTGATATTCAACCACAGAGCTGAAGTTAACATGAGGAAAAAACACTTTCTCAGTCTTAGCGCTAACGAGACAGTGGTTTTGAATGTTCAAGTGTGAATGTTTTTTTGACCTGTGATCAGAACCCAGTGACGTCTAAGCCTCAGCACTTTTACAGCCTTTACACACTTGGCTATCATTTTTAAAACTGAAAGCTAAGATAGCAGATAGAGTTTCATACACTCAGGCATGTAACAGAAAATTTAGGCTCAGTTACCTAAACTTGGTTCATGCTTACTAAAAGTATTAAAAAGTAAAGTGCCTGTTGCTTAGTAAAGTGAACCTGTAACCTGTCTTCATCTCCAGCTCTGACCTGACAGCAAACCCACAGAAACATAATCCTGCCTCACACGAAGCATCAGGGACAACATAGCCTTGGCTGAATTAGCAAGACAGCTTGTCTTGTGCATATGATCTTAGCTGTAGAACACTCCTAAGCTTCTGTAAGTGATATGCACATGCTAATAAAGCTCTCCTGGTCATTTCACCACAGCCTTGTACATGGAGAGTTATGAGAATAAAGCAGAATCTCCTTCTTTTCTTGGCTGCTATTAATATGATGAAAAATCCCAGTGGTGGTCCTCTGCTCTGGTGACAGCTCTGACATGTTTCTCCCTCCTAAACCCTCAGCCAACATCACCACTTAATTGCTGAATGCAAACCCCCAGCCCCACCCCTGCCCTCTCTCCCTCCTCAGTGTAACATGAAATGCTTGCATGCAGCACACTGTGTTCGAGTGGGAAATGTTCCCTTACCTGGACCGGACCTTCTTAATGACATCCAGCACATAGCGAGAAGGCTGTGGGGCATCAGATCAGAGGCTGTTATTAGAGCATTAATGCATGGATTTGCTCCTTGTATTGTAAGTCAACATCCTTGTGTGCTGCAGTATTTACTGGACTCTTAATTTATCAGTGTGTAACTGGTGCTTTTAATATAGACAGCTTGTTCTTTCTGTTGTGGAAATCCAAACAAAAGTTTCTGAAACTTGTACTGAATGTAGTTCAAAAACTTTAGAATGTGTTTTATTTTCTTACCGAAATACTTCCATCACCACCACTTCAATGCTGAATTCAAACCCCCAGCCCCACCCCTGCCCTCTCCCCCTCCTTGCCAGTGAGCACTGATGCAGGAAAAGCAGTATAAATGAAAAAATCCTACACATCACCTGTCCAGTCTCCTTGTACTTAAACAGAAATTTGTTCAGATACTAAAATGTCCTCATTTCAAAAACTGTGAATTACATTTATTACCTATAAACTTCACTGCAACACATAGGCTCCTAAAGATATTTCAACAGATTGTGTAAAATAAAATGACTCAGGCAAAGGGTTTGTAACTGAAAACTTTTTGGAAAAAGTAGAAATTGACACAAACAGTTACAATTCATATCCAAGCCTATAAAAAGTCTATTTTTTTTTTGACATTTTTACATATGATGTTGTTTTCTGTGAACTGATTTATGTGATGGTCAGAATGGCCCGTTCTCTCTTTCTCCTCTTTCTCTTCTTCTCCTCAAAGCGATCTGTGGCATCAGCAAAGAACATCACGTCTTCTTTGATTTCAATCTCCCGCTGAAGGAACTGAAGGCCTGCGCTGTTAAAGCCCAGCACATCCTGATGCAGAGGAGCAGAATGAGTAAGGCTAAAATCAGTCTAACAAAGACAGTTTAGTTTGATACCGGTGAATCATACATACCCTAATCTCCTGCACTTTGGAGATTGTGTTTGTCCTCAGCTCATCAATGACTGACAGCAGCATTTGGTTACTGGTGATCTGCCCAAAGTGGATTCTTTAACAGAATACAAACAATACGCATTATAATAAGTTACAAGTGCATTGGACTCTTTCCTATTCTATTCAGCTTCACTGAAATGTATTGCTGAATACAGCTGTGTACCGTTGTGTTGTGTTCAAATTGTCGCTCATTTTGATGTTGTTTAACAGTTTAATCATTCATTCATTCATGCTTTCATGAGTAAGAGCTGATGTTCCTAAATCTGATTAGAACAAAAGCTAGCTAAGCTCATTTCACTTTATTCTCAAGAGTTCAGCACTCCAACTAAGGCTTTGTTATCAGTCTATGTTTTCTGTGGAGAAAACATTTATAGTAAGTTTCTTTACCTTGCTTCTTTATCAATGAACTACGCATCACTAACTACGCAAAATTATACACTGAATGAAATCTCACAAAACAAGTTCTTCAGCCCAAAATATTTGGGTTTTAAGTTAAAATTTAAATAATAAACTAGTAGACTGCACAGTATTCAAAAATAATATTATTAACAGATAACAAATATGCATATCAAATATAACAAACACATATCAGCTGCATAAATGTGGGCCAGAAGTTCTCTAAACAAAGAATTACAGCTGATCATTTGTATTTCTAAAATTTATATCCTTATTTCATGATGAACAACGTGTGAATGTATAAACTGAGCCTTCTATATACCTGAGCAGGAAGAAAAGGCAGCGGCAGACCAGCTCTACCTCCAGGCTCTGCTGTATGTAGGTGTTTAAGAGGAAGAGCAGATCAGGGATATATGGAAACGGCAGCACCAGTAGAGACACCTCCAACTCACTGAAAATCAGAAGATTTATTCCATTACTACTCATAAAGTATTCATCTTATACACTCTGCAAGATGTTAAATACACTCTTCAATATGATCTACACTTCTGTAGGTAAAGACCTGGAGCTTTATCCGGAAGACAATGACTCAAGGATTCACAATTTCTTTAAAGGATTTAAATGCAGAAAGAAAATCCTAACCTAATCCTAATTCTCACCTGTGTTTATTAAAGCCAATGTTCTTAAAAAAAAAAAACACGTGCATATGAACAAGTAGAATATCCAATTACTCACTTAAATATCTCTTAATGGTGGACCACAAGCTACACATGTTACCTGGCTTTATAGTTGGTTTTAGTCATTTCTCTTAACATGGTTTTGGTTAACTTTTATATTTTAACTTTAACTTATTCATGCTCATGTAACACTTACATCAGGTAAAAGGTGAGAATACGCCAGTGTAACAAGAGTGTAACATGAAATGCTTGCATGCAGCACTGAGTGGGAAATGTTCCATTACCTGGACCGGACCTTCTTAATGACATCCAGCACATAGCGAGAAGGCTGTGGGGCATCAGATAAGAGGCTGTTATTAGAGCATTAATGCATGGATTTGCTCCTTGTATTGTAAGTCAACATCCTTGTGTGCTGCAGTATTTACTGGACTCTTAATTTATCAGTGTGTAACTGGTGCTTTTAATATAGACAGCTTGTTCTTTCTGTTGTGGAAATCCAAACAAATTTTCTGAAACTTGTACTGAATGTAGTTCAAAAACTTTAGAATGTGTTTTATTTTCTTACCGAAATACTTCCATAAGCCACAAGAATTGGGTTCATCGTTGGTGGAGGTAACTGAAAAACAAAAGTGTGTTAGCAATCGAAGGGTAATGTCCAAATCTACCAATCGAATATAGAGATAAAAACTACAACATGCACAGACTAGCTTAATATTCAGAGAGGAGTGTGTATGTAAGCATGTGCATAGCTTGGGGATCGAGGTCATGTCATGTTGCACTTGGGACTGATGTGTCATAATGTCTCAGGCCTCTTCTTCACATTATCTCCTCCATATAAAGACTGAATGTAAATATTCTGAATTTGCTGTGACGAATTAACACCTCATTTTTCAGAAGAACTAAGAATATAAAGACCTAATACTTTACATCCAACAGCATGTATCTGTAATTTGAGAACATCAGTTGAAAGTTGATCGACACAAACTACTGGTTTAGGTAATGACCTGCTATGGATGACATGATAACCACAAAACTGTTAAGAGAGAGAGAGTAAAACAAGAGAGAGAGAGAGAGAGAGAGAGAGAGAGAGAGAGAGAGAGAGAGAGAGAGGGGTCTAACAAGCGTGCAAATGTAATTTGTCCGTTTTTTTTGTTTGTTTTTTGTTTTTTTTAAACTATAATAGCCCCAAGTATGAAAAGCATCTATATTTTGACTGTCAGGACCTTTCTTTAATGTTGATTAACTTTTCTTAACCTAACAGAAAGGTAGCATGACATCCCATCACATTCCCAAGCCCTGTTTGTATGAAAGATGTGCCACACCTGCTTCCCTGCCGCCTCACAGGCAGCTTTGTGCTCCTCCAACTTCTTGCTCTCCTCTCTGTACAGCTCCAGTGCCTCCATTATGCGCTCCGCCTGGACGGATGTTTTTAAGAAATTATTCAGAACAAATGATAAAAAGAAGCTTAATCTTAATGAATAGCCATCAGGTCTTGCTAACTCACAGCTTTGACTGTCTCTATAGTCTTCTTTCCTGCAGGTTCAGCCTCGCCTTTGGCCTCACCAGGGACCTGGAACAAACAGGAAGAATCAGAATCAGAAAAGTTTTTATTGCCAGGTACAGCAAAGGGTTCGCGAAGAGCACTTTACAGTACTAGGAATTTGTCTTGGTGTCAGGTGCAAACATATACACAGATAACATTTTAAAATAATAAAATAAACTATAATAAATGAAATAAAGCTGTTAACAGCAAGTGGGGGGCACGGTGGATAGCAAGTTTGCCTCACACCTCCAGGGTTGGGGGTTCGATTCCCGCCTCTGCCATGTGTGTGTGTGGAGTTGGCATGTTCTCCCCGTGCCTCGGGGGTTTCCTCCGGGTACTCCGGTTTCCTACCCCGGTCCAAAGACATGCATTGTAGGTTGATTGGCATCTCTAAATTGTCCGTAGTGTGTGATTGCGTGAGTGAATGAGAGTGTGTGTGTGCCCTGCGATGGGTTGGCACTCTGTCCAGGGTGTATCCTGCCTTGATGCCCAATGACGCCTGAGATAGGCACAGGCTCCCCGTGACCCGAGAGTAGTTCGGATAAGCGGTAGACAATGAATGAATGAATGTTAACAGCAAGTGACTTACACTTTTACATTGTAAATTGCAACACGTAAGTGGAATTGAAGGAGACTGTCCAAACATATATACAGATAACGTATGTACACAATTGAGAATGATAATAAATATGTACACAGAAGTTTGAATGTGCATGAAAAGAATAGCAATTTAGAATGTGAAGTTGAGTGAAAGTGACTGTCCAAATATGTACAATCGAGAATGAAATACATATTGCATACAGAAGTTTGGGTTTGCAGAAGATGTAGTGCAATTTAGAATGTGAAAATCTCATGGCTGTCTATAAGTTCTGGGGGGAGGGGGGGTCTTCTAGGGGTAAGTGGGGCACTGTTCAGCAGGCTGACTGCAGTGGGTAAGAAACTGTTCTTGTGGCGTGAGGTCCTGGTCCTGATGGACCGGAGCCTCTTTCCAGGGGGGAGGGACTGAAAGAGTTCATTTCCGGGATGAGAGGGGTCGGCTGCGATCTTGGCTGCACGTCTCCCGGGACCTGGAGACATACAGCTCTTGGAGAGATGAGAGACTGCAGCCAATCACCTTCTCAGCTGAGTGGATGACATGCTGCAGTTTGGCTTTGTCCCTGGCTGTAGCTGCAGCAAACCAGACTGTGATGGAGGATGTGAGGATAGATTCGTTGATGGCAGTGTAGAAATTAACCAACATCTTCACAGGGAGGAGAAACTTCTTCAGCTGCCGCAGGAAATACATCCTCTGCTGAGCCTTCTTGGTGAGAGACCTGATGTTCTGCTCCCACTTGAGCTCCATGGTGATGGTGGTGCCTAGGAAACAGAAGGACTCAACAGATGTCACCGGAGAGTCACAGAGGATGACAGGGGGGAGGGGGGCTGGGTCCTTCCTGAAGTCCACTATCATCTCCACTGTCTTCCATTTCATCTTCATCTCCACTGGAATCCAGATGCTGAAGGATGAAGTGGAGGGCCATGTTCACAGCATCGTCTACAGATCTGTTGGCTCTGTCGGCGAACTATAGTGGATCCAGGAGAGGGTCTGTAATGTCCTTGAGGTAGGACAACACGAGGCGCTCAAAAGACTTCATGACCACAGAAGTCAGGGCGGCGAGTCTGTAGTTATTAAATCCTGTGATCTTTGTCTTTTTGGGGACTGGGACAATGGCTGAGGTCTTGAAGCAGGCTGGCACATGGCAGGTCTCCAGTGAGGTATTAAAAATGTCTGTGAACACTTGGGACAGCTGATTGGCACAGTGCTTCAGGAGGGGGGGGAGACGGAGTCCGGGCAGTCTATTCACCTCTTCCTCTTTGATGGTGAGAGGTGTGGGGGGTGGGGTGTCACTAAGGTGTGGAGCTGTGTGGGTGATACAGGTATGAAAGTGTAGGAGGAGGAGCTACTGCTGATCAATAGCTGGTGGGGGGAGGATTGGGGGGGGGGGGGGGGGGTCAGGACTGTTCCATTGTCTTTCAAAGCGGCAGTAGTACTCATTCAGGCTGTTGGCCAGTCGCAGGTCGTTCAGAGTGGGGGGCTCTAGGCTTGTAATTGGTGATCGCTCACCTCCTCGCTAAATCTGCACTTAGCCTCCTTGTATTTTCCTTTGTCCCCACTTCTGAATGCGGCCTCTTTCTCTGACCTGAGCCGTCTGAGTTTGGCTGTGAACCAGGGTTTGTCATTGTTATAACTCACCCTGGTGCATGTTGGAATGATGCTGTCCTCACAGAAGTAAATGTAGGACGACACAGTGTCTGTGTACTCATCCAGACTGTTGGTGGTAGACCTAAAAACATCCCAGTCTGTACAGTCCAAACACCCCTGAAGTTCCCCCACAGCCTCACTGGTCCACTTCTTTGATGTTCTCACAACAGGTTTGCAGAGTTTTAATTTCTGCCTGTATGCAGGAATCAAATGCACCATGATGTGGTCAGACTGGCCCAGTGCGGCACGAGGGACAACACGATAAGCACCGCTGATGGTGGTGTAGCAATGGTCCAGTACGTTCCCCTCTCTGGTCGGGCACTTAATAAACTGTTTGTATTTTGGCAGTTCGTGTGAGAGATTACCTTTATTAAAGTCTACTAGGACAATAACCGAGGCATCCGGGTTTGTCCGTTCCACACTCTGTATCTCGTCAGCCAGCGTGCACTGCGCTTCGCGCACATTACCTTGCGGCGGGATATAAACACCAACGAGAATGAATGAAGAGAACTCACGGGGCGAGTAAAAGGGCTTGCAGTTAATGATGTAGGCCTCCAGGTCCGGGAAACAGAGTTGAGACAGTACTTTCACATCGTTACACCAACTGTTGTTAATATAAAAACAGATTCCACCACCGTTTGTTTTGCCGGAGAGCTCTGTGTGTCTATCCGCTCTATAAAGATCAAATCCGCCCAGCTGTAGCGCAGAGTCCGGTATAAGATCACACAGCCACATTTCCGTGAAGCACAAAACACAAGACATAGGAAAGTCTTTGTTTTTGTTCATCTGCAGGGTCAGCTCGTCCATTTTGTTGCAAAGTGAGCGCACATTAGAGAGGAACATCCCAGGGAGCGCTGTGCGTAATCCGCGCCGGCAGAGCCGCACGAGCACACCTGAGCGTTTCCCTCTTCTGCGAGACTTCACTTTGTTACGTGCCTCTTTGATTAAAATCACCAGTAAATCCGCGGTAGAAGCCAGAAAACTCGGAAATAAGTCCACTGGGGTAGTAGCTCTGATGTTCATGAGCTCTTCTCTGGAATAGGAGCCACCAGAACTGTGACACAAAACTGAATAGCAACACAAAACAAGGAAAAGTAGAGCGCACCAAAACACCGTGGCTGCCGTCCGCGGCACCATCTTGAATCAACAGCAGTGTTACACCTGTTTGTATTTCAGAAAAGAAAAAAAGCAATATGTAAGGACCAAGACTACTACATACCACAGGCTCATCTCCTTTGGCTAAAGATTCTTCAAATTCTGCTTCTCTTTCCTGGGAAAAGGCAAATATTCAGAATAAGTGGAATTTTTAGAATGAGCTGTTCAAAGACATCGTACACATGCTAAAATGATTCTATTAATCATTCATTTTTAATGAGGGCTTTATTTCTGTTATTAGCAAGATGATGTGGTTTTACCAGGTTTCCATGATCACCATCAAACACTCACCATCTCTTTCTCCTCTTCTAGGATGATGGGCTCCCTGGTTCTCTCCCAAAGCCTGAGGGACTTATCATGAGAGGAAGAGACAACGTGGTCTCCATTGGGACTGATGGCCAGGCACCACACTTCACCATGGTGTCCCTGAGGAACAAGGCCCAGAAGTAAAATGTTAAGAAGTCTAATAAAGCCTCTGAACAGGTGAATTTTTTCCCATTTTTGTATTGACTGAGGCCGAGAAGAAAAATATTCTGCTTGCATAACACAATTAACCATTGCTGCCTATTAACTGTGTTCGGTTCCTATCATACATTTAGCCCTAAAGTCAATAACAGCCTGCATTTTCACTGTGTAACCCAAAGTTCAATCATTTCCCTCACTCGAATGCATATGGAAAATACTGTGTTCTTTTAGAAAATAATCACCTCCAGGGTCTGGATGCGTTCAAACTTGTCAGCATCCCACTGTTTGATCTTTTGGTCCTTTCCAGCTGTGAAAAACAGATGGGTTTTGGGGACAAACTGAAGGAACATTACGCTGGAAAGAGAGAAGAAGGCAAATATTGACCATCTGGGATGACATCATCATCATTAACATCTTGGGAATTTTCACCAATGCAGGAGATGAACAAACACCAGAAGAGATAACAACTAACTAAAAGCAGATTGTAGGAAGGAAATGACCACACTTATAATCTGGGTTAAAATCTGACAGTAACGACTTTAAAGATGTTGTAAGCCAGGTCTCCTGGGAACAACAGCTATTCTAACAGTAAACAGAGGGACACAATATTGTCTAAGAAACAGAAACATCTAGTACCTGTCATCATGAGCAAACATCGAGCGATGGCAGTCACCAAAGTCCAAACCCCAGACCTTCACGTTTCTGTCTGCTGATCCAGTGGCTATCAGTGCACTATCCTAAAACACAATCAGAACAGGAGAGTAATCAGAATAAAGATATTTCTCTTTGTCATCGTTGTGAGCTGTAAGAACATGCTTCTTATAGATTTTACAATATCCTAGAATATTCAGCATACACTATTGTATTATTGTGGATACAAAATACTGTTCATCTTTATTATGCTGAAGGGATAGTTCAGTCTAGGGCTGAAACGATTCTTCGAGTAACTCGAGTAATTCGAATACAAAAAAATCATCGAGGCAAATTAGTTGCCTCGAAGCTTCGTTTAGTCCATTTACTGTAACTACACACAGAGCGCTGCGTTTCCCCACGGACCATTATTACTGACGCACAACCCGCTAAACTCGGGGAGAAAAGATTCAGGCCAAAGAAAACGGCAGAAAGTTTTCAACGTTTGGGATCATTTCAAACTAAAAGAAAGAAAACTCCGTACAGTGTGATTACTGTAAGATTGAACTGGTTTACTACAACAGTACAAGTTCAATACTTCAATATCTCATTCAAAAACACACAGTCCACGGAGTCCACACAAGCTAACGTTCGCTTCTCACTTAGCTTAAATCAATACGACTGCTAGTTGAAATTAAGGCCCGGAAAAATGTATGTGGATTGTGGCTACATGTAGTGATTATTTAAGATCGTAAATTAGTATGGTGGCTAGTTATGATGTCCCTAATTTAGCTACGTTTTGTGAAAGCCTAAGCGTCATTCATGTTGATAGCCTCACTCTCTCTGTGTCACTCTCACTCGCACACACCAGTATGTAGAGAGACATTTAAGAGGGTTTATTTTCCAAACAACTCTAATTTCATGTTACAGAAAAATGTGTTAAGAAATTTTATGTGTATAGACTCTTGTTCCAAGTTACCTTCCTGTCCACTAATTTTTGCCTCTTACAAAAGCCACAAAGCCTTCCAGGAAGACAGTAAAGGCTTATGTCCTGCTTGAGTTGTAGTTAGACTGAAACTTGAAAGTTAAGTTGCACAACATAAATGCAATGTTTAGGTATTATTATTATTATTATTATTATTTTGTTTTAGGTTGTACTGTTTAGACTTACAGTCTTACAGTAGACAACTTTATATATATATATATATATATATATACACATACGCACACACACACACACACACACACACACACACTTTCACCTCACTGAAATGTCTACTTACTGAAATGATTATTTTCCAATAGGCGCACTACCTGAAGTGTAGTACCTCTAACTCCACAGCACATTTTCCTAATTACATCCTTTATCTGTTTATAGTTACATTTAACGTTGTGGAACATCAGTGAAGCATAGTACCTGTTAACAGTTATGTTATAGCAGCTACCAACAATTCCTCCAACCATTTTTCTTCCATTAATACTAAAAAACAATGCAGCACGTTACTGAGAAACCACAAATCACAGTGGTTTTTCTGGAAAAACTTCAAGACAGAAGCATCAGTGATGACAGAAGTAGTTTAATCTGTTTGTGAGGAGTGTCCTCCACATAAATCCCTCTGTGAGCTGTTACTATAAAAATTACATTAATGCACATATTATGAGTGCATTAAAAAACCTGTGATATCTCTTACAGCCTCCACTATTGTCTGATCTGCCATTATTGAAAATAAGTCAACACCATCTGACCAATCAGAATACAGAATTTAACAGTCATGAGGTATAAATATGATAATACTGTAAACCATGCTAAAATGTTTTAGCAATTATTATCATATGACAATATAGGTACAAGCCTCACAGACTGTAAAAATACAGTTAGATGGAAGACTTACGTGTGAAATGTCCAAACACAGCACAGGCAGTTTATGTCCATACAGTGACAGGAAAAACTAGAGAAAGAAACAGATCAGTCACTTTCAAATTTTCAGTGTTATTAATTGCATGAATAAGCATTGTGATCGCACTTTTCTGACACAGAAGTATCAACAGTGTTCAAATGACTTCTAAATACCTTTAGTGTGTCTGTGTAGAATATTTTCACAGTGCAGTCGAGGAGAGACACTGCCAATAGTCTCTGATCAGGACTGTAGCGCACACATAGCACATCCTCATCCAACTGTAGTGTGCGAGTGTGTTTCACTGTCAGTCTCCTGCAGTAATATACACATAGCAGTCATACATAAAGCCTTTATTAACGATCATGTGAAGAGATATTGTTAGCAGACAAAGCCTTCCTCACTTGTTGGCTCCTGATTCTTTGTCCTTTATGAGCTCAAAATCCCAGAATTTCACCATCTTGTCTGCTCCTCCAGTTACTATTCCCCTCTGAACACACAAGCACACACTTCAGCATTTTTGCAAATTGATAAACATGTACATTAATATTTCCTCATATTGTCTGTAATTTTTATTGACTACTGTATGATGTACAGCATAGAAGAGGGTCGAATGAAAAACATTGGCACTGTTAATGTTACAGTATACAAAGACATTCTAGACAACTGTGTGCTAACCAACCTTGTGGCAACAGTTTTGGGGAAAAACCACAAGGATGTGATGGTCAGGTGTCCACAGACCTTTACTCTTATTTGAGTACATGGTTTAGAGCTACTGCTATTGTTTACACCCAAATCCTTTCATCAATTACAAATTCAAACAGAGCCATTAAAGGAATTTGACAGTTATAGATATATGTTAAATGTACTCAATCTAGTACCTGATCAGGAGAGAGACAAATGGACCACAGAGCTCCCACATGAGCTTCTGCAGTCTCCAGCAGGCTGGCTGAGGCCAAGTCAAAAATCTGAATCTTTCCACTCTGTGAATGAAAAGCAAGCAATTAAAGACCGTGAAACAGGGGACTCAATAATCCTACTTCACTCAACTTTTCCTAATCAAATAAAAAGGCTGTTGTGATATACCTTAGTTCCTACAATGATCTGTCTATCTCCAGGCACAAACAGTGAGCAGAGCGCGTACTCGCATGCCATGGTGCGGATCACCTGCAACGTGGCCCTGAGACGGAAAAGATTTCCTGTTAAACAACCAAAATACTAAAGTAAAGGTTAAAAACATGCATATCAGGATTTCCTCAGCACAATCAGGTTTATATGACAGTAAATAAAACAAATTAGTCTTAAGCCTTGTATGTCCTGAGACTAACCTGTTCCAGACTTTGACAGTGTCTCCAGAAGCAGACAGGATTGCAATGTTGTCTGAGCTGAAAGACAGTGTCCTGGCATCTGTGCGGTGGCCACCGAGGGTGAGTCGAGACGACTTGGTGCCTGTAGGGTTCTTTTCTGTTGTCTTTAGACTGTAAGTCTCTATTGTGTTATTCTGCAGCAACAGAGCCACTTTCATCTCGCCATTAGGAGACAGAAGGCAGTCCACTGACCTGAGACAAACAGATATATATAGCATATATAACTCTATAAAATATGGTAATGTTAAGCAGTATAAGTCTCTATCTTGCATCTAATATTGAAGTGCACCGACCTGATCTTAGAGGAGGCTTTTATACTGGCCAGCTTTTGGATCTCATCCGTCAGCTTGCGCTCCACAACTATATCTGTTGCATCTGCACCACCATCCTGAGACCTGACCAAGAAACACCAGATATCAATAAGTTAAAGGACATCGAGTCTGAATTTTTTGGGGGGGTTGATTCTCTAAATTTCTGTTTACATACTTGGCCTTCTTCTTGGCTTTTTTCAGCTTTCTTTCCATTTTCTTCTGAATGTCTTCCTCTGGCAGCACAGCAAAGATCTCCAAATTGCTATCAAGGCCCTACAGATATAATTGATTACATGGATCAAAAACATATTGTAAACTTTTATCTAAAATATTTACCTGGAAATAACATTCACAATTACAGAAAATACATACATGGCATGCCAACACTTTAGCTTTGGGATCTGCAATCAAGGACACAACCCGGTCTCTGGCTTCTCTCAGAACAGAGCCAGCTTTTGTACAGCTGAGGATTCTCTGTAGAAAGACAAGAGAAAGGAAAAGTGCTGTAAAGAACACTCGATAAAAAAGCAATTCTGTAGAACAAAGAAACAGCCAAATGCTTGAATAAAGCAAATGCTATAAATTGAGTTTCTTAGTATGTCAGTGATGAGATATTACATCTTCTGGCTCTTCATTAGGAACTTCTTCTTCATTATCATCATCATCAGCACCAAGGAGACATTTTCCTTTCTTCTGCTGTGGCTCCCCTACTTCTTTACTCTGAAGAGAGATGGTGTAATATTGCAAATATTCGGCATAAAGGACACATTTCTCATATTTCAGTATTATAGTCAACTCCAGAATTATCTCCACTCTATTTGGTGTATAAAATAAAAACTCAACAATAGTTCACATTTTGCACTCAAAAGATTTAAGAAGTTACTCAAGGGAGCAGCTGAAAGCAGTAACTAACTCAAAGGTAAAGCAGCTGATACCCCACTGTATAGATTGGTTGTGGATAATCGATACCTTGAGTTTGTTTTGCAGCTTTTTAATTAGTTTTGCTGCATGCTTTGTCTTTTCCATAAAAT
Source organism: Hemibagrus guttatus (assembly GCA_033459395.1). Taxonomy (NCBI): domain Eukaryota; kingdom Metazoa; phylum Chordata; class Actinopteri; order Siluriformes; family Bagridae; genus Hemibagrus; species Hemibagrus guttatus. The sequence goes on from JAUCMX010000006.1 coordinate 21,468,169, forward strand.
GGACCAACCTGAAGCCTGAGCTTAACCCTGAGCCCTATGGAATCATTTAAGACACACTTGTTGCCATGTAAAAATACGACCCGAGTGCTTACCTCCTCTAGGTAATCGATGTCCCAGGCTCGAAGCTCACTGTCAGCAGATCCAGTCAGCAGCCTGGTCTCCTGGTTCAACAGAACCATTCCCCACACCTACAGAATACAGCAGTCCTCGTTCATAAATTTCCTTATTCACAATTAAAAAATACCATCCATCAGAACAGCAGCAAAACTGAAGTACTTTACACTAAGATACAAGTTTTGTTGAACCTAAAATGACCTCAAAATAGCAGTCTGAATATGTTTAACTTTCTGACAGGTACTGTGGAGTAATTCTGCTCACCTCACTCCGGTGGCCCACCATTGTCTTAAAACAGTGCTGGGTGTCCAAATCCCACCATTTTACAAAGCTGTCCTTCGAGCTGGGATAAAATAGTGCGATAATTTAAAACGCTTATGAAAATGCATAACACTTATCCAAGTCTTAATTTATTTCTTCTTTCAAATACACTGATTACAGTTTACTATATTGTTATATTACCTTGTAATAACATGCAATAATCTATGACCCTTGATCTGACTCACCTTGTGACGAGCAAATTTTTGTTCTTTAAGAGCAAAGCTTGTGTGATGGCATCTTTGTGTCCTTTGAGCCTGTACAAACCACACTCGTTTATTATGTCCCACACGATCACATCTGTGTCCTACAGGAAGAAAAAAAGAGCATTATTTTAGCATAACAGATTTTTTTAAAGTTCTAGAAATGTATTATTTGCTTTCAGTAGTTGTTACAGATAAGAGTTAACCATTTTGCAAAAAAAAAAAATCATACAGAGTCTTTTGTCTCACCTTCGAGCCTGTAACAAGCCGCGCTCCCAACGTGTCATAATGCATGACTGTGATAGCAGATTTATGTCCGTTGAAAGAGATATTGCTTTCACCGTTTAAAAGGCTGAAGATACGCACACTGCCATCCTCATAACCCACAGCTATGTGGATACCATCAGGAGAAGGGCAGAGATACGTTACCTCATGCTTCTTCCCCTCAAGAATTAAAATCTAGAAAACAGAACAGTGAAACTGGATGTGAGTGAACCAGCTGAGTGCAGACAACAACCCATCATAAAGCACTGCATATTACAGCACATAATATGCATAGTTTGGTTATTTCCCTTTAAACCTAGCAATGACCTGGTGATTTGTATTTAGTTGGATCAGAAAGATCACCAAAGTCAAGTAGTTTTTTATTGTCATTTCAACCATATATAGATGGTGCAGTACATAATGAAATGAAACAACGATCCTCCAGGAGAACAAGGAACTAGGGACTAGTACACTCACACGTAACTGGCACGTGTGCAAACCTGTGCAGACAGTGAGAAGACAAGAATGTATGCAAAACAAACAACACACACAGTGCAAAACACTAGACTACAATACAATAGAGCAGGAAGAGCAGTGCTGACCAATATACCGGACAGAGCTGCCTTGCACCAGACATAAATATACAGGACTAACTTCCAGTAAAGATTTTTGAAAAATGTATCTTAGCAATGTATGGAAATGGAATAAACCACAACAAATTCATAACTCCTTGATATTTATTGAGTCTATAAATAGTTTTACAGGCTAGTTAAAGAAAATCTAGTTTTATTTTTTTCTGATATGTCCATAGTAGGCCTATTTTTAACTTAGATATGTATATGTTTGCTTTTTTTTCTGTACCATAAGCTACAGATGAATCAGATGAATGTGCACAATCCTTCGACCTGGGGTTGCATCATCTAAGGGTATTTTTATTTGAACCAGCAAATAAACAGGCACAGGAGTCGGCTAATTCAACTCAGAAGTTAAGATTGAGTTTAAACTTTTACAAGCTCTCTTCCTGGAACAAACCCCAGGACATAAACAACATACACCGATCAGAAATAACATCATGAGCAGTGACAGGTGAAGTGAATAACACTGATTATCTCCTCATCATGGCACCTGTTATCTGGGTGGGATATATTAGGCAGCAAGTGAACATTTTGTCCTCAATGTTGATGTTAGAAGCAGGAAAATGGGCAAGTGTAAGGATTTGAGCGAGTTTGACAAGGGCCAAATTGTGATGGCTAGATGACTGGATCAGAGCATCTCCAAAACTGCAGCTCTTGTGGGGTGTTCCCGGTCTGCAGTGGTCAGTGTCTATCAAAAGTATCCTTTAAGTCCTTTAAGTCCATCGAGGCCCCGCCTCGCAACTTAGAGGACTTAAAGGATCTGCTGCTAACATCTTGGTGCCAGATACTACAGCACACCTTCAGGGATCTAGTGGAGTCCATGCCTCTATGGGTCAGGGCTGTTTTGGCAACAAAATAGGGACCAAAACAATATTAGGCAGCTGGTCATAATGTTCCACCTATATGCATTAATTCAAGAGTGAGGGTTTTGCAGTGTATGAATCCCAGTGTTTGTATCTCACATGCTGATATGATTACATATGATCAATTGTAGTATTTTAACATAACCAGATATAAAGTAATACTGGCATTATAGTAGGATTTAATCATTCTGTGACATTGTGCTCTCTTTACTCTTTTACCTTCTAATGGATATCAGTAAAGACTTGATGTAGATAAGTGATTTGAAAGACATGAACTTTGTTTTGTAAAGCATTCACCGTACTGCAACAGGGCAAAGAAACAATTCAGTTTCTTAACACAAATGAATTAAAACATCCACCTTCTACAGCCTTAATTTCATGTTGTGTTGTGCAGACGTTTACACATGGAAAATATATGGAGAAATGTGTGTACTGGTCAGTCTTTCCTAGACTTAGAATCTTTAAACCTCGTGTACCTTCTCAGCTTTGCGCACATCCCATATGAACACATGCTCGCAGGCTCCTGCAGCCACATAGCGGCCCTGCTCTCCTCCTCTCAGCCGCACAAACACCACGTTCGCCTTCTGACTGCCGACCAGGCCGAACACTGCGCTGGGCACGTAGCGCAGGTACTGCTTCGTCAACCCCATGATCTAAGCTTTCCTCTAACCTTTGGACAGAGAAGAAAAGTCATTACAACCCTGAAGATGTTGCCACACTCCTAATACAATTAAAAGTCTATGATATTAGTTAGACGTCTTGGTAAACAGAGTTCAAGGCATCTAACAAGTTTTGGGTCTTACCAGATATCTGGACGATTTTCTGAACAATATCCTGTATCCGAAAGCTATTTTAATCACTTAGATAAACGTTAATTATTTCAAAACTTTCATTAAACCCGTGTGATTATGCAGTAAAGCAGAATGCTGTGATGAGGCATGCCGCTAAAATCGATGGCTCAATATGCCCACGTGTACCACGTGATAAAAAATAAAATAACGCAGTTGTGCTAGTTTCCGAAAATGCATTATAAAACTTGACTTGATTACTAGTCCACCTACCGTTACAGCTTCCTTTTTTGTTATTTCGTATTATGGTTTTTTTTAATGAAGGGGTCTAGGGAGAACTTCCATCATCCACACAGGGCCGACATGTGGGTTATTCCATAAAGGCTGGAGCAATCGATTAAACACATCGATTAAACTTTTGTTAACACATTAAAACCTATACTATCCATAAATTTCAAGAAACCATCATCTTAAATTAAATGATCTACATTAATGCCGGTTATATTTTGTTATAACATTGTGTTGTTTTAATAGTTTGTGTAAATTCGATTACTTTGGCCTTTTTGTATCCTAGGCGGTTCTGAAAATATTAATGTAATATTGACTTTCATTCAACTGTAAAATGTTATTACACATACGTTTTAACATATACGTTTTCTTTTAGATTTCATATATGTCTGGTTGAGTTGGAAGGATAACAGAATCATCCAAGTTCTGGGAGAAATCACACAGTATAAAAATTCATAGCACACTTTTCGTGCCTAGCAGATATCGAGACTATTGCGATGGTCCCTTAAGCGCGCAATTCCGGAAGTGAACGCGTAGTTTTTTACTGAGAATCAGCTGACCACACGCGCTACATAACGCAGAGCAGGTCACTACAAATTGCTTGTATAATGAGATGTTATAAACTGAGAGCTTGCTAATAAACGTTTTCGCAATGCTGATATTTTTTGGAATATTATATAAAAAAAAAAGCGCGTTCACCGTTAGACTGAGTTAGTTGTGTATTGTTTGGTGTGTGTTTGGAGGCAGATTTGGTTTAGCTTAGCGTGGAACAGGGGTGTTCACTTGATTTAAACTGATCCATTAGGTTTATAGAGGTAAGTATTATTTACGGATGAATATTTGTGAAGTCCATTCATCTACCCAGTGTCTTAAGTTTTCTTTCTTTAGCTTACTTTTTCAATACACCCCGCTTTTTCCTGACACAAGCTGTTGCTCTTTTATTTATCAGCCGTCATAAATAAGCCTAAATCAGCCATATTTGTCAAAATATGTTTTGAATACTGTTTTGAGTTCGGTATTGAACGCTGCACTATAATATACCGTCAGTAGTTATGGTATAACTCTTAGCTGGTTTAGTTGCTTGCTTTATGAAATAAGACGTTTCAGGAGGTTTATTGCACTTGTTCTTGTGCTCCACCTGATCTCGATAAGCCTCAAGTGAGATTTCAAACAAAGCTGACATTGAGACACTACATCAGGGTGTCTAGCACGTCATTTAACTCCATGGACAATCACCAGGTTTTGTAGATATCTCTTATTAAGCAAATGCTCAAATTGGGATGTGTTTGTCAGCTGATCCTAATTTGAGGTTTCAGTAAAGACTTTTGTTTCCCCTATTTACCCAAATCATTTGGAATACAAGGACAACTGCAATTAGCTCACAGGTTTATATTTTGGTCTATATTGAGATTTAACTGCTTTTAAGGTTCCAGTTTTGTAGTCTTGCTTTTTTGTTGTCATTATAAATATCAGACATATGAACCTTAAATCTCTGGCAGCAGCTGTTAAGGATTGTTTGTGATTTGGTCTTAGTGACATGGAAATCCTGTGTCGTTTTAACCCTGTGAATTTCTCTTAGACAGAAAAAAATAAATAAATAAATCTTGATATTAAGATGATACCCTGTTTGTCCTGAATGAGCGAGAAGCCATACAATTACGACCCCTGATTATCCGTAATAATTTGGCTAAACATTTTCTTTTCTCAGATATCTGGCATTCTCACTGTCCAAATATACAAACTGTATTTTATTTTGAGGCTGTATGATTGTTAGTTGTTGTCAGGACACACAAACTTGTTGGTTCATCAGCCCAAAGCAGACATACACTCAATGTTGAGTTTAATGAGAGAGTTTGGTCATAGAAGATATGTAGAAATTCACATTTTTCAACAAGATTCATTGTTTGTTCCATTACTGAAATGCAGGCTTAGACTGTGTGTCAAACTGCAGAGAGATGTCATTGTGCAAATTTCAAAAGTTTTCTGTGGTGCAATTACCAGTTCCTCTCAATTTCAGCAACACTCAATCATCTCACAAGAAATGCACATGCCGTGGCCTGTTCTTAGGTAACGAACCTGACTCGGGCCATCTTGAAGTTGGCAGCCATTTAATAATTGCAGCCATACTGTGGTTTAGCAGAAAGGGAGGGGTCAATCAGGTCCGCTGCTTTCATTCGCAGTTCACCTTATAAACTGGAGAGGGCACAAGTTCAAGAATTTTTCAGAATGACCGATTTTTTTCACTTAAGAAACAGTTTGGCAAAAAAAACCCCACCAACCTACATATTTCCATTTACCATAAAAAGACACTTCTCTGTAATCTAGGCATAAACTATAAATCTGTAGCCTGTAGCTGTGATTATCTGATATCTGAGTGTCATATTTAGCAAACACAACAATGTCTTTCTGATATAATTCTACCTCCAAACTTAAGAGCCATGGCTTAGCGGGTAGAGTGATATCTATATGCACTAAGGAGAAAGGTGATTTTGGTGTACAAGACAACTTTCCACATAATTTCACACACCGGTCAGCTACACTGATGCTTTGTGTTTTACAGATTACATCAAGTTTATTCTGTACTTTAAACAATCCTAGTTAACCTGTGTGCTATTACTGAAGAAATGGATGCTGATTGAAACACATTTACGATCTTTGGGAGTAACGTTGGCCAGCCTTATGTTTGCACATAATACAATTTTCAGAGTTACATCAAGCAGCAGTTGTGAATTTTGCTTGAAAGCAGTTTATTAGATTAAAATGTGAACAGAATATGTAAACTTGTTCATTTCCTCTCCTTTTGAAAAATTAATTGTACTTAATTTTAATGCCACACTGTAGACATGCCTTAAAGTTTTAATCGTTGTCTTTCCCCTGTTATAGAGCTGTTTTCAGAAAGGGCATTGTGTAAAATAGTCCTCTATTATTTGTTAGTTATATTGGCATATCATCATATGGTTATATCCTAGATGTTTATCCAGTGCCCCATGAATCCCAGAATATCACTATTCTGTTTGCTTTAGGATGTGTTGTGAGTATGTTAGGCTTCCTACATGCTAACAGAGAGTGTGTCTGTATATCATGTCCTCAGTTCACCGCTGCCCTGAGGATCAGCAACATGGATCCACTGGGCGCTCGCTCTCAGTTTGTGTGTGTGAACACTCTTCCCACCTGGGACCAGCTTGAAGAGGCAGTCGATGGCAAGGGGGAAGCAGAGTCTCATCAGAGGGAGGAGGTTAACAAGGCAACTGACGTAAACCACATAAACTCTCCTGTTTCTCCATTTCCATTCAGAGAGGATATCAACAGGAAGATTATTCTGTTGTGAGTCACGTACCTGCACAAGCATCAGCACTTCGCTTTTATTTGCACAATGTTTCCTCCTGCCCTGGAAAACATTTTTTTGTATTTACTACTTATAGTTCATGGATACTAATCAATAATTCACTGTAAATAATATTATTCAGTGTTAATTAGAAATTGTGCAGTAGAGAAGCTAACCATGAAAGAAAAGGAAAAAGTATTTTTTAAGGTATCATGATAGTGCAAATTACATTTAACAGATCCCAGCTTCATATAATCAACTATTCCACACCCCTTGCCTCCTGATTCCTGTTAGTACACACACACACATGATGGCATTAGCTCACCCTCACCTTTTTGCACAACTCCAGTTACATAGCTTCCTCAAAGTTAAGCTTTCTTTAAAACAAGGAACTCTGCTGTTGCTGCTGCTGTTTTTATCGAGCTTTGTTTTTGTAAAGAACGTAATTAATACGAGAGAGTAACATTTGCAACATCCATCGCATCCAAATTAAGCAAGCACATATCTTTTAGTTATGCTAGTGATTCATATGTGCAGCACAGAAGATATTTCAAATCATTTATTTATTCAAATCATTTAATTTATTAATGCATGATCTGACCTCCAGAGAATTTTCTTTAATTATTTGAAACCTGGATGATTTTGTTGCTTGACAGTTATGATAATCTTGCATGTTCTATTCCAGCTGTTTAGGTGATGCCATTTAAAGTTGCCCTTGCAAATACCCTGTGGTTTGTTTATCATTACAGTAAAGGCAATGTGGCACTTTTGAACTGCACTGCCATCGTGAATACAAGCAACGAGACCCTTACAGACAAGAACCTTATCTCGGACAGTATTCACAGACACGCTGGCCCTGAGCTCAGGGATGAACTTTTCAAATTGAAAGGTAGGGGGCAATACTGAGTGAGGATACAGACACCATGCAAGCACACAACAAAACTAGTATCCCTGTTATGTTTTTTTTTCTTCTTCTTTCATTGTGTAATTTCTTCCAGAGTATTTTGTGCATTACGAAACTGATATGGTTTACATTCTGACGGGATTGTGCGTATGTGTTATAGGATGTCGGACAGGGGAGGCCAAAATGACAGAGGGCTTCAACTTGGCTGCACGATTTGTTATACATACAGTTGGCCCCAAATATAAAGCCAAGTATCGCACAGCTGCTGAAAGCTCCTTATACAGCTGTTATAGGAATGTCATGCAACTGGCCAAGTAAGTATCACTTATGTATCACACAACCAGCACTTTCTCTCACAGGTCCTGAGAAATCGGAGTTAAATTTTTACGCAAGAAATTAAGAACAAATCTAGGAAGCAGGGTACCATGAGTATAGAGATTTTGAACTATTTCTGGAATGAACATTTGAGAATATTTCATATTGTTTCCTCTTGTTCTCTAATTCCACTCACCAGAGCTGTGTAGCTTGTAGGGGCCCTGCGTGTGAACAGTGATAGCAGATGCTTTTGTTTTGTTTAAATATAACCCTTATTTATGCAAGAATGTCTGTCACTAGAACACGGTCTTCAACACTATAATGGGTAATTATAGTTCATTCACATACTGATGTGGCGGAGACCCGGAGTATATGTAAATTGATGTCTGGTTGTCTCTCTGTTGACCTTTCAATCCAGAGAGCATGGCATGGCTTCAGTGGGTCTTTGTGTAATCAGTACTGCAAAGAGAGGATATCCCATCGAAGATGCTACTCATATAGCCTTACGTAGGTCTCTTTCACAAACGTACACATTCACTTATTTAAAAAAAAACACACACATTGTTAATATTGTGTTATATTCCATGTGTTTTGTCAGGGACTGTGCGGAGGTTTCTGGAGAACCATGGAGAAAGTTTAGAGGCTGTGGTCTTTGCAGTGTCGGACACAGAGGAGGTCTGTTTCATGTACTATCAGCTGATGCTAAAGGCAGCAGTTTAGCTCATGACGTGTATTCATTGTGTGTTATGAAAAGCTGATTATAGAAAAGACTTGATTGTAATTTTTGCTTAAATTTGCACTTGTAATTTATGTGATTTACATTTAACTTTAATGTTTTTTTTGTCATTTGCCATTCAGGCAATGTACAGGAAGTTACTGCCACTTTATTACCCGCGCTCAAAGGAGGAGGAGAGAGCCAGCCTGCCTCTGCTGCCTGCCGACATTGGGAATGCAGAAGGGGAGCCTGTGGTGCCTGAGAGGCAGATTCGCATTACTGAGAAGCCTGGCAGCCTGGAAGGTGAGACCCTGCTAACCTGGCATCAGGGTTTTTATACTCAGTCAACTCAAAGAAAGTAAATAAGCTTTACACACAACTGAAAATCCCAGAACCTTATGCAAATAGTTTAATATGACCGTGATCTTTCTGTATCACTTGAAAAACACTTCTAGCCAAAAACCATTCTGCATTTAAAATGACCTAAACTGCAGACTTGAGTGTTACACTTTAAGGATTTGAAGCATGACCTGCTAATACAGTATTCCAAAACCGTTCATTAATCATATTCATTGTTTCCAGCTTTCCATCATCAGATTTGCCAAAGAGTCTTTCTTTAAGGAAAGGGTGGATTTTCATGGGAAAATATTTTGCTCACAGTGATGAAAGTTGAGTAATCTATATCATAGCAGAACGGAAGGCCTTTAGTTTGTCCTGCTAATGCAGTAAGACCGGCTTCTGGTTACTGTGGTGTGGATTTAGGTGAGTCTAATTGTTAAATGAACCATTTCTTCCTCTCTAGTCATCCATCCTCTGCCCTTAGTGCTGAGTAGTGTTCTCAGGAGACCTTTTCAGCTGACACACCGTGGTCAATCACTCAAAACCCACAGACTCGGAGCCCATATTAGTCTGTGTTTGAGAAGTTGTAGTGTGTGATGTGGGATTGTATGACGAGTGGCTTTTTTGCTTGGTGTCAGTAAGCCTACATGGACGTGTTTATTTGTCAACGCACGTTTGCCAGCCATTCTCTGAGACCCAGATCCTGTGGCCTGTAGTCCAGCTGTGTCGAGGTGACCACCCCTCCTTTGAGCTATTGATCCAGCTCAAACAAACTGTGCATTAGCTGCTCCCAGTAAAAATAAACACACACCATCTCCTCGCCTGGACTTATTCAATTCAATTCAGTTTTATTTGTATAGCGCTTTTAACAATCAACATTGTCTCAAAGCAGCTTTACAGAACATAATGCAAAAAGTCCTAGATGTTAGACAAAATCATCCCTAGTGAGCAAGCCTTAGGTGACTATCGCAAGGAAAAACTCCCTTAGATGGTATGAGGAAGAAACCTTGAGAGGAACCAGACTCAAAAGGGAACCCATCGTCATTTGGGTGACACCAGAGAGTGTGATTTTATAAATTATTATGAACAATGTCCTTTCTGCAGTCATGTACAGTCAGTTGTGTGATGCAGATACAGCATCTGTAGAATGTTAGTGTGTGTATTAATTAGGAGGGTGTTGTCGTCCTCAAAGTGCACATAGGGTTGGCATCGTTGCTTTGAATACTCAAATCCTCATGAGGCAGAAACCAGCTGGAGCTCGTCCATCTTTGGATGCCTCAGGATCCTTGCAGGGTTGGCCTCTTCTCACTGAAGGTCTACTGGAGCTGGCACATCTCTAGATGCCATGGGATGGGTAGAAAAAGGGAAACAACTGGAAAGGAATTAGTATAGCTACTGTTCATAATATTAGCAAGCAGTAGATGATGTGCATTTAATCAGATGTACTGGAGTACAAGGTTATGGGATGTATTAAATGTATGCCTGGCTAAAGAGATGTCTTTAGTCTACATTTGAACTGGGAGACTGTGTCTGAGCCAGGAAGACTGTTCCAAAGTTTAGGAGCTAAATACGAAAAAGCTCTACCCCCTTTTGTATACTTTGACATTCTGGGAACTACCAGAAGATCAGAGTTTTGTGATCTTAAGGAGCGTGATGGATTGTAATGTGAAGACTGGCTAGATACGTGGGAGCTGAACCATTTAGAGTCTTGTACGTAAGTAGTGCTAGTTTATAATCAATTCTAAACTTAACAGGTAGCCAGTGCAGGGATGATAATATTGGGGTTATATGATCATACTTTCTTGACCTGGTAAGGACTCTGGTGGCTGCATTTTGGACTAACTGTAGCTTGTTTATTGAAGATGCAGGACAACCACCTAGTAATGCATTACAATAGTCCAGTCTGGAGGTCATGAATGCATGAACTAGCTTTTCTGCATCAGATACAGATAAAATGTTCCTAAGCTTGGCGATATTTCTGAGGTGGAAGAAGGCTGTTTTTGTAGTATTGGGAATCTGATTTTCAAAGGACAAGTGGCTGTCTAATATTACGCCCAGGTCTTTCACTGTCAAGCTAGTAGTAATAGAACATCCTTCTAAATGCAAGTTGAATTGTGATAGATTTGTGTACTGGTTTTTGATCTGGGAGAATAGCCCAAATTCTCTGTGTGAAACTGTTTCTAAAGCTTTCACTCTTCAGAACAAATCAAGAGTGTTGATCACTAAAGTGGCTGAAAAAGATCATATGTTGCCATTATCAGAAAACCAAAATCTCAGTTTCTTCATTAAATGCGATTGGGCAAAAAATAACCTTTCAAATACATCTGTACTTAATTTAGTCCTGATGTCACTTCAGTTATGTTTTCTTTACTGTTTTTAAAAGAAGTCTGGTACTGTTTTCAACCGTGACTTTTCTTGGAAACGTTTTTAAAAAAATAAGAAAAAAATCAGTCCAACTTATGGTAACCTTAGAACGGAAGAGATTTGAAACAATCTTCGTGAAGTCTGTGCCACTGTGACTGAGGTGTTCCTTTAAGGGCCAAGTATTATGTAGCTGAAGTCATTGGGTTCCACGTCTCACACCTAGTTCTAGGACTTATGAGTGGTGGGGTCATAGCATTTTTATTTTTTTGGCCCCATCTGACTCGGTAGTTCATGTTTCTCAGTAGTTTCTGTGAAAAATGTGAGTGTATGGGGAATTAACATTTAAAGATTGACCACAAGATGTCAGCTGTGATGAAAGTGTGTGTTTGTGTGTTTCAGATGGCTCCGAGGATGATTCTGAAGACTCAGACCTGGTACTGGTGGGTAATCATGCCTTTGCAAGAATGGAGGGAGATGTGGATAAACAGCGAAAACTTATTCTTCAGGGTCAGCTCTCTGAAGCTGCTCAACAGAAACAGCACCAGAGGAAGTAAGAACTTTGTACTGTAAATTACATCAGTAAAACACACATACTTCCAAGAACTCTAAATGAAGTCACATTCATGCTCTGAGATGTGGGTTTCTGATGCCAGTTTGATATTTAATCCTAAAATAAAAGTCAACTTAAGTTGAAGTTATATTCAGCTTGCCTTTTCCTATTATCAGCAATGTTTTATGTGTCACGTTTTGGGCATTATGTTGACGACTGTATTCAACTTTCCTTATAAATCTGAGTTCCACCTGTTGTAGCTATAACCGCTGGCTTTGCAGAGCGCGAGCAGAGGACCTCTCGGACATAGCAGCACTAAAGGCCTTATACCAAACAGGTCTGTTTCAGCTTTCCATCCTTCTGTTTGTCATATAAAAGAGTGTGTGTGTGTGTGTGCACGAACGAGAGACAGAATGTATCATCACGTTCCAGAAATGTGGAATTAATGAGCACATCCATGTCTTGTTTATTAATCTCTCTCTCTTCACACACTAACTCATTCTCTTTCCCTTTTTTTTTTTTCTTTCTCATTGTGTGTCTTAGTGCACATGTGTGTGCTGGATCTTCTCACTGCATGTGTTTGCTAACTGGGCAGGAAGCCTTAGTTCCAGCTCATTGAACACACCAGCGGGGGATTCTGTAATCCGTTTCTCTCGCTTTGCAATTTCGGGATCAAAAATAGACACCAAAGTAATGGTTGCTGTGGTGATGTTTTCGATCACCTCTAAGTTAGGTTAGGTAATGTCACCGCTGTATGTGGTGAGCTACCCTACCAAGTGTAAAACAGACAGCTCTGTGTCACTGTGTGTGCATTATCTGAAAGATGAAACGGTGTAATCACTCGTTACAAATGAAATTTTAAATGATTGTTGTCATTGAAGGACAATATGGCATAAAAGCATTTACTCACTGCTGATTGGCACTTGGCTAAAAGTGGGCACACTGTAATTGTATTAATATCTAGATGATCTGGCTGAATGTATTCAGAAATGTCCAACCTGATTAACAGTATAAAATGAGTTAAAGAAAGGATCAGCTGGAACTGGTGTAGTTGGAACTAGTTCTGGAAATAGTTTTATTAGAGTGCAGCTGGGACGGTTTGTGATCCAGGAGATAGTTTTCACATTTGTTTACCCATGATGTTTTGTTTTTGACTACAGGTGTTGACATGTGTGGCAGAACAGTGATGGTTGTTGTAGGGAGAAATATTCCAGTAACTCTCATCGATATGGAGAAGGTACAATTTGTTATATTCATGTTATTAATTTATCAATAACATGTTCAGCTTTTAAGATCTTTGTGTGTGTGTGTCTCTCTCTCTCTCTCTCTCTCTCTCTCTCTCTCTCTCTCTCTCTCTCTCTCTCTCTCTCTCTCTCTCTCTGTTTTAGGCTTTGTTATACTTTATCCATGTGATGGATCACATCACAGTAAAGGAATATGTGATGGTGTATTTCCACACACTCACCAGTGAACATAATCACCTAGACACCGACTTCCTCAAGAAGCTCTATGACATTGTTGATGTGAAGTAAGACAATTTGCTGCTTTGCATAATTTATTGTAAATCTGTCAGATTCCACCTAGACAGCTTATAAGCCTTTGTGAGCTTTGTGAATTGATTTTGTTTTGGAAAATCGGCACCATTACTATATAGCAGAGCAATCAGCAAATGAACCAAACTTTTTTGGGATTTAATTTATGTTCATTGTTTACAGTGTGGTTCAGTCCTTTCAAAGTCCAAAAATAAAACCTCCGCTTTGCAAAGCCAGTTACTGCACACACTTTTGGGAGATGGGGAGGCTTCATATTCCTGCTTCCTAAGCCTGCTCTCCATTATCTAGATTTTACTATGATTTTGACCTTCACAACCCATCTGCTGTACTGGGATGAAGAGTGCAGCCAATGCTCTTGGATTCCAGCTTTCCCTTTTCATACCTGCTCTTTTGTCACCCTGCCCTACCGCGTGCCAGATTGTTATTTGAATGTAGCCAAGAGGATGTAGTTTAGTCTCCGAAGAGAGAAATGAAATGGCCATTGTTTGGCACAGTTTGGGGAAATTGGAAGGGGATTTCGGCTCCGGCAGCTAAAGTTTTGGGACTGACTATATTGGCTTGAACACTCTATAAATCAGATCCCGTGACAACTTCGATACGTTGTCTTTCTCCACATGGGTATGGTAAGGTGTATGCAAGAGATGGTGTCATGATGTGGATGCTGTCCTGTAGAATTTCATTTTCCGGAGCAGCAGTTTCTGTTGATTTATTGTGACACAACAGTATATGTGAAGGTCCAGGCTTGGTGCTTTCCTGTTTTAGGGTTTCTGCTTAGAGCTTCAGCATTAATAGGAAGTTATGACTGAGCATGAGATCATTGTGTTTTCAGGATGCACTCAATGCACTGCTGCTTCAAAAATAGAAAACAGAAGTGCTACAGATTGGGGAATGTTACCAAGCCTCACAACTTATTTTTTCTGATAATCAGACTGATCTTGCCTTTGTAGCATCTCCTGGGGGGAAAAAAACCCTTCCATCTTTTGTCAGTTTGCACTACATCATGGTTTCTTTTTTTGTTTAATTTCTTCTATATATGTTCCATTGAATCTCATCTTCCCTTGCTCCATCTGTTTTCAGCTGAAACAGGAAATATGATGAGTAAGGAAATCTCTCATGTAAGACTCCTACGCTGGTGCTGTTCTTCACACTTTCAGCCATAGAACTTTGCATCTGGTGGCCTGACCTCATTTCCCAGTGTTATTCAAAATAATAAAACACACTAGTCATCTGAATTTTTTAAACTCTTGAAACCTGTTAGTTTGTAGGTACACATGATGACATTTACTCATATCGGTGTCAGTTTTGATGTGCTTTTTTTATTGTGCTATGAATAAAAAAAGTGCTGTTCTGTAGAGTGTGCTGGGATTTTCCCTCTTCCACAAGCACATGTAGCCTAGTGACACTAGGAGGAAGTTGAAGAAACCAACTGTTGTTTGTAGCACAGGCTCTTTTCGGTTCAAAGAGGATTTGGATTGGATGTTGGGCCTTTTGTGGGAAAGGTGATGGGAAAGTGGGTGTCTTTGTGGGAAAGACGTGCCCCTCGGATCACACTTTCCCAGATTTGGTCTGCAGTGTTGGTATCCCTGTGTGTAGGCTGCAGCAATGTAGGCTTTTGACCAAAGACCGAGAACCTCAAAGAAAATTGGAGCATTCTGTAGAAAAAGTCACAGTTAATGTTATATATTGTTATAGCTTTCTGTAAAGCATTATTTACCATTAGTTTCATCTGTGTATAATAAATACATTTCCATGTCTTTTCCAGGTTTAAAAAAAATCTGAAGGCTTTCTACTTTGTTCATCCCATGTTTCGTTCCAAGGTAATTTGTTCGAAAATGCTACAACCTTGTTCCTGCTTTGAAATGTCAGGCATGGTAAAGTGTTTGTCTATACTTGCAGCGTTACATCCGCAATGTGATTGACTTCTCTTTCTCTGATTCATATGAGCAGCATTTCCATGTGTTTAGCACATAATCATCTGGGAAACTTCACGAGTATTTATTTTTACATGTTAAACGATCTACAGTTCACTGTAAGGGAATCCACATGTTTTTGCAAGCCCTCTCACTGTGAATTTAGTTTATAACCATTTTCAATTCAACAGCATACAGTTCCTCTTAAAACGGTGTCAGACTAGCTTAATAATTTTGTTAGATGTATAATTACTGGTTTTATGACTGACTCAGTTGGTACAGCATTGTGTGAACTCTTAGAGTTTGGCCATAATATTGTTTTACAATGACACTATAGTACATAGCCCAAGCCAGAGCATCGTGATAATTGGTCCATGGTTGCATAGTGACACAATTTGAGGAACAGGGAGATTGAAAGACTTTTGTTTTGGTTAATGTTCCGGTTAGTGTCTTTAAGAAAGACCAAAAAATGGTACTCAGCTAAGCAGTTGTTACTACAATGTTTCAGGTGTCCACATGGTTCTTCACTACCTTCAGTGTTCCTGGGATGAAAGAGAAGGTCCATCACATAGAGAACCTGCAGCAACTCTTCACTTGCATCCTACCTGAACAGATAGACATCCCTCCCTTTGTTCTGGAGTATGACACCAGGGTGAGTCCACACACACACACCCACCCTTATCACACTTGATGTTCTTGAGAAGGCTAGCCCTTCCAAGGAGTTAAAATAAACAAACCTATTGGTTGGTCATTTCATAAGAATTTTCACTTGGTTCACATTGTATGTAAGTGAAATCTTTCTTATGAAAGAAAATATGAGATTATCATTTGCTAGATCTCTGAAGGCAACATGCTGGATAAGTTTAAGGTAATTATCTTCAAATACCTGCAATTCATATGCATTCATGTTTTCATTTTATTAGTGGTTAGAGATTTCTGTGTTTTTAGAAAAAGATTTATAAGCATGAAAATTATTAGTGTCATGATCTCTAAACAGTACTGTGCTGAGAGAGTGTAGCTGTGGGAAATGGAACTTCCAGGCTTTTTTTTTTTTTTGGAAGCTGTAATAAACATAAGTAAGACCAGACTAGTATCAACATGTTCAATCATTGTAAGATGAAGGTCAGTGAAAGGTTTTTTCCACCCTCATATAACCTTGCCATGGTCTACATGATTAATGTGTAATAAAACTCATATAACATGACATTTCTGCAAGGGAAAATGCACGGCTTTCCTTTGGTGACTTCCCTTTTTGGTGATTAAATGATGTAAAACAATATGTAGGAGACCGCCGGCACGAAACGTTTTTGTAGTTTGAGTGAAATTACTTGGGGATTGTTTTAAAGTTTAGACTTCATCATTCAAAGATATTAGACAAATCATAATTTATGATGCGAGGCTCTTGTTCGGATTCATCTTAGAAAGCAGGATTTAGAAAATGTGTATGAGCAACAGAGAGCTGTGTGACACTGACAGCACAACTCGAATACATTGCTGAACACAAGTCACGCTAGCAGAATCCCCGGGGTTGTGTTTTTTTTAATGCCACATTGGATTGGTTTTGAAAAACAAATCAGAAATATGTGCATGACATGGTGAAAACTAGTTCTGGTTCACTTCAAGTCTTTTTGTGCAGTTTGTGAGATGTAGTCTGGTGGAAATCTTTTTTTTTTTTTTTTTCCTCCCAACCCTGCAATCCAGTGCACATCAGCTCTCTTTTATAATGTTAAATATTTGAATCCATTGAAAATGGAAATATAAAGCACACATGCAGAGAATTCTTATTCTTGCTGTATTAAAATATATCATATCAAAGTACTATCATTTGAAAACTTGAATCAAACCTGGTTTTTGTGTACCATGCTTAATGTAGGTCACTGATATTCTAAGCATAGGATCAACCAAACAGTGATTTACAGAGAAATGGTTCATTTCTCAGCACTTGTTTTAATGAATTTTACCACTGATAACGTCTCAAATATCTTGGAACACAAATGGACATTGAGTGCAAACTGAAACATCTGGTTCAAAGCCAGCTGGATCATAAAGGGCATTAATTCTACACCATATGGATAAGCGCTGAGGACACCTGACCATCATACACATGTGTGCTTTTGTTCATCACAAATGTGTTCAGTAGGGTTGAGGTCAGGGCTCTGTGCAGGACACTCAAGTTCTTCCACTCCAAACTTGCTAAACTGTGGCCAGAGTCATCGTCATGCTGGAACAGGTTTGCAACTCTTAGTTCCAGTGAAGGGAAATTGTAAAGCTACAGCATACAAAGACATACTATACAATTGTGTGCTTCCAGATTTGTAGCAACAGTTTTGGGAAAGAACCACATATGGGTTTGTTGGTCAGGTGTCCACATACTTTTAGTCATATAGTGTATACCTGTTTACTTTCACATACTTCCTTTTGAACAGAATTGATAGACACATCCTTATAAAATACTAACATGAATCCACCTTGAGGTAAACTGTTCAAATAGTTCTATTGTGGTTTACTGGCCTCTGTTTTCTGAGGAATATATCAAAGCATTATATTGTCACATATGCCATCTCAGGGAAGCCTTATCATAGAGTAAATAGGAAAATTTAGCGTTTCCCACTAGCTGTCATTTTTTTCCCCCTGTGCCTCTAATCAAGTTTCCATAATATATTCTTTCAGGAGTTGGCAGTGCATTGATTAAATATTTACTTTATTACTCATGTTCTGTACTGTAAGGCAACTCGATCGGTTCTGTTAAATGGCGTGCAATTACCTTTGGTCAGCGAAGCTGGATTGGTGAATTGGCTGACAGAGGATTCTAGTCTAGGATTCTATAAAAGAACCAAGTGCGTTCTTTTACTTGTCTGCACTTGGTGTGAGGCTGAACCTTGGAATGTGTCCAGCTACAGATTCTAAGTTCTGTTAGACAAATGGTGTGTGTGTGTGTGTGTGTGAGAGAGAGACCGAGAGAAAGAGAGAGCATACACATGTACAATTCACTTCACATTGTCTAAGCTACAGACCCTAAAATGCAATTTTTCCCTTAAAAAAAAAAAAAAAAAAAAAAAAAAAAAAAAAACAGATGCGGGTGATCAGATACTTTATAAGCTGTACACAAACCTAAACACGGAAAAATACAAGTCATGATTTCCCTCTTAAAAGCGAACAGTGGCATACACTGTAAAATTTGTAAAAGGCTCTGTTACTCTTCTCTTAGGTGTCTTATAAGAACTTAATTAGCCATTATTGTGTGGAAGCAACCATTCAAGACTTGAGTATTTATCATTTTAAAGATTTGGCCTTTTTTAAGAAGAAGAAGAAGATGAAGCCTGTATTATTGGCACACATACATTACAGCACAGTGAAATTCTTTTCTCTGCATATCCCAGCTTTGGAGGTTGGGGTCAGAGCGCAGGAGAGGATGCAGAGCCCCAGGGCCTTGCTCGAGGGCACAGCTTGGCAGTGCTGGGGCTAACTGAGGTTAAATAGTTACATAGCTAACGTTTTTTTTTTTTTTTTTTGCTCAAAATGGTTTATCCTTTCTCTGTCAAGGTCTGTTTGAGTTGTCCAGTAAGATATGGTGTATGAATGCATGCTACTTTATCTGCATGTCTGCTTTTTGCCCCTCATCTTATTTCTTTAGCTACAATCCAGGGTTCTTTTACTGGGATTTTTCTCTAGAATTCTTTGATTTAGTTTATTTACCAAACTTGGCTTTGTTTCTGCAAAGACATGCACTTCCAAGAACAAATAATACAGTTACGTTAATCACTGTGTTCTGTTCAAGTCATTATGAGAATTAACTAAAGTGGAACCTTACTAAAATTTTCAAGGTTGTGTGAACATTTTCTCTGCTGAGCATGGAAAAAAAAAAAATATTTGACTTTTGGTCCATCTGCTGTTACTCCTCCCCATTCACATTTATATCACACACATTTACATATGGTTTAGTCACTTTGACTTAAGTATAGATCAGATTAGAAAAGAGTGTTAAAAAATATCAATTCACCCAAACTGCATTTTACAAAAAATAAAACAAATGGGTGAATTCACTCTGTTACATTACCACCATGCCTTATTTTTACCCATGTGTGATCTCTCTCACTCTCACTCTCACTCTCACTCTCTCACTCACACACACACACACACACACACACACACACACACACACACACACACCTACCTGATGGTAGGACCATCAAACGGCTTTGAAAGTGACTCTGTGCATCTTCAGTTACCCAGAAACATGCATGTCTTCAAGTAGGTCAGTTCAAATATCAATTTTCTCTCTCGGCTACGCAATATGACCATGGGAAGTACTTTCGTTGCTAAATAATGAACAAAACACAAGGGTTAAATGCTCTAGACAACAACTCAACAATGCGTGAAATGTGCTCAAAAGGCTTTTGTACTCAGGCTACTTTTTCAAGTGCTGAAAATCAATTGGTGAAGAACATAGCAGAATAATCTGCTTTTGTTCTCTTTTCACCTGCAGGCTTCAGAGCGTGCAAGCTCAACTTTGTCCTCATGGCCACAGTATAAGCAAGAGAGCACACCTCAAGTACACCATCCACTAAACCTTTAGGTGGTTGGACTGGACACTGAGTTGCATAGATTTACTTCAGTCATAGGATCCATACATAGATTTTTTATATACAGTATAACAGTGTCAAGCTCACATGTTTCTGAAACCCTCAAAGGCTGTTATATAAAAGTAATACTATACTATATGCTGTACTAAGTAATACTGTTTATTATACTGATTATAGTAAATGTTTTCGTGTTTTATAGGATACAAGCTGCTGTGATGAGAAACAGGATCTGTTTCAGGATTTATAATATAAGGTGTTATTTTCCCCCCATTATTAACATGTTATTTTCATTGGAACTGTCACACAGGTATTATTAATAGAGAAAGATATTTTTTTTAGTACATTGTCTTACATGATTAAATAAATCTTCACCACTCCTACTGCTGTATGACATTCACCTGAAATCCACAAGCATATGACAGTTGCTTGTTTAATTGCACAGATCAGGAAAATAATCCTGATTTTATTTTGATTAACATCCCACCAAAATAAATTTTGGGTTACGCCACAGCCAGCACAGCACATTACATGCTTCTGAATCATTTTTAGACACAAGTATGATTCACAGACGCTGATTTTTTTTTATTTTTTTTTTTTATTTTTTTTTTTTTCTTCCTTCTTTTTCAACCCATGTTTTGGTAAAGCCAGCAGCAGTAAAAACCGGAGTGAGGAGTAGGGATCTGCTGTGAATTCTGGGTCATGTGAACATATTGAGCAGTAGTGTATGCCTTCTGCGGCATATGTAGGAAAAAAAATTAATGCGTGTGATATGATGTATTGATGGGTGACGCATGCAGTGGGTGGTGGTTATTTTTCCCGTCATGCTTTGGGTTCACTTGTCCCCTTAGAAGCGTCACTGCAAATCAACTGACAAACTTTATCCTTAATCTGAAGCATAGTCTGTTCCAGGATGATGCCTACATTCATGACCAACCGTTTGGTTTCAACCAAATTGAGAACCTATGGGAAATCTCCCCATTATCCAACCTCAAAAATCGAACTGAGGCAAAATAATGGGGTTTAGCCTTCTATTACATTTCCAAAGTATAAGTATGTATAATCTGCTTACAAGGCACACTGAAGTTGTCCTAGCACACACATTTTCTTTTCATTTGCCATCTGTCTATGTGACCAGGATATAACACTGTGTTTTTAGGATTAGCTTATAACTTCTCTACCAATGACTTCAAACCAATAAGCCATCTCTGTCCTCAGTTAACCTGTACCAGATGTCTTGGCCATGTTTGTGGATATGGTTATGCTAACACTTTTTTTTTTTTTTTTTTTTTTAGATGAACGGCTCATGCTGAACTTCCCACTCACCAAGCCTAAAAAGTAAACCCTGCAGATTGATTTAACTGGGCTTTATTTCTTTGAATGCCCAGCATTTGGTTGAACTCACAAGGTATGGGTGTGTTGACATGGAGAAGTCTGTCCCTCCCATTACAGTGATGCATGTGAATCTGCTAAAGGAGACCAACTCAATTGCCTTTCTTCCAGACATGAAGTTTGCCATAGTTGCTGTGCTGAAGCTGTTTGCACTGGTAATATTTCACTGACCGATTGATGCATGTGATTGTGTAATTGAGCAGAAAAGCAGAAAGGTAAATTGTTAAATCCCTTTAAATGTCTGTTGTTTTCTAGCAGCATACGAAACCTCTCTACATTGTGTTTGGGCTGCACAAATCCGTCATCAGTAGCACTTCCTTTAATTCGCATTTTACACTATATATCTGGTTACTGCCTTGGTAAACTGCCTTCGTAAGCTGCTTTCTTACTAAATTGTATTACATACAAATTGCCATGACCATAGCCAAATGAAATTGAAATGATGTTAATTAAAATCATTGTTCTTTAAATATTTCAATGAGAGGTTTTTATGTTCTCTTGTACACTAATATCGAATAATCATTTGACACAGAGACAGGCAGGATATATGTATTGTCCATTCATACTTTAGATTTTCTTTTTAATCCAACTTTTTTTGCACTGTGTCTAATTCCATTGAACATCCTCCGTCATTGTTGCAATATTTTTTTAAATATTTGAGACTTTTATAGGCCTCACTGACACAGGTACTGTCAATAAAGAAAAAACTATGCTAGCATATCCGTACAAAAGTAGAAGCCCTCTTGCTCTAGTTTTTCTAATGGGAAGGAAAAACAAGAATTACACTAAAGGCAGTGTGATTTTGAGCGCCTGTGGTGAGCGATAAAATGTGCTTGTTAAAGGTCCTGATCTTTTCACGTTGCTGTTCTGAAGGAGTTTTCAGTATTTGTATCAGTCAGCTATGTATCAGTATCTGAGCTAAAAGCTGGTTTGGTTTTGTTCTTTTTTTTCCCCCAAGGTCACGGTGGTACGTAATCCTCAGTCTTGCTCTTTGATATTTTTACAGAAATCTACAATGAAGTGTCTTTAATGTGCAATATAGCCTGGAACCCATCTGGTGTCCAAAACCTTTATTTCTGTAATTATTCTCTACACTGTATACTCATTGCTGTCTGAATGTGCTGTATATAAAATCATTTCGAATCTTATTTTAGATTAATATAAAGCGAACAAAATAAATAACCTTTCCTCTTTTATTTTGCCCTTCTAGTCATTTATCATAATCTAAATATTGAAATAATAAACAGAAATACATTATCAATCATATCTCAACAAGATAAGATAAGAACAGCAGCGCAGTCTGTCAGCGGCCGCAACACCACTATGCAAAAAATGCAGGAAATGTGTTTTCAGAAGATCTTGGGAGGAACAGGTGTCTGCAAGATGTAACCCATCAAAATGAAAAGAGGTGAGCCTGTGGTTGTGCAGTTTAGATTTCTGCACACACTTTGTGAGTAAACAAGACGGTGCATATTTACTATTTGAAAAACTGTACAAGCCATATAAGGGATGGGGCATTAACAGGTGTCTAGTGGCTCGGTTGGTCGCTCAGTCACATTTTCCATCACTGCTTCCAAAAGAAAACATTCCACTGTGCAGAAAACCCAGAGCTCTGACCTTGATTAAAACTAAAATTGGCCTTGTTGCTCTGATTCTCTCCATATCAAACTGCAACGCTGTATCAAGAAGCATATCATGTCATTCTGTTTGATCCTAATATTGTTTTATTCCTGTCCTGTTTATTAATAAAAATTGGAGTAAAATAGTTTTTAAGAAAACGACAGTATGGGCTGGTGAACTGCGCATCAGCTCCATGTGTGCTGACTAAAATGAATCGATCCTTCACAGCCTTCACTGTTTGTGAGTGGGATTAGCAGACGTGAGAAGCCGTGGTGAACTCGGGACACCTGGACGGAATTAATTCAGCTTTTTGTGAATCCGAGCCGGCATCAAAAGGGGATCAAAATCCTGAACAAAACAAAATTAGCACGGAGTGGAGTGTTTCACAGCATGTGGAAAACATAGGACATGTGGCCCGTGTGCTTTTACATCAACACTGTCCTCCAATAACCTCTCAACTGTGAAGTAAAAACAGAGATTAAAGAGAGAAAACCTGGCAATTTCCTATCCTGCTGTAAATACAGATGAGACAGAAGAATCAAAATCAATACTTTGTTCAGCAAAATTGGACCTACATCGTCTAGTGGTTAGAAGCAGAGATATGATGGTTACCAAGTCACCTGAATGTTTACACATTAAATAAAGTTTATTATTACATGTATAATCTTAATTCATTTTATTCAGTTTTATTCTCAGAACAATTAACATGCTTAGGAATAGAATCAGCTTTTAATCTAGCCATGGGGGTCACAGTCCAGTGACTTCTGTGCCGGTCCCAAGCCCGGATAAATAGAGAGGGTTGCGTCAGGAAGGGCATCCGGCGTAAAACATTGCCAAATTTAACCATGCGAATCGTCAGTACGAATTTCATACCGGATCGGTCGAGGCCCGGGTTAACAACGACCGCCATCGGCGCCGTTGACCTACAGGGCGCCGGTGGAAATTGGGCTACTGTTGGTCGAAGAAGTAGAGGAGGGAGGAGAGTGCGCAGACAGAGAGAGAAGAGGAAAGGTAAGAGTGTAGGACTGAGAATAGGAACTCTGAATGTTGGTACTATGACAGGGAAAGGTAGAGAGCTGGCTGATATGATGGAGAGAAGGAAGGTGGATATACTGTGTGTACAGGAGACCAGGTGGAAGGGTAGCAAGGCTCGTAGTATAGGAGCAGGATTCAAGCTGTTTTATTATGGTGTGGATAGTAAGAGAAATGGGGTAGGTGTGGTCCTGAAGGAGGAGTTTGTGAGGAATGTCCTGGAGGTGAAGAGAGTGTCAGACAGGGTGATGAGTCTGAAGTTAGAGATTGAAGGGGTGATGTTGAATGTTGTTAGTGGTTATGCCCCACAGGTAGGTTGTGAGTTAGAGGAGAAAGAGAGATTCTGGAGTGAATTAGATGAGGTGATGGAGAGTATTCCCACGGGTGAGAGAGTGGTGATAGGAGCGGATTTTAATGGACATGTTGGCGAGGGGAACACAGGTGATGAGGAGGTGATGGGCAAGTTTGGAGTTAAGGAAAGGAACCTGGAAGGACAGATGGTAGTGGACTTTGCTAAGAGGATGGACATGGGTGTGGTTAACACTTATTTTCAGAAGAGGGAGGAGCATAGAGTGACTTACAAGAGTGGAGGTAGGAGAACACAGGTAGACTACATTCTATGTAGAAGAGACAATCTGAAAGAGATTAGTGACTGTAAAGTGGTAGTGGGAGAGAGTGTAGCCAGACAGCATAGGATGGTGGTGTGTAGGATGACTTTGATGGTCTGTAAGACGAAGAGGTCAAAGATAGAGAAGAAAACCAAGTGGTGGAAGCTGGAAAAGGAGGAATGTTGTGAGGAATTTAGACAGAAGTTGAGGCAGGCTCTGGGTGGTCAGGTAGTGCTGCCAGATGACTGGGAAACTACAGCAGAAGTGATCAGGGAGACAGGGAGAAAGGTGCTGGGTGTGTCATCTGGAAGGAGGAAAGAAGATAAGGAGACTTGGTGGTGGAATGAGGAAGTTCAGGATAGTATCCAGAGGAAGAGGTTAGCCAAGAAGAAGTGGGACATGGACAGGACTGAAGAGAATAGACAGGAATACAAGGAGTTACAGCGCAGAGTGAAGAGGGAGGTGTCTAAGGCCAAGCAGAAGGCATATGACGAGTTGTACACTAGGTTAGACACTAGAGAAGGAGAGAAGGACTTGTACAGGTTAGCTAGGCAGAGGGATCGAGATGGGAAGGATGTGCAGCAAGTTAGAGTTATTAAGGATAGAGATGGAAGGGTGCTCACAAGTGAGGAGAGTGTACAGAGGAGATGGAAGGAATACTTTGAGGAGCTGATGAATGAGGAAAATGAGAGGGAAAAAAGAGTAGAAGGGGTGAACTCTGTGGAACAGAAAGTAGATAAGATTAGAAAGGATGAAGTCAGGAAGGCTTTGAAGAGGATGAAAAGTGGGAAGGCAGTTGGTCCTGATGACATTCCGGTGGAGGTCTGGAAGTGTCTGGGAGAGGCAGCAGTGAAATTTTTAGCTAATTTGTTCAACAGGGTTTTAGAGAGTGAGAGGATGCCTGAGGAATGGAGAAGAAGTGTGTTAGTGCCGATCTTTAAGAATAAGGGTGACGTGCAGAGTTGCAGTAACTATAGGGGGATAAAGTTGATGAGCCATACAATGAAGCTATGGGAAAGAGTAGTGGAAGCTAGGTTAAGGAAGGTAGTGGACATTTGTGAGCAGCAGTATGGCTTCATGCCCAGAAAGAGCACAACGGATGCAATTTTTGCTCTGAGAATTTTGATGGAGAAGTATAGGGATGGTCAGAAGGAGTTGCACTGTGTGTTTGTAGACTTGGAGAAAGCATATGACAGGGTGCCAAGAGAAGAGCTGTGGTACTGTATGAGGAAGTCAGGAGTAGCAGAGAAGTATGTCAGAGTGGTGCAGGACATGTATGAGAGGAGCAGGACAGTGGTGAGGTGTGCTGTAGGTCAGACAGAGGAGTTCAATGTGGAGGTGGGACTGCATCAGGGATCGGCTCTGAGCCCCTTCCTGTTTGCTATAGTGATGGACCAGTTGTCAGAGGAGGTCAGACAGGAGTCTCCTTGGACAATGATGTTTGCAGATGACATTGTGATCTGTAGTGAGAGCAGGGAGCAGGTGGAGGAAAACCTGGAGAGGTGGAGGTTTGCGCTGGAGAGAAGAGGAATGAAGGTCAGTCGTAGTAAGACTGAGTACATGTGTGTGAATGAAAGGGAGGGAAGTGGAACAGTAAGGTTACAGGGTGAAGAGGTGAAGAAGGTACAGGAGTTTAAGTACTTGGGGTCAACAGTCCAGAGTAATGGAGAGTGTGGGAAAGAGGTAAAGAAGCGAGTGCAGGCAGGTTGGAATGGGTGGAGAAAGGTGTCGGGAGTTCTGTGTGATCAGAAAATATCAGCGAGAATCAAGGGGAAGGTGTACAGGACAGTGGTGAGACCAGCCATGCTGTATGGTTTAGAGACAGTGTCACTGAGGAAGAGACAGGAGTCAGAGCTAGAGGTAGCAGAGCTGAAGATGTTGAGGTTCTCTTTGGGAGTGACAAGATTGGACAGGATTAGGAATGAGTACATCAGAGGGACAGCTCATGTTGGACGTTTGGGGGACAAAGTTAGGGAGGCCAGATTAAGATGGTTTGGACATGTTCAGAGGAGGGACAGTGAGTATATTGGTAGGAGAATGTTGGACATGGAGCTGCCAGGCAGGAGGCAAAGAGGAAGGCCAAAGAGGAGGTATATGGATGTAATAAATGAGGATATGAAGCTAGTGGGTGCAAGGGTTGAGGATGCAGAAGATAGGGATAGGTGGAGAGAGATGATTCGCTGTGGCGACCCCTGAAGGGAAAAGCCGAAAGAAGAAGAAGAGGAATAGAATCAGCTTTTGAATATCTTTCCAGCATAATGAGTGTGGCATCTCAAGCGCATACTCAGTATAGATGAACGTTTGATTGACAGGAACAAAAAGGAATAGCAAAGCATTTGCCAAAGCCATATAGTGAAGGAGAGGTAGATTTGTTTTCTTTTCCAGCAACTATCATTCATTTTTAAATCGTCAGCTTCTGGCAAATGAATTCGATTCATTGTTCACAGCGTGGAGTAGAGGAACCACAGTGGTCTGTAAAGCACAGCCAAGGGGTCAGTGATTATTTAATTTTGTTACAGTAGTGGAAACCGCAACCCACATTATCAAGTTATTATGCCTATAAATTATGCTGTAATTTTGATGATCCTATAACTTATACTAATGACAGTTTTAGTATATTTTAATAATAAGAAGAAGAATTTAATTGTCTGTCTGTAAAATAGATATGTACATTTTTTTATATAAAACAGCGAAAGGGTCTTACAACAACTACAATGAGCCAAATGAACAAAAATGCATATGGATTTGATGATGGGAAGTTTAGCTGCCCTTAAAATATTTGCCTCAACCAGCTATAAGTAAACAATTCATACATAATATACTGTTGTAAATGCAGCAGTGGTTCGATCCTGTACCTGTTCGAAAGAGACTTAGGAACTAACATCATAATTGCATGAAACAAGTCTGAAATTTGCAATACAACAAATTCTGCATTCTCCAATATCCTATGTACAAATGTGGCCGGCAAACAATAATCTGATCTCAATTAAAGGAGGAATATAAATAACAGTGTTAGGACATTTTAATTAGTTCGAATGTATGAAATTGAGTGTGGCATCTGTTTCTACAGAGCTGCAATGGTTTTAAGACTGAGGACAGGACAGCATGTAAACTTAAGCCAAATTAAAGCATGATGAATAATCAGTACAGTAAATTAAATGAGAAATGAATGAGGTTCAGGACTCGAGCAGAGGCTAAGATAAGATAAAGGAAGGGTTCTCTGAGTAGACTTAGTGATGTATCTGACATCACTTTACCAGAAACATCTGAGAGAATATTTGCCAAAATGTTAAGAGGCTTTTTTTTCTGGCAAAGCTTCATGTACCAAAGTAGCTAATGCATTTGAAGGGTTGCCTGAGACCAAACAAGTCCCAACTTATCCTGCTTTCAAAGGTTTTTGAAGAGGTGGTGAGTGTGAACTAAACCAAATCCACTGATGGTTCAGAAACGGATTAATGATTGAGTCCTTAATAAAAGCATTCCATATTATGATTCCTTTCATAATATCATGCTACCCATGTCCTATAACAAGCTGCAGAGTGAGAAACATCTTTTAAAAAGAAGAAAGTATAATAGGTCTCAGACTTATTACAGCAAGCAAAACATTTTTTTGGTTTAACCTGGAATCATTCCTGCATTTGATCCTAACACTATGTAACAAACATAATACATTTACACTAACAGTTATTTTATTGCTTAGTGTCTTTTCCTTGTGTAATCTTTTAGTATCTGAAAGTTTAGCAACAGTCAGGAATTGCCACCATGTTATTAATGGAAAAAGCTACACTCTTAAAAAGCTACTTATTCATGCAACTTTCTAATCAGCAGAGAGTGTTACAGCAGAGCAATTTTAGAAAATTGTGATCTCAGTGATTTTGATTGTGTCAAGATTGTTGGTGCCAGATGGCCTGGTTTAAGTATTTCTGTTTGAGTATAACTGCTGACCTCCTGGGTTTTTAACACACAACAGACACTAGAGTTTACTCAGAATCTTGCAATAAAGAAAAAAACTGTTGAGAAAGATCAACTGAGACTGGCCAGACTGGTTTGAGTTGACTTAAAAAGAAAGGCTACAATAACTACAGATAACCACTCTGCAGAATGGTGGTGAGCAGAAAAGCATCTCAGAATGCACATTGAACCTTGAGGTGGACGATCTACATCAGCAGAAGACTACATCAGGTTTTGCTTCTGTCAGCCAAGAACAGAAAGCTGAGGCTACAGTGGACACAGACTCACCAAAACTGGACAGTTGAAGATTGGAAAAAACACAGCCTGGCCCTCGATTTCTGCTGATGCACACAGATGGTGGGGGCAGAATTTGGCACCAACAGCATGGATCCAGCCTGCCTTATGGCTGGTGGAGGTGGTGTAATGATGTAGAGAATGTTTTCTTGGCACACTTTAGGCCCATTAATATCGTTAATCACTCACTCATGTTTGAGTATTGTTGCTGTCCATGTGCATCCCTTCATGACCACAACTTACTGTCTTCTAATGGCTACGTCTAGTATGATAATGCACAATAATGTCACAGAACAATAGTCAACTTACAAAAGAGATCCCATGCACGTGACAATGAGTAAAGTGTTCTTAAGTGGTTTTTCCATTCACTGGATCTGGATCCAGTAGAAATCCTTTGAGTTATGGTAGAACAGGAGTTTCACAACAATAAGAGGAACCTGAAAAGTCTGCAGGAATTGTGTGACGCAGTCACGTTTACGTTTAGCAGAATCTCAAAGGAATGATTTCAACATCTTGTGAAGTCCATGCCCTACCCAGTATTTGTACAGTGTTCCTAATAAAGCACTCAGTGAGTGTACATTCCCAATATATAGACACACAGATGTAGCAAATTTGCTCAGAAAAATTAGCATTGATACAACTGCGATGTCTACAGCACACAACAGCACACAACTTTAATGACGAAAATGTAGTTGCGTTGAGACCGTATTTACTTCAGCTTTTGTATGTGAAAACTACCTGTCAAAATGTACACACCCTATATAAGTGCTAATTTTGAGGTTACTTCCAGGAACGGAATGTTAATTTGATGACAGGTTTCTCTAGGAAAATGTTTGTTATTCTCAAAATGTAAGAGTACACTGTTTTTTCCAGGAAGACTTTCATTAAATGTATGCAGAATGCAAAATGACTTATATAAGCTGCTAATGGAATGTATATTAGTAGTAGTAGTAGCAGTATATTTTATTTTTATTTCTTTATCCTATGATCAAAATGCAAAGCTGAGAGAAACCAGTTATGTATAATCATAGCTGATGTATGTAAGTATATTTATCTACCAAATCCTGGATTATTTTCTCACTCCACCACACCTGGGTAAGCAAGAACAGATCCTCATTTCACTGAATTAAAGCTGAATAGACAATATTTCCTCTGACAGAGGATGAGGACACCACATCTCCCAGGTTTTTTGTGCTCTGGAAGCTACTGTCCAGTGGGGGGCAGGAAAGAGATCAGGATTCTTTGTGGTCTTTTTGTTCCAGCAATAAACAAACTCGATTCTCACAAACCATGGAAATTCTTTTGTTTTACTTTATGATTCCTAAAAAAAATCAACACTTTTTAAGCAGAAACATATTTAACAGATGTACTGTAAATAAGAACCATGCAAAGAGAAAACTAATTCAGAGACTGTATAGTTAAGAATAAGTGATTATAGTAATTCCTGGATTAGTAAACAGTTGTTCTATATATCTATCAGATTAAATCCAGGACATAATCAGATGTTACTGATATTTTGAATGCAAAGGTATTTCTGTGTTTTTGGTGTTGAAAAGTTACTGAGATTTAAACTGATTCTCTCACTACATCATTAATCAACTCTCTCTCTCTCTCTCTCTCTCTCTCTCTCTCTCTCTCTCTCTCTCTCTCTCTCTCTCTCTCTCTCTCTCTCTCTCTCTCTCTCTCTCTCTCTCTCCATGAAGTAAGCACACAGCAGAAGTTGTTTTTCCTTTACTCTTGATTAGATAACTGATTCTATTATATTCAGAGTATATCTAATGGAAACAACATATGAAAGTATGAATGTTCACACCACATTAAAGCTATCAAAAGAGATGCAAGTATATCAACACTAAAGTAAAAGTTAGCATGAATTTAAAAGGAGACCCCCAACCCTACAACAATATCTGATAAGCCAAACCTGTGTATTGTTGGAGCTGATATATAGACAGAAACGGAAGTGCTGGGAAGTACAGTAGGCAAGTAAACCTTCATGAAATATATCTTTTTTTCTGAGAAACAACAAACCATGACAGCAAACAGTCCAAACCATCCTAATCTATGGCCTGACACACACACAACACAAACACACACACCCTAGCACACCTCTCAGTTTCAACCACAGGAACATCTGCCACTCTTCATCCACCCATCACCTGTTTTTCAGGACCTTGAGCTCCTAAAAATTGCACCTCTTCAGAGATGTTGATGCAGCCAATTACTGTTTGAGCAGCTTGTCTATTTCCTGGAAAGGAAGGACAGTTTGTTTAAGCTGTTGGGTTTCTCAGACTATTAAAGTACAGGGCTTAGGTTGGCTTCTCTCTTTGCCTGTTACTCCACAAAAACCTCACATCAGACTCCAATGTCCTGTAATTTAAGCATTGCGCTGCAGGCTATGTTCACCATCTTATGGGATCATTTCAGAGTGTGGCGTATAACTAAAAACATGACCTGCCTTTCCTGTGACTTTATTGGACACAAACTCTTCCTCATTTGTCTTGTTTCTGACATCTTGGACTTGGGATCGATTTGGGATGAGAAATCTTTCAGCATTTGGCTACGCTAAGCACAGACATAGCTCATAATTGAACATGTCTGCAGCTGGAGAGATTGCAGACAACATTCTGAAGTTTTAGATTAGTTTACTGCGTTTGATCGTAGTTGCATCTACAGGCCACATGCTGCTAATTCCTGCTTCAGCTAGCTTGTCTAAATGCTTACTAAACACTCATTTAAAATTCTTTCTTTCTTTCTTTCTTTCTTTCTTTCTTTCTTTCTTTCTTTCTTTCTTTCTTTCTTTCTTCTTTCTTTCTTTCTTTCTTTCTTTCTTTCTTTCTTTCTTTCTTTCTTTCTTTCTTTCTTTCTGAGAATTTCACATATTTTGCATATTTCCCCATTAATTTGCCCATTAAGAAGTACACAAGGTTATATAGAATGATTCTAACTGTAGTCACTGATGCATTAAAGGAAATATATTTATACAACTATATATGGCTTGTGCAATATATATTTTTTGTACAAGCCAGTATCCTTTGGTTGCTTTTAATTTTCTTGTCATTGAGATTCATGAGCACAACCTCTAAAGCATGATGGGTCTTTGTGATATTAAAAGAGCCTAAAGCCAATCAGCATCTATAACAAGCAGCAGTAATGTTTCATGTATAGGTATTTAAAGCTAGCCTATTTACTATAAAACTGGCTGTTGGTTGTTACTTAATAGTCCCATCATCAGATCATTTTGAACCTTAATACAGTTTGAACCTTAGAACAGATGAAGAATTGCAAGGAATTAGAGAAAAAAGAGAAAAAAAGAGAGACAGAAAGCCAGAGCTGACTGGAGGCAAAAGCAGAAACAGAGCAGAGCTGGAAATTGGTGGTTTCTGTGCAGCAAATGTCCTGCTTTTCCAACCAAAATTAAATGTGTCTTGAAACTATTGGCAATTTACAGTGCCACTTATCTAGCTTTAAAACAAAGAGCCATACGTTCACGATTTTAGGTTCTTGTAATGGACACCAAAGAAATGTACCAGACTGTGCTTCTTCCTTTGTGCTTGCGTTAAGAGCACAGCACAGTTCACCAGTTTACTGAATGATTTATCCAGATTCAACTTTTTCATGCTAAAATTTTGACTTTAAGGTGCAATTAATCTTTTACATTCTAGCTTGGGGAAATACAGACCTTATATAGAAACACAGTTCAGAAAGAAAACAGAATACCTTTACACTATTATGATGATGATGATGATGATGATGATGATGATAATGATGATGATTATTATTATTATTATTGTTATTGTCAAAAATATCTGCGGAATGGAGCATTTTTCTTCAGTGTAGTCTGCATGACTTTGTATACTTTATCGATTATGATCTGAAGAACTCCAGTGAACTTTACTATTCCTAACTATGATCATTTCTAACTTTAAATAGCATAAATCTTCAGTGACTAGTGTGCAGTGTGTTGGCCTCACACATAAGTCCATGATTTCTACATGAGCTAGGGACAGGGTTAGGACATGGTTAGGAGAAGGGTTACAGTAGGGTTAAAAAATTTGCATTTGATATTTCTTTTATAAATGTATCCATATTTTGATTTATTTTGCGCAGGCTACATCTAATAAACCTTTCCCTTTTCCTTATAGTTATTTATGAATTTTTGAGTGATTTGGGTTAGCTTGTGATTATTTCATGTGTTGTATTTACTTGTTTAAGCATTAAGATCTATCATAGTTTGTATAGCTGTTTTTGTATTTAAGTTGTCCATTTTATTTTATATTTATTTTCACTTTGGTTTAGATAATTAGGTTGGAGGGAAAAGGAAGTAAGTTTCGTCTTCTATTTAATTTGCCTCTTTTTTCTATTTTATTTATTCCATGTTCTAGGTTAGGATTTTGAATTGAATATTAAGTGTATCCATATTTGGATTTGTTTTTCTAAAAAACCTTTTTTGTTTGTTTCGTTTGGCTAATGAACTTAATAGGAAGTCAGATGGTTTAGGGTTAGCGATTGGGGTTAAGGTTAGAGTTAGGGTTACAGTAAGGTTAGGGTTAAAGTGAGGTTAAGGGATAGAGTTAGGTTAAGGGGTTCAGGACACCTTCCTGATTTCCCGAGTAGGAGTTACATGGTGATGAAAGATGTTTCATTTTCAAAGATGCATTTTTGACCGTTATAAGTTTTCACCTTTCAATCAATAAGCTTTCCAAAATCTGCCATGTCCAACATAAGACCTTCAACTTTATAACACAAAACTGAAAAGGGTTACTAAGTAATGGCTCAAAAAGTGACTAACATTTAAATTCTCACTCTATCATGCTCTGCTGCATGTCCTCATGACCGACCTGCTGTTCCCATCTCAGTCACTTTGCTTCCCCAAATAGTGAACACATATTTCCACTTCTCCCTTCTTCACTCATTTGTGTATTCAGATCTGTTTTTGTGTGCATTTTGTGTGGGTTCTTATTTAATCTCCTACTCTCATGCATGTTATCATTGTCACCATATTATCACATACATTGTGGCTTTTAACTTGTGTTTGCATCTTGTCTTCCTGCATGTAACTCAGTGTTATTGTGTCAAGGATATAAAAGGATATGAAGATAACGACTTCTCACTTTCATGCGAGTTGCCAAACTAGTATATTTAATCCTACATTTTGTTAAATGTCTAATATCTATTGTTGATCATTACATGAATATGACGTGTATTGTTAACCTACTTTTCTTTTCAAGGAAACTGTTTCTCAAGACATCATCACAGTGCAGTTTACAGTGCCATTATTAGTTGTAGAAGTATGCTAATTATGAAGATATGAAGTTGTTTTCAAGTCAAGACTGTAAATGACAATTTTACAAGACTCAAATTCCGTAGGATGAGAACCATAGGAAGACAAGACAAAATGTTTTTAATCAAAAAGAAAAAGGGAATTCATTATGAGCACTGAGAGGTGAAGTGAATAACACTGATTATCTCCTCATCATGGCACCTGTTAGTGGGTGGGATATATTAGGCAGCAAGTGAACATTTTGTCCTCAAAGTTGATGTGTTAGAAGCAGGAAAAATGGGCAAGTGTAAGGATTTGATCGAGTTTGACAAGGACCAAATTGTGATGGCTAGACGACTGGATCAGGGCATCTCCAAAACTGCAGCTCTTGTGGGGTGTTCCCGGTCTGCAGTGGTCAGTATCTATCAAAAGTGGTCCAAGGAAGGAACCGCGGTGAACCGGCAACAGGGTCATGGGCGGCCAAGGCTCATTGATGCATGTGGGGAGTGAAGGCCGGCCCGTGTGATCTGATACAACAGCTACAGCTCAAATTGCTGAAGAAATTAATGATGGTTCTAACAGAAAGGTCTCAGAATACACAGTGCATCGCAGTTTGTTGCGTGTGGGGCTGCATGGCCAGTCAGGGTGCCCTGGTGGTCATAATGTTATGCCTGGTCAGTGTATATATAACTTATTAAGAGTCATCATAGGTGGAAATCTTCATGGATAACTACCAACAATGATAAATCTATAAAATATAATTTTATCCACCTTTAAATTCAGTGCTCTTTCAAACATGTAGTGGACACACAAAATTTTATAAATGTGCTTCTCCAACTTCTACAGCATGTAAACAAAAAGCAGAAAAGCACATTGTATGGAGAGGGAGGATATTCAGTGGACTGTCTCTCTGCCTGTGTCGCTCACCTGCATTCTGCTGTGTAGTGTTTTCATTGTCTCCGCATATCTTTCAGCAATATTCCAGAAATGGGGCTTTGGTAACCGCCTAGTTTGCTTGATTGTTCTCCTCTCGCTGGCTTAGATGCATGATTCAGCCATCATGGCTTTCTGATTGAACGCTCACTCACACACAAACACACTCACACGTCTTTTGCACTGGTATGCAACATATGTTAGCTGGAGGTATTATCAGAGATCTGCATGAACTCAACTTATCAGTGGGTCCAGCGGAAAAAGAACAAGATAGAAGAAAAGAAAACATTGGATTAAACAGTCTAGTAATATTCAGACTAAGCTCTAGCATTCTGTTGCATAAATGTGTTAACACAGACAACTGTACAGAATGTTCCTGTACTGAGGAAACTCATTTATGCCAATAAAAAAAATCTATGACTAAAGATTTTTTTAATAAGAAAAATATACAGCATGATTCAAAATAGCACTAAACAAACAGACATGTGAGATGGTCATGCCAAAGTTTTACCCATGAAGTTTTACTCAACCTCCAAACACTGAAACAACCCAGTAAAACTCTATTCCGTTTCCTTATGCTTCCTGGAGGATTTAAAGTCATCCATGGAAACTGAGCCTATGTTTACTTTACACTAGCAGCGTTAGTTGTTTCATTCATTAAAAATGCCAGACAGATAAGGTAACAGCTAAACATTTGATTAGGTTGCAGAGACTGAATCTGTATTTAATGACAAGGAACTGCAGCAGGTGGGAAAGGACACACTTCTGAGAAGGAAATGAAACCTGCGGAGGCAAGCAGACGGTACAATATTACACAGGATGTAAAGGAGAGAGGCTGCTGGGGCAGCTGTGGACATTCACTAACCGCATGCTTACTGCTTGACCTATTGAAAGCGTACGCAGACGCCATTTAACTGCTGATGTGGTTGCTCGTGTATCGTTGTGAATACTCCACCTACACACCTGATCCTGATTGATAACACATATCACATTGCACTGAAGACTCACTTTCTATAAATAAATGTCTCCTTATACTATATTAATGAGGCTTAGATTATGTGGACGTTACCTTAAAAACATACACCTGTGATTTGCAGTGCTGCCGGAACTAGTGTCGGAGCTGCTGTTATTCAGGGTATAAAACATGACGACATGCTGTTAAAGGAAGATCAGTGCGGGGCATGCCACGTGGCCCAGAAGTAGCCAGAGAATCTGTGATTCATTTAATTGTATTTTGTTCCAGTGGTGGAAATTATACCCCTATTGCTAAAGATTGAAAACAAGTTCAGGAATAAGTCTCCAATAAGCAGGCAGAATATTGCTGCATACATTTGATTAATTAGCCTTAAATGCCCTTAGCTATTTCCATGTTAGTGCATTTTATCTCATTTTGATCCGATTCTATTAGTATTTTTTGTAAAAACAGACAATCTGAAAAAAAAAAAATCTCAATGCATGTCATAGTGTTAGTGTATGTGACCAATAAAATTTCAATTATTTCACTAGATTAAATAACTGCTAAAGGAGACCCAGGCTACAATAAGTGCAAAAAACAATATATTAACAGACTAAGGAACATATCACGAAAATGTGTTAATGAGAAACCAGAAAGTCTCCTTGTAACAGTGAAAATATTCACTGTTACAAAGCGCTCCATCTATAAATGTTAAAAATCTTGGGGAAGTGGCACCATGTCACCAATTACATGTTTGTATTTATTAAATAACACTTTTTAAATCTGCTTACGTGGAACAAATATGACAATTCATACAATTAACATACAGTTAATGTTTCCATCTGCTCTGACTGTAGCATTGGTAATTTAATTGTTTGCACTGGTTCACTTTTTTATACATTATACTGCACTATTATACAGTGTATATATTTAGCTATATTTTCTACACAGTTAACCTTACTTAAAATTCCTAGATGTTTCTTTATTGTTGTGCACCAATACAAATTCCTTGTACATGTAAAATCCACAGCACTCGGGAATAAAGCCGATCCTGAATTGAACAGTGCTGTGGTCTAAAAGGTACAGGGGAAAAATCAGGATGGTGATCTCTACACTACATACGCAGCATGGACACTAGGTTGAAATTGCTGGAACGTTCCTTTAAAAAAAGGGGGGGGGGGGTGATGAGACAGTGGCCACAATTTGTTTTGACAGGGGGGTGAGTTGCGAGAGCCTCAAAACTCAGATCTAATACACTGGAAATGCCTGTCAATCTAATAGCAAAAAAAATAAAGAAATCCATGGAGCTCTACCACTGCATGGAAATTTACAGTAACATTACTGAGTAATGCTCCCACCCTGAACACCAAGATGGACACATTTACTCAACCCATTAGTTGTTCATGTGCAATCCAGTAAACAATGAGTCATTAAAAATCCCTGAGACCAGATTAAAATTCTAGCTTTTTTTTTTTTTTTTTTTTTTTTATATATATATATATATATATATATATATATATATATATATATATATATATATATATATATATATATATATATATATATATATATATATATATATATATATATATATATATATATATATATATATATATATATATATATATATATATATATATAATCAGGGCCAGTGATTTTTATTTTTAGTACTACTTTTTATCTTTGAAGTAATGAAACTAAGCATTGGCTACAGCATCTTCGAAATAAACCAGCCTGCAGTTTATTCTTAAGTAAAACCAGATGACTAAAAATTCACAGCATTCTCCTCATCAGTTAAAAGTAATCCCGGAGTTTATACTTTAACTGTTATTAGAAAGCTTCCATCACTTCGATCATGACTTTGATCATTAACCGTCTTTAAACGTACAAGGTTCGATTATTTTCCTTGCATAGCAGCTCATTACTACCACTTTCAGACTTCACTCAACAGTACACCATGTTACCAACCTGCTGACTCATAGCTTTGTGCTGTGGTGTGGCAGTGGGAAATGGAGCAAGGCCATGACAAAGCTCTGCTGGAGACAAGAAGCAATTCAGGAGTGTCCCCTGGAGAGGTATGTGCAGAAAGACAATGTTCCAGTAGAATTACAGCTTAAGAACTTGGAACCAGTAACTATTACGCACAACCCAGTTACTCAGATCAGTATGTTACCCATTACCAATGAGACCTGAAATTTTGGATTGTCCAGAGCACCACCAAATCGCCACACTACATTTAAAAGAGCTATATTAGTATGAACATGTCAGATCTCAGTATGTTGAACTTATTAAGAAAATAACCAAAAAGAACATTCACTTCACATCTGGAAATAAAGACAAAATTTACATCACCATGGGGTTCAATACTTTATTTCCCCCTCCTCTTCATACATATTTTCCTGATGTTCAACTCCATCCAAAGGAAACTTAAAGTGAGGTAAAAGTGCTCAAATTAATTGACAATGAAACATTTTATAAACCTCAAAACACCAAGTTGACAAATAAGCTTTTTCCCAAACAAAAGAAAAAGAAGAAAAAGAAGAAGAAGAAAAAAAAAAAAAAGATATTTCCACATCTTAAACTTTTTCGACTCACAATCATTGGCACAGTCACAACACAAAACTGCACATCCTACAACTCGTTACCACCTGGCAAAGGACTTCCAAAGAAG
The DNA here is from genome assembly GCA_033459395.1 of Hemibagrus guttatus. NCBI lineage: Eukaryota > Metazoa > Chordata > Actinopteri > Siluriformes > Bagridae > Hemibagrus > Hemibagrus guttatus. Next base: position 21,506,913 of record JAUCMX010000006.1, read on the forward strand.
CCTCCAGCATCAGCAAAACTTTAGACAATTGTCCAAACACAGGACAGTCCTCCCCTAGGAAAACATTAAACAAATAATGATACAGATGCTTTCTGAGCCATAGTGCAACAGTACTAGCAAAGCTTAAACATCTTTGTTCACAGATAGCCAGCTAAGAGAATGTTCAAATAGGGAAATTCTGGAATTACAGCAGAAAAAAAACAAAAAAACCCACTTCTATCTGAAAGAACAAAATACTTCTGCATTAGTATAAACACTATGCATGCATCCATTTCAAATACAATCTCCTTATTATACAACCAACCTACTGTACATCGAGCCGTTAAACAGGCACCCAGCCAAGCCCCATCATGCCAAGGCTTACCTGGGTGGAGCTCAACCAGCAGGATAAAACATGTCCGATGGCATCTAAAAATGCTCAATCTGGGCAGGTTAAGGAGATGCTGTATCTATACATCACACATCCATGGTCTAGAACTTAAGAATGAAATTTTCACAAACTTTCATCAACATAATCTGAGGGAAAGTTACTTGGGTTTGTTTAGTGGAAACAGGACCACAGACATCTGAGAAATGAATACATTTGAAAGCAGACAACATGTAAAAACTCCATTAAGTATACCCCATCAGTCATGTGAAACATTTCAAGCCAGAATGCAAGTTAAATAATTCAGAAACACACAGAAGCCCTTTGTCCAGGATCCATTCTCTGCCTCACCCTGGCTCCCCAGGTTTTAAAGATCACTTGTATGCATTTAGAAATTTGAATGTGTGAGGTACTTAGCGATAACTGGTCAATGCCCAATTTTGCCTGGCTTGGTGGCATTAAAAGGGCAACTGACAAAGTGTATTACTGGAATGACTAGACAACTAGGTTTAAGAAAAGCAGGGTGTAAGGATGGATCAGAGAGGACATTATAATGTAAACTGACTTTTCTCTTGACACCAAAATGCCCAGATCCATAATATACAAGTATCCCAGCCCAATATTTACCCCAAGACCGGCCATCCACTAATCCCCACCCACTACATCCTTCCTCAAATCGACTCCAAGAACCACAGCCTGCCTACAAAAACCCTAAAGTCAATAAGTCCTGACCCAGGGGTGTGACCACAACAGTCAGAGGCCACAGTGACCCTTTCCCACCTCCCTCCAAAGTCTGTGTGAAGCAGATAAGAGACTGAGCATAGTTCTCCAGGTTATCTACTCTGTGTGTGTGTGTGTGTTTGAAAAAGCTGTGTGCAGATGCAGAGTAAGCAGAAGGAAAGACTTCGTCAAGAAAAACTGAAACAGCTGTTAGTCCAGAATGAAAGGCTTTTCAGACAAAAATAGTGATAACATTACTGCTATATTAACCATACCAGGGGTTTAAAATCCATAATAGGAATCTACCAAGAGCCACTGTAACGTTTCTGTGAATGAGGCCCTGCTCCAATGACCAGAAAAGGGTTCAGCGTGGATCTGTATGAAGGGCAAGAGCAGCAGAAGCACATGTAAGGTGTTCGTCACAGCAGAAAACCCTGACCACCTCCCTCCAGCATAGACATATTCTGCCCTGCACCTCTTAGGATAATTTTAGAGCGGTGTGACACCAGTTTGGAGTCTTGTTACACAGCAATGCAAAGCCTGCTAAGGATCACTATAGACTCAAGAGCACAGGACACCCAACACTTTATCCTTTTAAGGAAAAGGGACAACCTCGTTGTCATGCTCCCTCTCACATGTACACACATTGCGAACTTAATTCCATGCATAAGTCACTCAAAGGCAATACTGTCTTCTCACCGGCAGCCAACTCTGCCAAACATTACCCATATTAAATCACAGAACGATGACTAGTTAGTTTCTGAAAATGTTACTTGCACTGTTGTTCTTCACAAAAAAAAAAAGAAAATGCAGCTACATCTCTTATTTGCCCTAAACTGGCTGGAAATCTGAAAGCACACTAGCTAGAAATGCTCACCTGAACAAGCTTACAACTTGCAGCTGAATAGAGAAGTTTTCTTTCTGAAGTTTGTACTGGAATACTAAAAATATTTTTGCATGCAAACGATGTACACGGCTGTAGCACACTTCAAAACAAATGCCATGTAAACTATACTTTCAGCATCTGTATCTACAACAAACGTGCAGTGACTTTTACCTCACAATAACCCTGGTTATTATTATCTGAGGAAGTTAAAATGTTCAAGCTGAAAGCTCTTAAGGATATTAGCAGCTCATAGTAGTAAAAAAAAAAAGGGGGGGGGAGAAAAAGGAAAGGGGGAAAACCCTCCTCATTGCACACTGGAATTTTCTGTTTAAGCCTGTGCTTACATTTTTGTGTCACCCAAAATCTTTTTTTTTCCCAATTTATATATAACAAAATTGTGTTTTTTTTCTACATTTTCTATGTTTTATCACAAGAAGCATCAAAACTGTCCTTTTGAAAAATCTTTCCCTCCCTCAAAGACAAAAAGTATGTAATACATTAGGGAGGGATAAGGCACAATAAGAAGAATTTCAGGTTGCAAAAAAATTCATTGCTCAGATTAGGGACACAAAAGCAACAAAAACAATCTGAGAAACAAATTTAAGGGAACATTTGATCTTTCCCCACCAATATAGATAATCCAAGCTCTAAAAATATATATATTACTTTGGATCCAATGGTCTTGACACATTGACATAAGAATTTAGCAGAGTCCCCAAAAAAAAAAAAAAAAAAAAAAAAAAAAAAAAAAAAAAAAAAAAAAAAGCCTGAATGCTTGTCCTTTTAAATATCCTTTATGCCCCCACACAGGGTAATAGCACTCATGGCCAAACAGTTGTTTTTTTTTTTTTCCCCTTCAATCAATAAAGCATCGTAAATTTAGAGTCTTAGTTACAAGGCAGCCATGTTGGAATGGACTGGTTACAAGAGGCCACATAGTAGTTACTGAAGTTCAGGTCTCGAACATAAGGCGCTGGCTGGTAGTAACAGGTCACATTAGAGGCATCTGGTATGACATTCTGTTCTGCAAGCACGCGGAAAGCTGTGAGTGAGATGAGGTTAAGTGTCTGCCTCCTCTCATGTCCCATGAGGCAGACTGTGCTCTCGTTCACAACCCGTCGCAGGATCATGAGGTAGTCATACTTGCTTTTCTCCTCACCCACAAAGTGACTCTGCAGGTAGGCCTCAAGTTTCCGCTGCTGCTCACCGATGTCAGGAAAATCAATGAAGAAGCGAGAACACATATAGCGCTCTAATGCTTTGAACTCCTCCTTATCTGTGGGCCTGAAGTCTCTCACTAGAAGGTTACAATATTTCAGCAAGCCACCTCCACGGATTTCCTCTGGCCTTTTGGTGGCGATCAGCTTGTTCCTGAGGTGGTCTAGTGCCACAGCAAAGTCACCATACATGCTCTCGCCAGTTACAGAAGGGTAGAAATGCTGAGACATAGGCTTTTCTGAGTCGTAATAAGACAGCAGAGAATCCAAAATGATCTGGAAGGAGTCCACGCTGAACTCAAACTGTCTGCGGATCGAGTCCACGAACTTGAGCTCCACGTTGCGTCCATTATTGTTGGACAGGGAGATGAGGGACCAACGGTCCTGTTCCGTGTACACTTTAACCAGTTTCTGCACATAGGCCTCCTTCAGCGTCATGTGTGTGATCTTCTCCTTGTTAACCCCTTCTGGCAGGAAGTCCAACAAAGTGCTCAGCACCACATCTTTGATAACCTGGAACTCTGTCTCCTGGGGGAGATCGACTCTGAAGATGACATCCAGATCTTTGTAGCTCCAGCCAATGTCCTTCACCAGCACATGGCTGGCAGTAGAGCCGTTTAAGCGGATGTCGTTGACTTGGATGTCACTCTCCGCAAGCCGGTTGCGCACCTTCTGCACAATGTCCTTCAGTCGCACCTCCAGTGTGGGAAAGTTTCCCCGGCCGTGGATCGGCACCGGCTCGCTCAACACCTCGTTTAGCCGGCTCACCTGCTCCCAGGTAAGGACACTGTACGACTCACTCTTGCTGCTGTTTGAGGCCTCGGCCATGTTTGCCATCGTTAAGATTTCCTCAGACAAACTGCAATGAAGGAAAAATATTTATGGTTAAGCCAAAGACAATAAAATGCATCAACTCCACTAGAATTAACAACAACAACAACAACAACAACAACACTAAAAAGTGAATTGACAAAGCAGGATTACATAATAGAAGTGATAACATATCTATAAGAAATTACGACGGATAAAGCAGCTGTGTCATGCAGATAATCATGTAAACTTTGGAACAGAGCAACGCAGTGAGAGAAGAGACGCTTCCCCCCACCCCCTCCCACACCCACACCGCCTCCCACTGCTTACAGAAAGGCCAAGCAGCTTTCATTAAAACACTCCAAAACTCGCTTGCCCTTCACCAGGCTCCGTGTGAAACTTTTCCGGGAAAACTAGACAGCGAATAAAAAAACTGGTATTTAAAAAAAAAACAAAAAAAAACAAATGAACGCAAAACAAACATGTCGAGTTTAAACCGGTTTAGAAGCACACGCTTGTGCGGACATGTTGCCACCATTATTACTCAACCTAACAGGCTAAAAAATGTTGGCCTTGGCGTTATAATAAAACCCACAGAGGGGGAAAAAAGAAAGGACTGTTGTAGTTGCCGAGCGAGCACCATCATCTGAGCTGGAGCTACACACACATACAGGAGAACTGGGGCTTTACATAGGCAGCATGTGACGGCTTCACCAAACCATTAGTGAGTTAAATAATCTGACAGCAACATTTCATCACTTCAGCATCGCCATCAAAATGCTGGAGCAACACGAAGCGCATAGCGAAACGCACACGATTTTTGTACTCTTTACGCGTAGACGAAGAAGAAGAAATAAAATCGCTCGTAGTTCAGCTGTTACACAAACAAGACAACGTGGGGAGAAAAGGAGACAGTTAAATAAAGCACAGAATACATAAATCAAACCTGCCGTCAACACTGGATCCAGGTGAAGTACTCAAACGAAGTGGTGAGGGGGAAAAAAGCAGCGACGTTAACGAAAGTTTTGCACATCCATCCACGCACTCGCCTCCTCACTGCTCCGCATTACATTCGCTCACTTCTGACTCCACAGCGCTGCCTCGCCTTCTTATATGCCGAACAGCCTGCTGGGTAAATTTTTTTTTTTAAATAAATAAATATATATATATATATATATATATATATATATATATATATATATATATATATATATATATATATATATATAATATTATAAATTTATTTATTTATTTATTTAAAAAAAATTTAAATACATATACATATATATATATATATATATATATATATATATATATATATAAACCATCCGCTTTTCACAACGTACTATATTTTTATAACTTGGCCTTGTATTATTTAGGTCAAAAAATCTTTTTTTTTTTTTTTACTGTGTTGTTTTTGATGCGTGAAGTATATTTACCGTAGATAGCAGAGACCGCAGCTCTCACGGCTTATGAATTTAAAAATATATGGGGTTCCATTACCCGCATGCGCTCAGCGAGCCTATGATTGGCTGAGCAGGTTATTGCGTTGCCAGGTAACCATCCGCCTAAGTCCATTTCGTTTCTGAGTATTAGCAGCCTCGAGCGTACTAAACTTTTATTATGAAGCTATTTTACATCTAATTAAGGAAATGCGGTCATAATAATGAAACCCTAGTTTTTACATATGTGTTTCTGTTGGCAAGTGGATCTAACTGAATATCTACACTTGTAGTGAACTTGTTTTCCAACAGAATTGTTTATAATTGTTTATGGACACTTGTGTTGCCAAATGTTTTGGGACACCCCTCCAAATCATTGAATTCAGGTGTTGTTTTTCAGGGGTTGGGCTTGGCCCCTTAGTTCCAGTGAAAGGAAATCTTAATGCTTCAGCATACCAAGACATTTTGGACAATTTCATGCTCCCAACTTTGTGGGAATAGTTTGGGGATGACCCCTTCCTGTTCCAACATGACTGCACACCAGTGCACAAAGCAAGGTCCATAAGGACATGGATGGGAGAGTTTGGTGTGGAGAAACCTCACAGAGTCCTGACCTCAACATGATAGAACACCTTTGGGATGAATTAGAGTGGAGACTGTGAGCCAGGCCTTCTTGTCCAACATCAGTGTCTGACATCACAAATGTGCTTCTAGAGGAATGGTCAAAAATTTGCATAAACACACTCCTAAACCTTGTGGAAAGCCTTCGCAGAAGAGTCGAAGCTGTTATAGCGGCAAAGGGTGGGCCAACTCCATATTAAATCCAAGTGCATGTAAAGGCAGACATCCCACTTTTGGCCTGGCTCACAGTCTCCACTCTAATTCATCCCAAAGGTGTTCTATCGGGTTGAGGTCAGGACTCTGTGAAGGCCAGTCAAGTTACTCCACACCAAACTCACTCATCCATGTCTTTATGGACCTTGCTTTGTGCACTGGTGTTCAGTCATGTTGGAACAGGAAGGGACCATCCCCAAACTGTTCCCACAATGTTGGGAGCATGAAATTGTCCAAAATGTCTTGGTATGCTAAAGCATTAAGAGTTCCTTTCACTGGAACTAAGGGGCCAAGCACAACCCCTGAAAAACAACACCTGAATTCAGTGATTTGGGGGGTGTCCTAAAACTTTTGGCAATATAGAGTATATTCATTTTTATTTTGACAAGTATAAAAACCCTAATTTGTTATAGATTTTAATAGTTAGTTAAAGGAAGTTACAGGCAATTAAAAGACTCAGTGTTACCCTCACTTATACTGGTAGCAGGTTTATGCACTGTTGTTAACTCATAGCTCCAGAGTCCCTGATTCGAGGACCTGAGTCAACTGTCTGTGTGGAGTTTCAGTGAACGTTTCCACCACATGTCCATGCTGGTTTCCTCCAACATCCAAAAAAAAAAGGTCTATAGGTGGATCGGGAATGCTGAACAGAATGAGTGTGTGAAGATAGGTGTGAATGCACTGGTGTCCTACCCAGGGTGTATTCCTGACTCATACTCAATGTTCCTGACAGTGACCTGATCCGGTTCCACCATGACCCTGACTGGGAGTTGTCACTAAAGTTGAATGAGGGCATGAAAATTGGTCAAACTGAATACAAAAATAGAAGTCTATTATACCTGTAATTATTAAATTTCAGACTTCCACACCTACTCGGATTATTATCGGATAATTATTAGCTTCAGTGTCTTTGGAGTTGCGACTCACCCAGATTGTTGCATGGGCGTTAATCAAATTGGCTGCTTAAACAAAAACATGACAACATGACCTACATAAAGCTTGCAAAAAATGTTATGTGCAATTAGATATCCTGAGATTGACAGGATAAATGTCTGATCTGCAATATCTGTAATGGATTTGTGTTGCAAAATCCAGTGTGGTGGATATGGGTGATGAACTATGTGAGTAAGATGTTAAGAAATCTGTTGATATATCTATGTATCTAACTCATACTAAATAAAAGTCAGCCACTGAAACATGCGGTCTGACAATTCCTGTCATCACAATTTCTTCATCTATTAAAAATTATTTCTTAGACATTTATATGTACTTGAATGTGAGTAAGCAACGCTGCCTTTCATGTTTGTCATCTGAAGAAAAAGTGTTCTCTCAGCATTGCTCATAGTACATATGCACAGAGAGAAAAGGAAAGAGGTGTGTAAAATGCTGGTGAAAAACGAGGCGAGGAATCCCCCTTTAACAGTTCTGTTTTTCCCCCCACAGCATTTAATCATTCTGCTCTACTTCCATTTATTACGAGCTAAGGGGTAATCCCAGTCACTTCTACATACTCACTTTGCCTGAAGTGACGAGATAGATACATATAGTCAAACTGCCTCACTGTTAAAGTTGATTTGTATCACATTTAGGAAATGTCTAGGTCTAAATATGCAACAGAAATTGTTGGTATTATTGTCTAGACAAATACTGTTCCACATGTAGCATCTGAAATACAAAGAGAGACTGTGAACTTCAACTCAAGCAGGCCCTGTAGGCTATACTCTTCTCCTCAGGAAGAACAGGCCAGTGGGTTTTCACTCATTTTTGGCAAAAGTTTTGTGAAAAGCCTGTTGTGAATTAGGCTGAATTATTAGTAATGTGAAGAGAAGTTTGTGGCCTCAGCAGCGAGAGACATCCAGGTGCAGAGGAAACGAAAGCTTCCCACAGAGAGAGTACTCCGATTCAGACATCTTTCAGTCTTAGCCTCCATCTGTGGGGGGTACAGTATTGGCTGGATATAAGTAGACCTTTTGGATCACTGTGCAACAACATGCTTTCCTGAGGGAGGTCATCCATTTTATTCCAACAAATAACAGCCATACAGAGGATATAAAACAATGGCAATTCAATGGTTCTTCAGTGTACAAACAGAGGGAACAGGAGTTTAGACTGATAAAATTATACTTTTAACATACTAGGAAATGCATTCAGTAGCCCTGATGTGGACAGCAGTCTTTACCAACAACAACAAAAGCTACACAATATGTCTATTATACCATAACACTGTGGAATTCTTGAATCTGGTCAGAAAGTGATTAGTTTTTTAGAAATAGTTCTGAAGGGGGGGGCACAGTGGCTTAGTGGTTAGCATGTTTGCCTCACACCTCCAGGGTTGGGGGTTCGATTCCCCCCTCCGCTGTGTGTGTGGAGTTTGCACGTTCTCCCTGTGCCTCCCCGTTCCTCCGGGTACTCCGGTTTCCTCCCCCAGTCCAAAGACATGCATTGTAGGTTGATTGGCATCTCTAAAATTGTCCGTAGTGTGTGATTGCGTGAGTGAATGAGAGTGTGTGTGCCCTGCGATGGGTTGGCACTCCGTCCAGGGTGTATCCTGCCTTGATCCCCTATGACGCCTGGGATAGGCACAGGCTCCCCGTGACCCGAGAATAGTTTGGATAAGCGGCAGACAATGAGTGCTGAAATAACTCATTCAGCGTGACTTGTATGATTTAGGCTCACTAATCAACAAAAAAAGGTTGTTTTTTTTCAATATTACATGTTTTTGTTATTTTATTAACATAAAGAGGGAGAAAAATGAGAAAGATTGGTGTAGAAATTATGTAGTAAGGGATCATCATTGCTGCGGCACAGGAGGAACAAAACATTTCCTGACATGCTGTTATAGGAAAATAATTGATTTAGTATTAAGCTACACCACACCATCCCATTATTATTTTCCTTATTTACTGTATCATTAGCTGAATTAACTACAAAAGTGTTTTTCATTCGTGTGACTGTTGAACACCTTCAATGCATCCAGTGCTCCAGTTACCTCTTTGTGGTATGGGCTTTCTAAGCAATTATAATGGTTTCAGGGGGGGAAAAAAAGGTTTTAACCAAAACAGTAAGCAATGCAAATCAACATAAAAAACTATCATTCACAAGACTTATTCTGACATCACTGTGTTCATAAACTTAAAGTAATAGAGTGCTTATTGCTCATGTTTTTTTTTTTGTACATCAAACTTGCATAGAAAATAGTTAAATCCTAGAATTCCTATGATGTCAGAAAAGAGGAAAAATAAAACAAGGATAATTAGTTAATCATTATTGGCATATTGAACAAATCGGCAGTCATCTGTATTCAAGCCTCAAGCACCACTGCTAATGCTCAGATCTCATGATTAGGACAAAATCATCTGAAGTCAAAGAAGGTTCACATTTAGACACATGATGCACAGATGCACTACAGAACAGGCAAACAAGACGAAAACCCTAAAGGGAGTTAAAAAAAAATATATATATATATTAAGAGATGTTTTGTCCAAAGATGAAAATTTCAGTTCTCAGGAGGAGCTGTGCCACCTGCTGCAGCTGGCTTTGTCACAGAGTGGAAGTGAGTCACTGCCCATGCCACGGATGGCTAGGCAGCAACCATTAACACATTAAACACATGCTACAGGGGACATATGCGCACGCACACACACACAGGCCATTAACACATTAAACACTCCACTACATTTGCAGATGTCCACGCAAAATGTCACCCCCCCCCCACCTCTTTCCACTCTATGACTCATCATGACATATTCGTAACCTTCTCCCCATGACCTCAGCAGAAACATCATGACTGTACGGCTTATCAGTGACATAACTCTTTCTTGAAAAAAAGGGGCCATTTTACCAGCATGGAAAAGACAGGCACAAGCTGAGGAACTGTGAGTACAGAAAAGCCACATTCATGAGCTTTTACTCTGGAACACATGAAACAACACCGACAGTTTGGGAGGGGATAACAGTTATTAGTGTAAATCCACCAGTGTCAACATCAACACTTGAGAAATATTGTTGCTTCCCTTCAACAATATAACAGATGCTGAAGTTACTGCATACACTGGTACAAATACAAAGTGACTAATGGAGAATAATGTTGCTGGAACCAAAACTAAATTAGCAATTACAAGCTTAGAGAAGACCAGATCTTACTTAAAGGTCTGTGACTGTCTTGATTTCATCCTCCTCCTCCTCCTCTAATTGCTTTAATAAAAACAGGCACCCTGGCATTTCAAGCCACACACTGACAAATAAACCAACAGGATGACTAATAATAAACACACCAATAAAACTGCACACACTGAAAAGATGTGTTCACCAAGACACATTACTACTAATAAAACAATGCTGAAAGGCATGAAATGTTCATACACTTCCAGACACTCATTATTTAAACTGAATTAGGGCTTTAAAGAGAATTATAAATTTCATCTGTCCTCCCATTCATTCAAATCATCACATCGGACTCGGACTTGAATAAACGTAGCTCAATTTTTCAACATTATTTAGTCTTCATTAGAGGCATTGGTGGCTCAGTGGTAGGTTACTCGCCTATCATGCGGAAGGCCCGGGTTCGATTCCAGCCAATGCCTCAACCCCAGCCACTGGATGCAGTGCCGGTCCCAAGCCCGGAAAAATGGGAGGGTTGCGTCAGGAAGGGCATCCGGCGTAAAACATTTGCCAAGTTGTTGTGCGGACCAGTTGATCCGCTGTGGCGACCCCGAACAGGGAGCAGCCGAAAGCATTTATAGTCTTCATTAAAATATCTCAACAAAGCTGTTTTTGAGTTTCAACTCAACTGTAAAATAGCTAAATAGAAGAAAAACACTACGCAGTGTCCCAAACTCATGAACAGATGGAAATGGAAGTATGGGATGTCGCTATAAAAACAGAGCTTTAACACAGCCAAAATACCCATCTCTCACGGTGAAGACAAGACAGCTAAGAGAATGACAAGAGGTTTAGGAGACAGGTGAGAAAACCGTGTTCGTGTGATCCGTGTTGTCATTTGCAGACTGCTCTATTGAACCACCTGGTTCACAATGACACTGGCAGTGTTTTGTTGTGTACACTCATCGTGTGCCAACTCTGCCTCCTTATCTGCTTTTAGCTTTCTGTTTCCCTCTTCACCTTCACTTAGCTGGCATAGTGACCTCAACTAACCTAAACTCAGCTGTTTCAGCAGCTAACTTTCAGACCAGAATCTGAGAGATACCTGCATATATACAGGACATACAAATATAACAGATTTGTCCTTTTAACTTACTTTTAGCAGAACACACACACAGTACATGGCAGAAAGTGACATACATTAAGCCGGTAAGTCAACAGTGTGAATGTTTGGAAGCAAATATTGTATGGCAGAAGCTTGCTTAAGGAACTGGTAAATATTTGAAGATATTAGTCAGTAAGAAAACATACCATCAAGCTGATAGCTGATAACTGAAGAGTGGCTATGCCAGCCAAATGTAACCGTGGTTTCTGGAATACACAATTTTATTTAACAGTCATCAGCCATGTGTGCAGCAATCTATTTACTTACCTGTTCCATCTACAGAAATTTTTATCTGGATAAAAATTTTTCACCGCAAATAGGTATGCATGTGCAATATCTGTGCTAGAGCCGTCAATCACTATCCTACCATATACTTTCAGACAGGTTATATGCACTGAGGTGTGAAGGACAAAGTGAGAGAAGCAAAACAAAAAGGACAAATATTGGTGGTTGTCTAATTGCAGATGCTTCGTTTTAGATCCGATGGCATTGCAAGGAGGCTCGAAAACCTGCCATACTGATCTGCTTTTGCATCATTTCATAATTAATAACAGGAGTTGTGTGTGTTAATATATGCTCATTGGCCATTTTAATAGGAACATCAGTATCCCTTCTCATTTATGCAATTATTCAATCAGTCAATAATATGTGGCAGCAACGTAATGCAAAATATCATGCAGATATCCAGGTCAAGAGTTTTAGTTAATGTTCACTGCAAATCATCAGAATTGGGGGGAAATGTGACCGTGAGCACAGTGACTTTGACCGTGGCACGGTTGTTGGTGTGAGATGGACTGGTTTGAGTATTTCATAAACTGCTGATCTCCTGGGATTTTCGCATACAAGCTCTAGAGTTTATTGAGAACAGTATCGCAAATCCATCCACCGCAAGGTTTGGCATGTTGTGCATTCTGAGATGCTTTTCTGCTCATTACAGATGTAAAGAGTGGTTACTTGAGTTACTGTAAGTTTTTACATGTGGTCCTGCTGCCACAAGATAGGCCAAATGAATAACTGCATGAATAGTAAGCAGATGTATTTATTAAAATGGCCGTTAGAGGTATGAAAAAATATGTAACATATGACCTATTAAGTTGAGTATGAAGCAAAAAGGAAAACATAGGAAAAATACAGATTGATGTTATTACCTTCAATTTCTGTAACATCTTTATTGAATCTGTCACATTTTTAAAGATATTTACAGTACTGTCAGTTCAGTAAAAATACAGAATACAGAACACAGCTCTCAAAATCCACCTAGTGGTCATGTTGGCCCGGGCATCTCCCACAACAAAAACAGGTGATAGTTTATAAGGAAGGAGGAAGAGACGTTAGGCAAGTGGGAAAGGCGCTGAAAACATACATACAGAGCATTAGCACGCTGTTGCTACTGCCACCTGGAGTAGGGGTTAAGTAATGACAACTGACATTAGTTACAGATGTAAGGGGGGCAGGGGTGAAACATATCTTTGCAGGTGAGATAAAAATAGTTCCTACCAGCCAGTACCACTTGAAATGTGCATTATAAACACTGCATATTATTTTCCACTGGACATACTTGACAGGAACTACCTTGAAAAAAAAAGTATGTGAGGTTGGAACTCTGTTTAACGTGAAGTACAGCAGTGGTGGCCCCCTTCCTGTCTCTTCTGACTGAATATCTCTCTAAATATTGCAGTCTCATCAGGTCAGACAGGTCAGACAGAGTGGCATGCAGTGTGTGGGGGGGGGGGAGCATATACAAATGTTAAAAGATTTTTGAACTGCTGACTGGAATGAAAATAAATTGATCCAAAGCCCATAAAACTCCTGCGCTTTAGTCCAACAATGGTGCAAAACCAGTACAAAAATTGGCTTTATCATGGACATGTTAGCATAATCTCTGTGTGCATTTATAGAAAACATGACTGGACTTATCAAAAGTTACTTTGTTGTAGGATATTAAAAATGAATCGTTTTCTCTGCCTTGATTGACGTGTTTGCTATGTTTAGTGGTGAAATTTATTTGTTGGAAAAAACAAGAATCAGGGAAAGAGATGCAGTCTTTCTCCTTGTGCGGCAGAACTTTGAACACTTGAATATGAACAAGTGAAGCCATAAATCCAATACTAATTCAGTCAATTTGTGTACAGAGCAGTGTGGATAAGAGCCAGAACACACAACCCTTTATTTCAGACTGACTGAGTGCTTGAAAGGAAACAGGGTATACACACAGCTTCACTGCAATGAATGTTTTTCATTCTTTTTTTTTTTGTTTGTTTGAAAAAGGTTTGGAATAAACTATGTGCCATGTGCAATGACAGTCCTGAAAGCAACACCTAATCTATTAGAGCTGTAAATGAACGCAAAACCTCAGCCATTTCACCCACTAACCATGGCAAACCAAAAACATACTTGACTAAAAATCTGGACCAGAATTTGCCTGAAGTGTGCTGCAGGCTGATAGCAGACTAACACAAGAATGTGCACACACATACACTCACACACATACTGTATCAGTACATGAGAAGTCACAGAGATCCCAGGGTGCCTCTGGCCTGTGTTCTCTCCAAGGAGGAGAGTGGGAGAGATTTCAGAGGTCACATCATCCAGCTGCTGCCTCCCACAGCACCAGCTCTGGGTCAGAGTTTGGCCGGAGAGCCGTTTGTCCTGCTGCAGCAATTAAGCAATGTAAGCAATCAAAAAAACAAACCCAACAATAAGCTATGTAAAATCCTCTTTCACAGAGAAAAGACATTTTCCATGTTTGTTCGTTAGCTGCAACACATGACTGCTGCTGATTTCTTTGCTGAGCTGTGGTGTTCTAACAGATTCCACCAATGTCAGAGCCATGCAGCCAATGAATGAGTCACATAAGCCGTCTGTGCCTGACTGGCAGCTTACCAGATACAGTGGGGGGAAAAATACAAGCGACATATAGATGAGTTGACGGAGTTTTAGAGTGTGTCCTGGTCCCCTCTGCTTGGCAGTTAAAAACCCAGAGTCCAGGAGTCTGAGTGGAAGAGACCCGCAACGCAGTTACTCCTGAGGGCAGGTACCTGCAGTCTTTCAGAGAAAGAGGAGGCGAGCGCCCACACTCGCTGAGGCTCCTCTATCGCTATGCAAGGCTGCCGGGCAGGGTGATGTTACCCAGATGCAGCACTGGTAATGGATGAGCTTCCGTGTTGAAGACCCAGTTCTCCAAAGGCAGCAGATCATCACTGGAGAACAGCAGATACAGATACCTAAAGCACAGAAAGAAATACAATAAACTCTTTTAAGTCAGTGAGCCTTCTGCACCACCGGGGATTCAGCTTTGCTTCAGTTATTCCTGGTAAGCTTTATTTTCCACATCAAAACTGCAGTGATGCAACTTCATCAGCAGGTGGCATTAATGTTCAATAAGGTTGAGTGCTGAGTCTAGTTTATAGAGCTGTCTTTAAAAATTAAAATGTTGTTCATGCTTTTACTCATTAAAATGACATTATTACTACTGTCCTTAAAAGGCTAACATGTATATAATACTCAAATATGAGAAATGAAATAAATACTTTAGAGTCTCTGCCAAGAAGAAGCTCTGCTGGACGTCATCATAGGTGGGGTTGGAGGAGTAGACGTCTTTAACCCCAGAGAAACCCCCGCTGACTCTGCAATATTTATCTATAGCCTGCAGAAAACAGTCAGATATATGCTTTTAAAACTGGAGTACAGGCTGGCAGATAGATTCAACCATACAATCTAGTACATTGAAAGCAGTACAGAAGACAGTGTGCAAGGGAAAGGTTATTCCTTAACTTTTTATTTGCATGTACATATCAGCTCATCCCAAACTTCATCTTAATTTGCTGCCTCCGTCTGTTCCATACTCCTCTCTCAAAATGCCTTATCTCAGCTGTTTCAGTGACAATACTATTCTCCCAACACAGGGTTAAAGACATGAGGGATGGACGCAATCTGTGCCAATAAAGCTCATCATGCTGCTATTGTTTACCTGAAACAACACTGCATCATACAGCTGGTCTCTCATAGACTCATTACACAGGGCTATGAACTGCATCTGGGCCCTGCTCACTTCAACCTAATCCATTTAGCAAACAGCAGCTCGAGCTACGTCTGCGGTATATAGATCTCACAAACCGGAAACCAAAACCTAGACATCTTACAGGCTGATCAAGCCTCAGGGTAAGCAGAACATGTTCCTCATATACAAATTATGCATTTCTAGCTAAGCTCATTTTTCTTTCTACTTTATGGAAGGAAGATCTTTTTCAATACTGACACACACTAAGGCCCATACAGAAATGCTCTTCTGACTTGAAATAAAATAAATAATAAGTGGCAAAAACACAAAAATGTTTCTAAAAATAACAGGCTAAAGACAGGACCGAAATTGTCTGTGGCAGTTTATTTAAGAATAAATAGTTTTCTAGCAATGATTAAAGGCAGCCTATAAAAATAATTGCAAAAATAGCTGAAGGCCTGCTCTTTTCACACAATCCAATGAGTCCAAGAAACCCCACTTCTGCTCCGAGTTATCTGGTGACCTTTCTCCTTTCCAACCCCATTATTTATACCTTAAACAAGACCCTGGCCAGAAATGAATACCAAATTGACTAGTGCCATACATCTTAGACCATAAAAAGCTCCATGTTTGTCTCCCTGCCCACTGAGATGATCCAGAGATGGCGAGTTTCTGGCCTTAGTCCTCATAACTCGTATGAAAACCTTAGGGAACCATTATCTCTGGGACACTGTGGCACTCTGGCTGATATTCTATCAAGCCAAGGACACAGGCAAGCCTTAAATTTTTTTTTAATTTATTTCAAATACAAGTTGACTAAATCACTCTCTGTCAATCGTTGGTGTAGATCAGACACAATCATCCCAATTCTTGTCTTCTTGTCATGTCTTATACATTTTCAAAAATGTTTAGTACTAACAAAATTTCTAAAAGGAAGCTGCACGCCAGAACAAAGGTGAAACCCACTATAGTTTACTACAGCAATACTAGACATGTCTTTATATTGTCTTAGAAAATTAAAACCAGGAAATGTTAGTGTTATTAAACAAAACTCTAACTGGGACACACATACATATTAATGTGAACAGTCAGTGCTGACAATTTATCTAGCTAAACAGTGTGCAAGAACACAATGTCATATACTCAAAGAATACATTAAGAGCATTCTGGATGAAGAGGCAAAGTGGGACCTGGTTTGTGCGTCACAGCTGTATTTGAATTTGCAAATCTGTAGCCTTGGCAAGTGAAACTTTTCTATCTCTGTGATAAATGGCCCCAATAAACAGTTCTCTCTGGGACTGCATATATTTGGATCTGGCTGACATTTTGATTCTGCTGGGTTTGTGCATTTGTCATTAAGCATTTGGCTAGTGTCTTGCTTTAATTTAGGGAATTTTTTGGATAAACACTTTGGATAAACATCCACTTTATTAAGAACACCTGAATTCATGCGGTTATCTAAGTCAGCCAATTATCTGGCAGCAGCACAATGCAGGTCAAGAGCTTTAGTTCACATCAAACATGAAAATGAAAAGAATCTCTGGGACTCGGACTTGGGTATGAGTGTTTGTATAAACTGGTTTGAATATTGCAGAAACTGCTGATAAATTTTACACACAACAGTTTCTAGAGTTTATACAGAATGGTGCAACAAAAAAACAAAAAACACCGAGTGGGTGTGGGTGGAAATACCTTGGTGGTCAGAGAAATCAGTGTAAAATTGCCAGATTGCTTTGGGCTGCCAGGACATACTCTTATAATCTTAAATATTCACTCTTTACAACCACGGTGAGCAGAAAAGCATCCAAGCATACACAACATCTCAAACCTTAAGGTGGGAAGTGGAAATCGTGTGTTTACCAGCAATGTTAATACATTTTTATAAAAGATAGGGAGCTTTAATTCTCTTCACCTATGAAAAGTTTCATTGTGGCAGCAGATTATTCCTGCTCAGCTCTTTGAATTATGGATTATATTAAACCAGTCTGATTCCACTGAGGACTAGGATTGGAGGGCTGTAGGGGTGTGGAAGCTAGGACATAAAAAGCTCAGACAGGACAGTGTGCCAGTAGTCTAGGTAATAAACATAATGCTATTTAACCAAACAAAGCTGAGATGAGGAGACCGAGGACTGGGACAGTGAGACAAGAGAGGAAAGGGAAAGAGAGAGAGAATCTCAACATTTGCTTGGAGCTGAGAAGACAGAAACTGTTAAGCAAACAAACATAGCATCTACCTGTAAAATAGAACTTATGAAGAAACTTAAACAAGAAACAGAAATTAGCCATTATGGATATAAGGTCAGTGTAAAAATAGACTTTAAAAATGTATGTACATAAGCAGAAAGTGAAAGTACTGACCCGAGCTGCTTCCCAGCCCCACTGCCTGTACTTGGGGTCATGTGTGAATCTCCACATGTACCAATAAGTCTCAATAACCTCTGGCCTCAGGATGTAATACTTCTCATTCTGCCTCACAGCAACTGCCTCCAGCCCACTGTCAAACTTGAAGGCCTCTGGACCAAGTTTCAGAACTGCAGAGGCACACAATGATACATACACATCATCCAAGCAGTAGAAGAGAAAAAAGCTACAGCAGATTTAAACAGAACCGTGCAGTTGTAAATGCTGGCATTAGATTGGCTAACCTGCCACCCTAATGTTTTACCCAGTTATGGGGCCTACTGGGAAAAAGTTGAACCAGTTTATCCAAATTAAGCAGTGATGAAACCTCAGGCAATATGCATGATGCACAGACTGGCAGGACATCTGTGTAACACACTCGGCTACAATCTGACCTGGTCTGACTTTATTTGGAGTTCGTATTGTAGTCATTTGTTTGAGTCTCTTACAGCAACAAAAGTGGGACCTAATCTGTATTAATGCCTATGGTTTTGAAGTAGGATGTTTGACAAGTTTAAACAGGTGTGATGGTCAGATGTCCACATACTTTACTTGTTGAAATGAGTTATTTAATGCTTTTAACATTTAGCTACATGGTAAAAGAGAATAACTGCTTTTTTAACATTTGTTTACATTTTTAAAAATATAGCATTTATCAAATAGGTCTACTACTCATTCCATTAAATAGTTTAACCAACTAGAAGCTAGCTAAATGAAAGCTGCAGTCATACCACCTCATTACTGGACGCATGCAGTTGACTTGAGATTTGAATATAACTTGAGCCTATTACAGCAATTATTTTCCTTAAATCCTGGAATAAAAAAGTCTGTCTAGCAGCAAACTGAGATTCTATCAAATCTTTCTCTTACTGACCAGTGCGATCGTAACTTTCATGGCAAGTATGGGCGATCTCAGCTCCCAGCTGCAGGTAGTGGCCAGCCTTTTCTCCTGGTGACCCATCTGCCCCTAGGGCAAACATGCCCCCAGCAAAGCAGGTCAGATGACCCATCTTGCGTTCCAGGTGGCCGTTCTTCCACTCGCCAATAAAGGTGAGTCCGCTGCTGGACTTCCGGATGAGGTGACGCTCAATAGCCTTGTAGTTCAGAACAAAGAATGGTGAGGGAGGAGAGATGAGGCTTCCACACTAACAATGCTTATTTTTGGCAATGGGCCTCACCTCAATAGCATCATCGTAGGTTTTGCGAGCCTCTGTGTCAGTTTTATCAGACATGAGCCAAGCCTTCAATAGATACTCATAGAAACTGTCTCCGAGTCCTCCCACTGATGTATGATCTGAAAAGATGGTGGAGCAAGGTACACTGGTAAGGCTCATGGGACATACGCTTATAAAGAGCAACAAAATGAGAAATTCAACTCAATCATTCACAATGAAGCAGAAGCAAAAGCTAACAGCAAATATAGTCACTTGACCACCCAACCCAGAACCACAATATAAAACAGTTCACAATATAAACATGTTTTTTATTTAGACATGGATATGAAAATGTATTCATTTAGCTTATAAGATTATGAGACAAGTGTATACAATAAATTATTTAGAATGTTTATTCCTTTTCACCAACCAGTTTTTTCCCAGTTTATTCAGGCTTGATGGCCACCCTTATTTTAATAATGCATTAAGGTGCTTGTTAGTGCCTGTGTTTATTTGCAGAGAGACACCAGCAATCACCTAAACACTCTGAAAGGTCACTGCGGAATCTGCGTAACATGCTAATGGAATGTGTGCACATGGCTGAGTCACATCAGTAATGGCAATGGATCATAACAGCTTCTTAATATTACAAAACAAAAAGAAATATGCCTATAAATAGTGACAGCACTGACTGAAGCTTGATAATAATAGAGACAAGTGAAGAAAACGGTAGCTCCCAATAAGTTGATGATGAACTATAAATTATGTTTAAAAAGAACAATTTCGGAACAGAGAAACTGAGAATTTTTTGTTTAACTTTGTGAATGATAAAAATACACAACATTCCCGTGAGCTGTCTTTAAAGCCATTTAATATTAAAGAACCTAATCGATAATAAGCTCAGTATACTCAGAATGCAGACACAAGATCGACAAAACAGTGACAGACATCACAGAGGAATGGAGGAGGAAACTTTAACACACCCCAACGCCTACCTGTCAGGTCCTATAAGCAAGGAGAGAATGTGGTGTGGTGTACAAGCAGTGGAGGGTTGTTATACAGGTGCCTTTAGAGGAAAAGGAGAGGAAGAGAGAAAAAAAAATGGAAAAAAAAAAACCACAACAGATGGCCAGGAGATGGCAATGCTCCTCCCGAGACAGATGCATGAACATGGGTGAAAGTGGATTTTCCCACTTTATGGGAAAATCACACTTAGTACTTGAGCACACCTAGTACTTACGCAAACTACACTTGGGAGAATTAACATTTCCCTTACACTCACTCATGAAAATCCAACAACTGTGCGTTCGCATAAACCCACGCACAAATACAATAATTACACATTTCCATATCAAGAGCATGCTGCACATGTTCAAAAGCTAATTACAACCACTTGTTCATCTACTGTATGTAGGTGATGTAGAGAAAAGGTTATGGCAGACAGAAATAAAGGTAGAGAACAGAAACCAAAGAAAAATGTTGGCATGGATGTCTTAGGGTTTTGCATGTTTTAAAAACTGAAACTATTTTGTGTACTGGTAATGTGTGTTTGTTAAACATGGAGAGAAGTAGTAGGAAGGAAGGAGAGAGAGAGAGAGAGAGAGAGAGAGAGAGAGAGAGAGAGAGAGAGAGAGAGAGAGAGAGACAGACAGGGTGCAGTGAGTCATAGGAGAGTGAGGGTAGAAATATGAGTAGGGGAAGAATAATGACACAGGCAGGAAGTAGAATTTACACACGCACTCAAACAGAAGAACATCACTGACAGAAATATGTGGTATTTTCTGTAAAGATGCTTGTTTTTATTTTTCCCCTCTGCTTCTGATGTTAGTCTATGCAACAGCTTGCATTTACGAAAAACACCTAAACCCAACTAACTAACCCCTTGGATTCAAAGCATCTATGTATGGAAAAAGTGGCAACATGGTGGTGCAGCAGATATTGTTACAGCATCACAGCGCCAGGGTCTGCTGAACTCTGATTAATGTTTGTGTGAAGAGTCTGTGATTGTTCTTCCCATGCCCGTATGTGGGTTTCCTCTGGGTTCTCCGGTTTCTTCCCACTTCCCAAAAACATGCAGGTTGGTGGAACGGTAAGTATAAAAACACCCTTGATGTTTGAAAAAATGTGTGAGTGTTGTACTGGTCTGGACTACCATCCCATCCAGGGTGTATTCCCACCTCTCACCCACCACCACAATGACCCGGGAGACCCGGCAGCTACTCAAGATGAATATATGTACAGAACAGTCATGAGGATATGAAAGGGAGAGACCCTCAGATTCAGTGAGTGATAATTCAAAGAAAACTCTAGGCTGGAGGAAAACACACATGAAAGTACGCACTTTTTTTGCAGCATAATTGTGTTTTCACAAAATATTGCTCGGGGCTCAGGCTTAATGGTTGACACCAGCGACCAGCTTTTAAGGAATGAGGAAAATATTTTTAGTCGATGATTTTGACCATGATAAACAGTTTTCCATTTTTAAATGATTCTTTAAAACTAACAAAATTCACAAGACCTTGATCTTCACACATTACAATGAAATAAAAATACTCAGTTCTATAGCCTGAACCAGACAAAACCGCATTTGTATGCGGCATGTTTAAATGAGGCCACATGGATATGCATAGGCTGTTTTCTGCAGACGACAAACACAAAGCAAACATTTTGTCACAGAATAGGAGACGAAGCCTCCCGGTGTCTTTAAGTGCAGGGGGAAATTACAATGCGAGCCCTGTACAACAAATACCTCCATTAGCGGCAAAATAAGTTTGCGTGATTGAGGAAAGACATCATTTAGAACCAGAAGGGATGCTAAAAGATATGAAGTGAAGACTTCATAAACAGCTACGGCTACACACGGGTCTATGAACACCACTATTCAGAAAGATAATCTGCAATATTAATGTCTTAATGCAAATCTGTCTCAATGCTTTTTTCCTTTTTACAACCTGAAATTCATGTGCATCTCATGTGGTATTTAAACAGAATAGTGATCATAACTGTCACAATTATTCATCAATCTTCGTAAATAGTGAATTTTTTTTAAACAATACTTTAAACAATAATGTGCTGTTTTTGCACAAGCTAATCATCATTATACAGCTGTTGCATTGCAGTATACTGTTATCTGCCACATAGATAGGGTTGTAGAAAAAAAATCCATCATTGTCTATCAAAGGTTTTTTGTAATTTGCCCATTGAACAATCAAGACCTTTCTGAACAGATCTCACACACAGTGCTAGCTTTTCTGAATTCATCCAACTGCCAGACAATAGGTGTTTGTTCTGTCCATTCAAATCAAGAATGTATAGCCCCGTGTTTTCGGCCTTGACAGCCTGTGGTTTGAGTACTTGAGATCCTTTGAAATTTTGGTTACAGACATACGTGCTGCCTTGCAACACACTCATCTTCACTTCAAGTGAATAGCACAGACATTTCCTGCCATTGTTGTACTTGCTGCCATTGTTCATCTCACCTTAACTGTATTCATAAACATGGATATGTGCAGTTCCTCCACTGGTGCAAAATGAGTCCATGCAAAGAGATTTTCGGCTGGCAACGTGCTGCAAGAAAGGTTATGATGTTCTATGCCTATGGCAGAAGACACATACTGCACATACCTGGATACTGTATCTGTTAAAATGAATCATGGCTTTCAGAATTTGAACACAAACACCAGCTCCTGTTATTGGCATTTTAATAACAGAACACTGTATTTTAATAAACAGGCATTGGCCTTGATGATATTCTTTAAAGAAAAATGTGAGCTAGTAAATTACCACAGAGATAAAGGTTTGCACATTGTCATCATTGCCATTGTATCAGTAGAGCTTGTCTGAATTAAAGAGCACAACACAACACATAGGATTTGTGTGAATGGGCCACTGCCTCTCAGACAGGAACCATTATCGCTTCATCACAATGACAAGCCATGTAAAGTGCCATACAACTGTGAATCCTTGCTTTTATCTGTATTTTCCTATGGAGAATAATGTGAGAAATTTAAGAATTAAAGGTTACTCACGCTGGCCCCAGCGGCCTGTGCGAGGGTTCAGGTAGTTCGGGTAGAGCCCATTAGGTCTGTCCATTTTAGCCAGCAGCTTCCGGATATGCATCACCTGATTTAATTCGCAAAGCACAAAATGTTATTTGAAGGTTAGAGACCTACTCAAACTCTCATGAATTATGTGCATTTTAAACCCACAAACCTTCTGATAATAGGTAGGATTTCCAGTCAGATATGTAAGGTGCACAAACTCCATGTGCAGAGTTCCAAACTCAGCCAAGATGCTACTACCAGCCGAAGCCCAGCCCCAATTACGACCCACACCACTAAGACAGAGAAGATGAATAAAATGAGTTAAACATGTGTTTATTCTATACAGCTGATTTTAAACAAGTCCAACATCATCATATAATCAAGCGTCCATCTGATCTAATAAAAGAATAATAATAATCCATCAATCTGGTTTCTATGCTGCTTTATCCTACACAGGGTCACAGGGAGCCTGGAGCCTATTCCAGGGAATTCAGGGCACAACACACATTCACACACTACAGACAATTTAAAGATGCCAATCATCCTACAACACACATCTCTGGATTGGGGAGGAGTACCTGAAGAAAACAACCGAAACACAGGGAGAACATGTAAACTCCACACACAGGGCATGAGCAGGAAACAAACCCCTACCGCAAGTAAGGTGAGGCAAACGTGTTAACCACTAAGACAACAAGCTCACAAACTATAACACAACTCTAATAGTGTAATAGTATTCTAAGACCCTGGTGTATTTGTTTTAGCATGAAGAATTTTTTATTTATTTATGTTTTTACAAAGATCATAAAACGTGGCTTTGAATAAAGGTGTGTGTAAATGTAAATCTGCCAATTACACTCTTGGAGAATCCAGCAAGCCTCTCTCTTCCTGTGTTCTTCACTCATTCAGAGTATTCCCCAATTCTGCACACCCTAATTGGGTACAGCATGCTTTCATTTGTGTCTGACTAGTTGTTTGTAATGACAGGCTGAGTGGTGGCTGGCTGGAAAGGGAATAATAGAATAAAAACCTTTTATCTTCAGAATTAGTCACACCTTGAAGGCCTGTAGTCTCAATATCCTTGAAACACTCAATTAATTTATAAAAGCTTTGTCACTCTTTGTTTAATTAAAAAAGCCTAACGCATTTTCATTCCTGCTCAGGTACAAATAAAATGAGATGCAGAGTTACATTAAGGCCCAGAAAGACAGGGGGGCAGACAGGCTTAGACTGTGGACACGTTGGACTTTGTGACTAAGTCAGAGCTGCAGGAGGCAGATAGAGGAAGAGGAGGATGTAAAATGTAAGTCAGTTTAAAAAAGGGGGGAAAACACAAAAAAAGCTTAATGAAGGTAGGACTACCTTTTGAGGTTGACCATGGCCCAAGGGATGCCTGTAGGGGTGTTGAAGGCAGGAAGCAGCTTCTCAGCCAGCTGAACAGCCTTCACCTTAAAAACCTACCAGATGGACAGAACAAGAACACAGGCGGGACAGTGGGGGGTAATACAGTGTTACATAAAAGCAGTAAAAGGGTGTAAGAATAGCCCTCTTAACTAATACATTAAGAGTTAACCTTAACCAATACACCATGTAAATTGGTTGGTAAATTGAGACAAATATAGTAAGACAGTAAATGTCTGTTGACGCCCATGAGGGCTTTGAATATGGTTGCTTCACTGTGGGCAACATCATTCTACCAGGTAACTTCTGGGTGTGCCAGATTAGGTAAGAGCTGTAAATAGGTTGCTGCTGCTGTGTTCCTCGGAGAGCTTCATTCAAAGCCACAACAGCAAAATCAGTAATACAATACAAAAGCTAGGCTGGCAGCTATACACACTAGATAATCATTATCTTGGTGTAAATGTTGTGGCAACAGCCTTGTTTATAAACAGTAGTTTATCATTATTCTTATTCTAAGACTGAAGAAATTCATCTTTACTGTTCTTCTGGCTTATCAAAAAATATTGATCATTACCATTTTACCAAAAAAAAACAAAAATTATTTTTATACACATTTCTTTTTTTAAAAATACAAAAAATATTATATAATAAGTAATTGAATACATTCTGAGCTTTATTACTGCATAATGCAGTATTAGGAGACTGGACATTTCATATGCAGAATGCAACAAACAATTAAACCTAGTCTTTTCTGTGATTACGAACACACTCCAAGACCAAAGCACAGAAAATTCCTTAAATGCTTATGACCTATCTTTTCCTATCCATTTTCTCAGCAATCTTTTCCTATCCATTTAACCACAATCCCCATTACATACACTGTTCACTGATCCAGCACAAACAGTTACAGACAGCATGATTCTAGAAAATTCTCTCTTAGGAATTTGATTGCTAAGGAAGTATTGGTGTAGAGGAGTTGACCTCATGCTGGGCACACTGCAATACTATGCTAGTGGAGATTTTAGAGAGGTTATGGAGTACAAAAGAAAAATAAAGAATGGAACGAATCAAAGTCACAGGCTTTTCATAACTACACACCACAGCTGTGGAATCTCACGATTAGTTTTTTGTTGATAGAGCAACCAATATTTGGTGACTGACAAGGAACAGAGAAGAAGGAGGATGTAATTGTGAGCTTCCTTCAGGATAATTTTAGGGATGATGGAAAGAACAAAACACACTCCTTGTAATGCAGACATCTTGGCAAACTAGCTTCTACAGATGACTGCAAAATGTCAGCATTGAACGATTTGTAACCCAGGTGTTGAGCAGAACTAGTATGATGTTATAGTGCAGAGCCTTTGCAGTGGGTTACTCAGGCTGAATGGCATCTCTGCAGTGCTGCCATGGAACCCAAAAAAACACCACCATGTGACAAAAATGACTTTAATGAAGCATTAGATTTCTGCTTGCCCCCTAATGCACAGCCTGGGTGATGCTTAACTGTGAGGAAGTGCCATAATTGGCTCCCAATGGCAAAATAAAAACCACACAGGACCAAGCAGGTAGCCAACCCACTGCCCTCTTGTGTATAAACTACGACTTTGACCTCAGAGTAATTACTTTATCTCAGGTTTGTTTAGCAAGGCATAGAAATGGCTAATAACGCTATGAAAATCTTATAGTTCTATTTAGGTTCAGTGTTGACACCAGGGTTTTTAAGTTGGTGCAGAGACATATCTTTGATCCCACTTAGACACAAAGGTCTCAGAATATCTGCTCATGTAGATGATTATTTGCACATATTTTCCATAATGAAGCAGACAGAGCATGGCACAGAGATTCTTGTTTCCCACCTCATGAACCTTTCTGAGTTAATCACATTTTTAGTGCTAGCTGCAAAAAAAGGGATTTCTAGGTCTTCAGATTTTGTGCATTGGTTTGCAAATAAGATCATTTAAATAATGCAGGTCCTTTTTACAGAAGAAATTCTGCCATTAAGAATGCCTTTTTAGTTCAGGTCTCATCGTTTCATAATGGTAATGGGTTCTCCTTGCAGAGGCCATCAAGCACTGGGTCTCTCCGTGACCACCACTACTGTGTTCTGATGAAATGCCTCATAGCTCTCTACTGGAGAAATCCAATTTTAAGATCAGCACATCAACAGTAGTGGTGTCATTGAGAAAACGGAGGCCTCTCACAGGATGGTGGGCAGTTTATCGAGGCAGGGAGTCAACTCCACTTGGCCATCATGTCAACCCACTGCACAGTTTCCTCATACTGTCGTTGGCAGTGTTTATAACCTTGAAATACTTTTTACCCTTTCTTTAAAGCGGTCATGTTCTGGTCAGAATGAATAACCATTGCCTATAAATTATTAAGGCAGCACATGATGCCTTCAGTTACACAATCTAAGGAAACACCATTGTTGAAGAATGGAGATCTTTGAGAAATAGAGCAGAGCTCTGTTCACCTCACATGCAAATGCACAGCACCCTTTCTCATTTACTCTCATTGCCTGTAGCTGCTTTAGCTTAACTGTGGCATTTTAGCTCCGGTCACACCTGCTATGAACTGAATTATTTTCATAACTTTGGTCGCCTGATAACACTTTGACGTGTTTTCACACACATCCCTTCTTAAATTCAAGCATATTGAGGAAAATAGCATTCAATAGTAGATAACTAACCTAATATATTCAAAAAAGTGGCAATACAAGGTCAGTAATCTCTGTTCTACTGTCTAGGTAGCTTTGTTAATTAATTGGATAAAATAAAATAATAAGATAAGATAAAATAAACCTGGCAGTAAATGGCTTGTCTTTTACTGACATATGAAGAGGGAGATGAAACTAGTTTCAAATGATTATGTCCTTCATAAACATTATTGACTGGATCTGTAGCATGAATGCATAATTTACACACACATATACCTCACACATTAATATATATATATATATATATATATATATATATATATATATATATATATATATATATATATATATATATATAAATAAAAAGTTCAGAACAAAATGGCTTCTTCAGGTAAAAGTCTGTATGTAGTGTGATTTCCCCTGGCACAGCACATCTTGAACTCATTTGGGGAGACTGTCCTGAAGTGATCATCTGGTAAATTATACCAGGCTTCTTTCAGCATTTCCCAGAGTTCTTCATTTAGATTTCCTTCTCTGTCTAGGCGATCCCATACTGGCTCTATAATATTCAGGTCTGGACTATGTGGAGGCCAGTCCATGACTGTCAGTATTTATCATCTGTTTTTCTCTCCAAATATGATTGTGCTTGGGATCATTATCATGCTGAAAAATAAAACCATTCCCAAACAGGCACTTTACAGAAGGAATGGCATGATAAAACCTGCCAGCACCATGAGAGCTTGGCTGAGGGCGGGGGGGAGAAAAAAAAATAAATGAATAAAAAAAAAAAAAATCACCTCATCTAAATTCTATACTACTGAGACAGCTCTGATGAGTGCTGTACCTGAGGAGTGTGCAGCTTGTGTAGAGCTGCTGGTCCCGCCTGTTTACTGGGAGCTCTCTGGCCAAGAGAGACCTCTTCAGTCAATTAACGACTTTAGCTGTTAATTATAGCCATGAGGCCCAATGCAGCAACACATCGCTAAACACTGTAGTCTTGCATTTTTCTTTCATTCACTCATCTCTCTCATAAGGCACAGAGCAGGACAGGGGGAGGAGACAAAAAGCAGAAGGTTAAAGGAGAACTGAAAAATGAGGAGCAAAAGAAAAGGTACAGGGGAGAGGAAAGAGTGAGTAAACATCATCCATCATGTTGACACAGGTTGGTCGGGAATAGGCTGACTGGCAGCAGAGGGCCAGCATGGAGGCAGTGGTGCTGTGAGGACAGGAACAAGAGCTTCATGTCCAGTTAAACTTTCCACTTAATTCTCCACCTTCATCTTCATTCTCTATCCATTACTCTGCTCTATTTCTGAATCTACCCATTTTTAGCTAACCTGTTAAAACCACACTATTTTTCTCACATCCATTTACAGCCACTCCATGACTTCATGTTCCCAGGATACACGCTGGGGGTTAGGAGGTGTACAATACTCAAGAGGAGAGAACTCTGAAGAGAACCTTTCCTGCTTAAGAAGTTCTCAAGTGCAATGAAGGTGTAACCTCACATTTATAGCTGTGAAGAATTTCCATTTTGAATTGATATTAATGTGTGTGAGAATGGCTGATTTATAATGCAATACATACACCGATCAGGCATAACATTATGAGCACTGACAGGTGACGTGAATAACACTGATTATCTCATCATGGCACCTGTTAGTGGGTGGGATATATTAAGCAGCAAGTGAACATTTTGTCCTCAAAGTTGATGTGTTAGAAGCAGGAAAAATGGGCAAGCGTAAGGATTTGAGCGAGTTTGACAAGGGCCAAATTGTGATATCTAGACGACTGGATCAGAGCATCTCCAAAACTGCAGCTCTTGTGGTGTGTCCCCGGTCTGCAGTGGTCAGTATCTATCAAAAGTGGTCCAAGGAGGGAACAGTGGTGAACCGGCAACAAGGTCATGGGCGGCCAAGGCTCACTGATGCACGTGGGGAGCGAAGGCTGGCCCGTGTGAGGTGATCCAACAGACGAGCTACTGTTGCTCAAATTGCTGAAGAAGTTAATGCTGGTTCTGCTAGAAAAGTGTCAGAATACACAGTGCATCACACTTTGTTGTGTACGGGGCTGCATAGCCGCAAACCGGTCAGGGTGGCCATGCTGACCCCTGTGCACTGCCGAAAGTGCCAACAATGGGCACGTGAGCATCAGAACTGGAGCACGGAGCAATGGAAGAAGGTGGCCTGGTCTGATGATGATGATGATGGAGTTGCATGGTGTGAAGAGTATGCAAATGGGCAACCCTTATCTAGCATCTGGACCACTGCTGAGCTGATGGCTGGATCTATTTTCATTAGGGACCTTTGGGGTACTTCAGAGTTTATGGAGCAAGTTCTCTGTGTAGGTTGTGAAGTGAACCCATCTGATCACACACTGAGACCATGGCAGTCATCTGCAACTTACAGCTTCCACTGACATGACAGCAAGGTGCAAATAAGTGTTTGGAATGTTATCAGATGGGGTATGAGCGGACAGTGTTTTAATGCAGTGGTGGAACTCCCAGTAGGGCTGTTATAGCAGCTACAGAACATCAGTTACACAGTTCCAACAACAGTTTCTTAATTGATTTGTTTAATTAGCAGGATATTGAGTCGTTGACTTGTCATCCCATATCAGGAAGAAATGAGGGGAGTGTCTGTGCGTTATCTGCCTCTTAACAGTCCTGTCATGTTTCCTTTTACATCACATGTCATGCGTCGCTTACCTGGGGAACACATGGCACCAGATTGCACTATGGGAAGAAGGCAAGCCAGCAGAGGCAGTGTCATGCTTTAGGCAATGTGGATGTTACTTTGCCACGTACCACCTATCTAAACACGTGCTGCAGACCATGTACACCCTTTCATAGAAACAGTATTCCCTGATAGCTGTGGCCTCTTTCAGCAAGATAATGCACCGCAACTTACAGGACTTAAAGGATCTGCTGCTAACATCTTGGTGCCAGATACCACAGCACAACTTCTGGGATGAGTCAGGGCTGTTTTGAAAGCAAAAGGTGGGCCAACACAATATTAGGCAGGTGGTCATAATGTTATGTACATTGTATGTAGTTATAATAATCAATAATCAAGGTTACTGCCTAAAAAAAGCATGTGCCTTAATTTGACATCTGAAATGTAGCAACTAATGAAACTTTCTGTAGCTGATAAATCTGCTGCTCTGATTATATAGTTCTTTGGCTAATTTCTCTAGAGAAAACCGTTTCAACTCAAGTACATGTTGGAATGCTGTGAGTGAATGGTCTGTTTCACATCACAGAAGTTTAACAGGACTGAGATCAGGACTTGGCTCGGCAAAATCATACCAGTCACATCATTCTCATATTAAAAAGCATATTCAGAAAACCCTGAAGTACACAAATCATTAATCTTGGGAAAAAAAAAAATGTAATTCCACTTGATTTATACCATTTAAAAGAACATGTCAGTCTATTTATGAATGGATGCACATGTTCTCAGAATATGACTCCAAATGTAAGCCCAAATGGACCCAAGTACAAACCTTGGTTATATGGGTGGGAGAGAAATATTTAACATAATATTGGGTTGTTTAAGTGGCACCACCCACACATTCAGCTCATATCTGTGTGCTTTAGCCGGGGTTTTAATATGAACACCTGCCTAATCATGCAGTTAAGTGACAGCAGCACAATGCATAAACACATGCAGATACATGTCAAGAGCACCAGTTAATGGTCACATCATACATTACAATGAAGGAAAAAGTGATCTCTGTGTTTCTGACCTTGGTTTTGACCTGGTTTGCTTATTTCAGAAACTGTTGTGTTTACAAAAAAATTTCAGGACAGCTCTAAAGTTTGCACAGAATGGTGATTATAACAAAAATATACAGTGAAAAATATTCTGCAGGCAGAAATGCCATAATGAGAGAGGTCATAGGAGAATGGCCAAAGTAAAGTCTACTACTACAAAATACCCACCAATATAGGAGGAAGCGTGAATACTGGAATTTTTATTCCCCAGACTGCTGCTCATAAACGTCACGTTCTATAAGCCTGAATATGCAGACACACAGCAGCACTATACATGAACAGCTTTGAGTTAAAAGGCCATTTGTCCCACCCAGAGCAGAACCAGTAGTGCCCTATACTCTCCCAGACCATAAATGCTTATGGTGCTGCTGGAATTCAAACCCAAGTCGCTAACCCCAAGTTAACGGGAAGTAAGTTAGTTGGGCACTGTACACCTATCTGTACAGGAGGGTCATGGTAATACATGGAAGCAGATATGCTCAAGCAATATAAGCAAGTGAGCAAGAGGGAGGGCTAATTAACAGAAGGGAAGCTTATTTCCCCAAAGAACACGGCTCAGTGGCCACTTCAGTTCACTAAGAATTTTTATTTACTGCTTGAATTTTTGCACTACTAGTCTAGTAACACACACACACACACACACACACACACACACACACACACACACACAGAAACAACACACACAGATAGGCAGGCATACATACATGCCTGCATGCACAAACACACAGATTCAGAGAGATACGCACAAAAATATTTTTTGGGGCCCACACACTCATGGAGTCCTTAACTGCTACCTCACACAAAAAATATTGGTTGCATAACTGTTTCAAACTTTCAGGACACCTTTCACATGACTTTTCCATTTCAAAAACATTAGCAAATAACCCAGTGAGTATTCAACAAATCACAAAATAATATCTTACTTCTTGTCCAGAGAGGTAGTATGCAGCAAGCAGTCCCCCAATGAAACGGATATTGACCTCAAAGACAGACACTTCTGCATTCTGTAGGAAAAAAAGACAACACAAATTTCAGACAAGTAGTAATACCAATACAGCACCTTGGCAGAACAGATCACAAAACAGATAACAAGAGCTGTCTGTGTGCGTGTGTGTGTGAGAAAAGGGGTGTGCATGTACGTGTGCATACATGTTACATGTGACCCCAGTTAATGTGACTGAGAGAAACCCATCTACAAATATACACTTTGGGGACCTGCATACAAAACACCATCAGCAAAATACACCAATCAGGCATAACAAGTGAAGTGAATAACGCTGAATAAGTGAAGTGAATTGATTATCTCCTCATCATGGCACCTGTTAGTGGGTGGGATATATTAGGCATCAAGTGAACATTTTGTCCTCAAAGTTGATGCGTTAGAAGCAGGAAAAATGGGCAAGCGTAAGGATTTGAGCGAGTTTGACAAGGGCCAAATTGTGATATCTAGACGACTGGATCAGAGCATCTCCAAAACTGCAGCTCTTGTGGGGTGTTCCCGGTCTGCAGTGGTCAGTAGATACCAAAATGGTACAAGGATGGGCAGCCAAGGCCCATTGATGCACGTGGGGAGCGAAGGTTGGCCCATGATGTCCGATCCAACAGACGAGCTACTGTTGCTCAAATTGCTGAAAAAGTTAATGCTGATTCTGATAGAAAGGTGTCAGAATACACAGTGCATGATGGGTCAGGGCTGTTTTGGCAGCAAAAGGGGAACAAACATAATATCAGGCATTGGTCATAATGTTATGCCTGATCGGTGTAGCTTGTGTATTAATGCACAAGACCACCAACTGAGACTAGGTCAGTTACTCAGAGTAACTATGTTCTAAGACCATTTTCACACAGCACAACCTAAAACTGGTCATTCAATCCCAACACAACCCCACCTATACTTTCTGAAACAGGAGAGCAGAGACTTGTACTCAGGTAGATGAGACGGCTTCTTAATGGAACAAAAATGGCAAGGCCATACTTCAGCTGAGCTGCTTTGCTTTCCCTTCCGTTAGTCTGGCTAAATTATTGACAAAGTGTGCTTGAAGAGGATCGACTTAGATACGGGTTGTTAAATCCAAGTCAGCTGTTTGGTTCATTTTCACAATTAATTAATTGTGATGTCATGCATCCTCATTCATCACCGAAACGCTACCAGAGAGACATACATGCACAGAAAGTTGAGAATAAGCACACTAACAATGACTCATCACTGAGCAGTAACCTGTGCTGATAAAGCAACATTCAGCTCTAATGACACACTGCTTTCAGTGCAAACATGAGCACACTACTTAAACAGACCAGATCAGCTCTATGAGATTATGCTGGGGCTGCAAATATCGATTGTTTTTGTTTTGTTTTTTGAATAATAGCCTGAATATCTGCATATTCTTTAAGGATAAGAAAATCTCAAGCCTTAATTGATTTTAATGATTTAATAAAAGACAACTAGCAGTAGAAGGCCCTTCTGTGGAACATCATCCCCTTATTAAATCTGAATTAATAGCTTAAAACATACATTTACTGGGAGTGTGTTTGGCACGGGTAATTTGTTGCTTATACAGTGTGCTTTTAAACAAGTTCATTAAGTTGACTACCTTGCATGTTAATGGTTGTGTGGTTTGAATTCTAAAAACATATGGCATGTATAAGGCCAAGTGAGTGAAATGTCAGAAGCCTATTAATAAAAATCACTGACAAAGGCTCAGAATATGAGGGTTCAAAGGGCTATGGAGTCCAACAGTGAGAAGCTCCAGCTGCCTCTCAGCCATTAAAAACACTCCATAATTAGGGGAAAATGAAGTGGCAAAACTCACTGCCAGAGAGAGAACCATGTGCAGTGGAGGTTTTGTGAGCACCAGCCTCCGAGGCTCTGCTCATGTCCAAAGAGTCACAGACCTTTCATTAGACACACTGTATTACTACGAAAGATGCCCATCACTGCTACTATTATACTGACTAAAGCTAGCAGATTTTTTTTTTCAACTGAAAACATGCTACTTATTCTCACTGGCTAATTAAGAGAGGTATGAGAAGTCTATCATTCAGGAGATACAAAAACAACTGCTGAAAATAAAAAGAGTTACTTGGTCCAATGAAAATTCATAGTACTGGACAAGCAGGCCAAACAGCAAAGAGACTGCTAAAGTGGACAGGTGTGTGCCTGCATCATATAACCTCAGCGTCCATAACTCTTGCTAGACACATTTATTTCTCAAGAATCCTGCCCCTACCACTTCCCTGAGCTGTCTGGCTGTATTACATGAACCAGTGATTAATCTTCTTTCTGATCTTGCAGGCCTCAAAAAAGACAAAGTTCCAGTGCTCTTTGATTGGCTCTAAACTAATTAAATGACCCTTGGCTAGGTGAAAAAGAGAGAAAGACAAAAGAAAGAAGAATTTAAGGGTACAAAATGCATACAGAAATACAAAAAAATGAAAGTGTGGGCAAGAAATTGCTGGAAGATGGAAAGGACAATAGTGCAAATTAAGAACTATTAGGGATACGTGCCAGCTGTGAGGAAACAGAGGGGTCTGTGGAGCTTTTTCTAGCATGGCTAAATTCCCTAACGCTCTTACATTTATTAGTTCCCGTTAATATTTGTTAATATTCTCTCTTAAAGAGGTTCTTCTTCAGTGCACTAGATAGTATGCTTCCTGCCCACATTGTTCCCATACAAAGAATTCCACCATATGGGAATCTGGGAAGTGGTGGCTCTGTGCTTAATTTGTTGATTGGAAGCTTGTGAGCTTGAATCCCAGGACCATCAAGCTGCCACTGCTGAGCCCTTGAGAAGGGCTTAAACCCTTAACCCTCAATGGCTCAGTTGTATAAATGAGATAAATGCAAGTCTCTCTGGATAAGAGTGCCTGCCAAATGCCATAAATGTAAATGTGGCACCAGCCCATGGCGTGCCGATAGACACAAGGGGAACGCAAATTTACGCAAAGGGAACACAGTTTATTTTAACTTAGCAAGGGAATATTTCTCATTTCTAATTTATACTGAATGCCTGAAAGACTTTATATTCAACCATGAAAAAGTAGACACATTCCTACAGGTAATGCAGGCTCTACTAAATGTGTGTGAAAATTTGCATGTCATCACTCACCACACTGAAGTCCAGGCTCTTTTCGATCCACTCCTGACCATCTTTAAACTCATCATGGAGGCCCATTATGTAGAGTGTGTCCAGGGCATCTACTATTGAGGCCCCCAGTTGGGAATTACCTGCAGACACAGTGCACAGACACATGTCAGTACATAGCACAATTTCTACCTAATACCGATAGTCGAAAAGCTCATTTCAAATATCCTTAGAGAGAGCACATTACAGTGTAATTTTGAGTTAAGGAGAGGCAGCAGATGGGGTGTAGTTGAGGATCAAGACCTCAAAACAGATTATCAATATTAATGTTAATAATAATAATGATAATATTGACAAGAAGCAGCTTTCTTTAGATAGTAACTTATATGGAGGTTTAAGAGCTTTAAATGGCAAATAAAAACCAGCATGTGGAGAGAAAAAAAGAAAAACAGAGAAAATAAAAGCATTGAAAAAAAAAAAAAAAACCAAGTATTTCCATTAAAAAATAACCCAAATAAAAATTAAAATAAAAAAACAGTAATTAAGAACAAATTTCTAATTATGAAATGGGAGCTTAAATTTGTTTTCTATATTTATATCAAAAACATTTGTTCACGTTCACAAATCCAAACTGAGCATACAATAACACATATAAAACTAGAGCAAAGCTCAAATATAAAGATCTGATTGAAGCTACTTTTTAAGTCAGGATGCTCGCCGTATGTCTTGTGGGAGGGGATTCCTCTGCTTTGGAGTAAAAGCAGGCTCATGGCTTCTTTTGTGCTTTGCTCTTGGAACAAAAATTAAAATTAGTGTTTGATGATCTTATGCATCACTGTGGAGTATCTTCATTTTCACAATCCAACATAGAAGAATTTGCTAGGGTATGCATCGCTTTAAAAACAAATCAAAAGACAAGATGTTTACCAAACAGAAAGCCAGAGAGTATCTTCCTGTACTGCAATAATGTGTTCATTCTTCAGGGAGAACTGAGCTCCGCCTCCTTTAGTGACCTCACTTGGTTACACTAACCAATCAGACCACAGTTTTTGGCCAAAATACTACTGTAACCAATACTTTCTCTTGGCTATTTGGCACATACATATACATATTTTACAATACTTTTGTACAGATGTATAGATTTCTTTACTGTTATTTCTCTTACTTGTGCTGGTTCATCTCATAATCATCTACTTTTTTTTTTAGAAACAGTATTAAAAATGCTATGATAGACCCAACACAAGCAGCCTCCATTCATATAATCTCTTACATGCAATAAAGACAAAGTCCATGTTGCATCCACATTGTTTTTAATATTTTGTATTAAATACTGTATTCCATCACCAATGCAATTTGTTCATGCAAGACATTTCTCTAGCTTTACAAGCAAGTTTCTATTGGTAGGTTTTCTGTAAGAGGCACTAACAAGCTGTCAATCCTGAGTCACATTGGCCCTGAACAGGAACAAATATAGAAACAAACAAAAAAATAAAATAATGAACACTAGATTGGACGCTTAGACAGCAAACAAGCTTGCTAAAAACTAGGATTGACTTTCCATGCCATCTGGTGAGGTCAGTACTAAACAAGGTGAGGTAACAGTCTCTAAACTACAAAGATCTCTGCAGCTCCTAATTAAAAATTATTTTAAAACGCACGTTTGTCATATAGTCCCATATTAAATGTCATTTCAGATACGTAGCGACATTAGTAACATTATTCTGAAAGTAAATGTCCTATTATAGATACTACACACATTAAAAGCAAATTTTATAACATCATTTAACTCATTTTTAGTGAGTTATCCCTGCATATTCAATCTGGAACACAGACAGAGATAATTAATAAATAAGTCTTTATTACAATAATGTTAAAATAGCTGGGGATACGCAGGGACAGGCATTATTTCTCTAGACAGTACTACTGTTCCAAGCCGAAGACCTAGAACCCCAGCAGATGACTAGCAGTGTCATGCTGCTGTAACCCTAAATTTTTCAGCAACGTTATCTGAAGAAAGAGGCAGTGTGGCAGGCTGTCTCTCTCTCTCGCTCTCTCTCTTGGTGTCCAATTATGTGGGAACTGCAGTGTTATTATCATTATTGACAGAGACTCTAAATCACTCTAAAAATACCCAGCAGCCTCTCAGCTCTGCAAACCCTTCTGTTACACCCAACAGGACCCCAACACATGCTATTATATACCTTTGCCATTCAGGCAGGTCATAACTGAATACAATCTCAGTTATCTTCTCATTATACTTCATGTTTTGTTTTAGTCTTACCAGCTCAATTATTTCTTATCTTAATCCATTCACATAAACTTAATACACAAATTCTGATTCTAATTCAACATGGGTATTTGTGAAGTAGTGTCAGCCCCCGTCTCTGTCGCACTCATTCAGTGTGTGTGTATGCGTAAAAAGAATGGGGTTTTAACAGCTTTTCACTAAAAGAGCCGAAACACTTCATTCTAGTTACTGAGGTTAGAGTTTATGTAAAGACATAGCATTAATTAGCTACATTTATATGCTTGTAACGTCAATGGAAGCTTGTCGCATAGACGGAAAAAAACGAGTATGCATGGTAAGCAAATGTGAAAAGCAGGAGAGCGACTGTGTTATTATATCCAAACCAAAACACCTGTGTGATCTCTCTCACTGCCATACTGAGAGAGAGGAAGACTAAGAGGCTGCTCGAGAATATTAATATCACAATGATGGCTACTGTATCTGCATGCACCAAATTCTGAGGTTTGCTTCATTCAACACAAATGCAGCAAGGTCACACATCAGGTGTGGAAGTTATCGCCACTCTGTGCCAGGGAAAGCATTGCATTAAAGCATGCCTGAAAATCCTTTAGACTAGATCCCATAACATGGTGCTGTTCTTCACTGGTTGAGTTTTGGTACCACAAGGAGGGGGAAAAAAGGAGGGAAAAATTCTTAAACAAGTGCCAACCATTTTGCAAAACAGGGAAAGTGCACAAGAGGCAAATGGAGTTGCACAAACAAGCCAGAGATGGTTTGGAAACAATTTATCTCTATGAAAGTAAACTCAACGATTATGAGAGCGTCATCAGGAACACCCAGAATCAGTCCTGAGTGCAGTCCTGTGTATTCAGTATGTGCAAACAGCCTAAGAGAAAAAGTTAGTTCATCAACTAAATGTGTGTTTGCGTACGTGTGCGTTTAAAACTGAGAACAGGAAGGCTACGTCTACACTAATCCAGATAAACGGCGCTTTTGTCTAAAAATGCTCCGTGTCCACATTATCGTTTTCAATCGTTTCCCAAAGGTTGGTCATCTACACTGAAACATTATGAGATCCCTGCACTGTGCATGAGTAGAACGTAATACGCTTCGACCTGCGTCATTTCTGCTGGGCGTTTATTTACTTTTTGGTTCTTTGAAACGTCGAGGCAATATGTCGAGGAAAAGCACAATTTTTTTTTTTTTTTTTTTTTTTTTTTAAATGGACCGACAGTGAGGTGGAGTTGTTGCTGTGAGTAACAGGAGTATAAAGTTGCAAAAGCGAGCGGGATAGTAGACGTC
Organism: Hemibagrus guttatus; assembly: GCA_033459395.1. Taxonomy (NCBI): domain Eukaryota; kingdom Metazoa; phylum Chordata; class Actinopteri; order Siluriformes; family Bagridae; genus Hemibagrus; species Hemibagrus guttatus. The sequence continues at coordinate 21,545,518 of JAUCMX010000006.1, forward strand.
ATCTTAGCTGAATTGGTCACATGGATGCATCACATGACTAAAAATGCGTAAATCATATTTTTGGAAGGCCAAAACTGATAGAAAAAACATACGTTTTTAAACAAAAACGTATTAGTGTGGACATGGCCCAAGAGTAATGTCTAAATAGATTTCCTTATCCAGTTATACAGAGCGACTTACAGAAGCGCTCTGAAGTCTCTATCGGTAAATACATCCTGCTATTGGTTCACTAGGTCACGGACTAAAAGAACCATCAGTCTAAACACTCTGGTAAATTAAATAAATAAATAAATAAATAAAAACATAAAAAACAAAAAACAAAAAAACTGCCAATTAAAATGTCTGCCACAGTTCAAACCATATCATAGAGCTACATCCAGGCATGCTAAGAGCACGGTGGGCTTCTTTTCTATGTAGCTTAAGACATCCCATTTATTTTCACAAAATCCACTGCGATCTTTAGTTCACACAAATCAGCTCGAGGGCAGAAGGCAAAACACTCGAGTGATGTACAAGAAAATGAAAGGCTCTTCGAACAGTACTTCATAGAAATAGCTAGTGTCTAAAGAGGTGACGAGGCAGGATGATCAGACTCCCAAAAAGAACCTGATTACGATGATCCAGTCTCTGTGAAAATGAAGCTCTTTAAAATGCATGCGTTTTGGGCTATTGCATCTTGGACATCGTAAGGACTGGAGATGTTCTGCAGATAGGTAAGTGCACTTTTCTCAAAGCCAGTTAAATTTTTGGACAGCCTTGAAATGAAAACCCAACATTAATTTCAAGCTTCAGTGCCATGGACATTCAGGATATTGGCTGAAAACATTTTAAGGTCACAAACTAAATTATCACAAAAAAAATTAGCCCTTGTATATATGCATATGTATGTCTGTACACATAAATACACACATATAAACACCAGCTTTGTCTAAAAGATAAATATAAAAAATAATACAAAATATAAAAACCACAGAAGCCCAGCTAACTGAGCATCATGGTCATGATCTGTCAATCATGCATTCTAATGTAAAGTGAACTCTTTAAAGCCATTTATACAGGCAGATTGAAAATGTTTTCAGCTGCATTTCACTCCATGTATTTTAAGACTGTTTCATTCAGTCTAAGCCATTACTTATCTATTCAAGAGAAAATTGCAAACCTACTCAAGTGTGAACCCCAAATCTCAGATGTAAGAATGTGTGTATGTGAGTGTGTGCGCTTTATGGGAGGGAGAGGTGAGGGGAATAGGCAGAAGAAATAAAGATGTAAACCCTTCAAATACATACAGCATATTATCTGAAAATGTTGTGAATATATCATTATTACTCCATTTCACACACTAGATACCATTCATTCCCACATAGTCTCCCTCATATGTAGGTTTAAAAAAAAACAACAACACAACACTTCAGAGACAACTCACTTGGCTTGGTATCAGCCAACAGACTTCTTAATTAAACCTGCAAGGAGATTTTAAAAAAGGTTATCTGTGCTGACTGCATCATATAGAACTCAATTGGGGGGGGGGGGGGGGGGAAAAAAAAAAAAAAAAAAAAAAAAAAATCCCTGCACTGTGCATGAGTAGAACGTAATACGCTTCGACCTGCGTCATTTCTGCTGGGCGTTTATTTACTTTTTGGTTCTTTGAAACGTCGAGGCAATATGTCGAGGAAAAGCACAATTTTTTTTTTTTTTTTTTTTTAAATGGACCGACAGTGAGGTGGAGTTGTTGCTGTGAGTAACAGGAGTATAAAGTTGCAAAAGCGAGCGGGATAGTAGACGTCATCTTAGCTGAATTGGTCACATGGATGCATCACATGACTAAAAATGCGTAAATCATATTTTTGGAAGGCCAAAACTGATAGAAAAAACATACGTTTTTAAACAAAAACGTATTAGTGTGGACATGGCCCAAGAGTAATGTCTAAATAGATTTCCTTATCCAGTTATACAGAGCGACTTACAGAAGCGCTCTGAAGTCTCTATCGGTAAATACATCCTGCTATTGGTTCACTAGGTCACGGACTAAAAGAACCATCAGTCTAAACACTCTGGTAAATTAAATAAATAAATAAATAAATAAAAACATAAAAAACAAAAAACAAAAAAACTGCCAATTAAAATGTCTGCCACAGTTCAAACCATATCATAGAGCTACATCCAGGCATGCTAAGAGCACGGTGGGCTTCTTTTCTATGTAGCTTAAGACATCCCATTTATTTTCACAAAATCCACTGCGATCTTTAGTTCACACAAATCAGCTCGAGGGCAGAAGGCAAAACACTCGAGTGATGTACAAGAAAATGAAAGGCTCTTCGAACAGTACTTCATAGAAATAGCTAGTGTCTAAAGAGGTGACGAGGCAGGATGATCAGACTCCCAAAAAGAACCTGATTACGATGATCCAGTCTCTGTGAAAATGAAGCTCTTTAAAATGCATGCGTTTTGGGCTATTGCATCTTGGACATCGTAAGGACTGGAGATGTTCTGCAGATAGGTAAGTGCACTTTTCTCAAAGCCAGTTAAATTTTTGGACAGCCTTGAAATGAAAACCCAACATTAATTTCAAGCTTCAGTGCCATGGACATTCAGGATATTGGCTGAAAACATTTTAAGGTCACAAACTAAATTATCACAAAAAAAATTAGCCCTTGTATATATGCATATGTATGTCTGTACACATAAATACACACATATAAACACCAGCTTTGTCTAAAAGATAAATATAAAAAATAATACAAAATATAAAAACCACAGAAGCCCAGCTAACTGAGCATCATGGTCATGATCTGTCAATCATGCATTCTAATGTAAAGTGAACTCTTTAAAGCCATTTATACAGGCAGATTGAAAATGTTTTCAGCTGCATTTCACTCCATGTATTTTAAGACTGTTTCATTCAGTCTAAGCCATTACTTATCTATTCAAGAGAAAATTGCAAACCTACTCAAGTGTGAACCCCAAATCTCAGATGTAAGAATGTGTGTATGTGAGTGTGTGCGCTTTATGGGAGGGAGAGGTGAGGGGAATAGGCAGAAGAAATAAAGATGTAAACCCTTCAAATACATACAGCATATTATCTGAAAATGTTGTGAATATATCATTATTACTCCATTTCACACACTAGATACCATTCATTCCCACATAGTCTCCCTCATATGTAGGTTTAAAAAAAAACAACAACACAACACTTCAGAGACAACTCACTTGGCTTGGTATCAGCCAACAGACTTCTTAATTAAACCTGCAAGGAGATTTTAAAAAAGGTTATCTGTGCTGACTGCATCATATAGAGCACAAATGTAGCATCAGCCAAATTTGGCCAGTTCCTCTCCATCATCATTTGCCTTTCTTCTTCATTCCCTGCACGCTGTCCTCCAAACCTGCTGCCAGACATGTAAGTGGCTTGAGAACACTTTTTACTGAGCTACAGCACTCTGATGCATTTGCTTGGCATTTTGAGAAACTACTGAGGTGCAGCACTTTCATTAATTATGGGAGAAGGGACACTGAGGAACAGAACACTAAGGGACGTGAGAGGACAATAAGGGCTGAAGGAAGAAACACTGAGGAACAAAATGAATAACAGATAGGACTGGGGAATTGGGTGTTGCAGGCAGGACTGAGGGTGGGGGCAGAACAGGAGATTGAAAGAAAAGATGTTGGGGGCAGGACTAAGGGACATTAAAAGAAAGAGAGGGTCGACAGGACAGGACACAAAATAAAAGAACGATGGTGACAGGACAGGGAGGGACAGGATGCTAGGACAGAACAGGATGTTGAGGGACAGGACAAGACAGTGAGGAAGAGGACAAGACAGAACGGTGAGAGACAGGACAAGAAGGAACAGAACAGGACAGTGAGGGACAGGACAAGGAGGAACAGAACAGGACAGTGAGGGACAGGACAAGAAGGAACAGAACAGGACAGTGAGGGACAGGATGGGACACAGAAATGAGAAAAGACATGACAGGACAGTGAGGGACAGGAGGAACAGAACAGAACACTCAAGAACAGGACAAGATGAGTAAGAACACGTAACCATATACACACGCATGCACAAGCATCAGAAACTCAGAGGCTTTAAGTGCATTTGTAATAGCCTGAAAAGTCCAAAATACATGTGATTTCCTGCCCAAATTCGACACCGGACCCCTATTTAAAATTTTATGTGAATAGAACAGGAAAAGAGGGTCAAGAAAGATAACATGAGCTTTCCCTTTCTGCTGCTTTCAAATCTGATTATATGCCAAAACCAAATTTAAAAATAGAGCAACAGATAAATAATCCACTACATTTCAGGGCTTTTAAACAGACACACACACACACACACACACACACACATTAAACTGAGTGTTGGAATCACTGGTGAACTAATTATATTAGGTGCCACAATGATGGCGTCAATTATGGTGATGATTATTATTGTTATTACTGTAAGGTGCCACCATGTAATATAACATCAGCTCTTTCACTGAATTGTTTTGCTCAGTTTATAAAATAGAGCTTTTTACTAGATGCTGCACCATCTGAAACTTAGTGTGATCATTTGTGTGAACAGTTGACATTTTAGTAATGCTGGAAATATACTTGCTTAGTTAATGTGCTCAATGACCATCTGTTTTTTTCCCCAACACTTTGACCAAAAGGGAAATGTTTTTCTCTCTCTCTCTCCCTCCCTCTCACACACACAATCCTCAAGAGAGATGGAATAGGCTGGCAAATTGGTTTGTGTGGGCTCATTCTGAAGAGCAGGATATTATCTAGAGACCACAACTGCACTTAGTGAGAAAGCAATATGGCAGCTCCGCACCTCCTGACCGTTGAGGTTCTCCATTTTATAACCTGCTAAGTTTTTGCATTGCTAAAAGGTACAAAAGCATACATTTGATAACATGCTTCCAAATGAATGCCATGCTGTATTATTCATACACACCACGAAACACTACAGCTCACGCCAACTCCCTCGAGACATGAGAGGGCACAACCGTTCTCCCAGCGCAACACGACCAACTGCTACAGCCCTACTACTGTCTGTGCATCAGGCTAGACATATTTTGGAGACAAATGGTCTCAAATGGCCATGATCTTTTTTTTTTTTTAAAAATCGCATTTTATGACAGTCGAAATACTATAGTTTGTTTCGAATACAAATTATAATAAAACACTTTGAAAAAAGACTTTCCCATCAGAGGCATTAGTCAAGCTACTTCAATTCGAAACAGTCACACCGTCCGCCATATTATTCTAAAGAGATCTGAGAGAGCGATTTCACTTGTTTTGCAAGCCATTTTACACTCACTGTGCAGTTTTGTTATTGAGTTATTTGAATACTGGATCCCCAATTAACTGACTTTGTTCATAGATGAGTCAGTTAATAAGTCAGGGTTATAGTAAGAAATATACAGACGTTGAAATCTTCTGAACTTCACTCTCAAAAATGTTCTCCTTTTATAAGGCTGGCTACGCCTCATGATGAGTGCAGTACAGAACGATGTGCTTAATAGTTATGTAAGCAGTAAAATGAGATATTCAGAGGAGGATAAGGGAATGTACTCTATATTCTTCAGCATACAAGACACAACTGCCTGCATGATGATGCCTTTTAATGATTAATGTAGTTCATACAAAGCGATAAAGTGATGCTGTTTCTATTCAATTTTATTCATCTATTCTGAAGTATTACATTTAGTTTGTTTTTCTTCATGATATGCTTGTGTTTCTTTGCCTTTTGCCTCACTGTATTTTTTCCATGCTTTTAGTTTAAATTATATGCAGACACATGAAATAATAATTTCAATTCTTTCTTAGAATAATCCTATTCTACTTTCAGAGCCTTGGCATTTGATGTCAATCAACAGAATAAATAAGTACACCTTAAAAAATTAACAGCCTTAGTCTATGGTCCTTTAAATGCTCATAATATATTCTGTTTAACTGAAATTATCTTACTATGAAGCTGAAAGCCAATTTTCCCTCCATGAGACTTTTGCCTTAATTATTGTAGTGTAATTTAAAAAAAAATCCACAAAAAAAAATTTCTACTTCATCTGACATACTCCATATTCATCTGACAAATTCCAATGTGTACATCTTCTAAATATCTAACTTAAAAAGCAACAACTTGTCAAATCACACTATTTCTAGGATCTACCAGTTCTGTTTCACTGTGTTGCTATTTGAAGCTAAGGACAATAAAGTCCTAAGCTGTCATTTTACCACTAACAACACAATTTGGAGCACTTACCCGCACACACACGCACACACTGTTACGTGCTGTGAAGCACTGCCTATTTGCCTGTGTTGTCTACAGTCAGACGGAATGAACAAGAGAAATCACACGGCTCATTAGGAAAATATTAACCACCTAGGGAACGCAATTTCACAAGAAGCAAAGAAAAGCATGAGTAATTGGAGATTTCGTGAAGAATCCTAAGGGGATGGATAGGAATTATGCAAATGAGTTCCAGGATATTAAAGCTGAATGAAGCAAATGAAAGTCAGGAGGGGTTATGGGAAGAGACGTTTGTCTGAGCCTTTCCTTATTATCCAGTTACCTCATCCACTTCACTGTCCTGACCTTTTCTTTTTACTTTCTGATCCCTTATTGTCATTCAGCTTGCTCCTCTCTCTCCCTCTCTGAAATATATTTTCATAGTCATATAGGCTATTGCTCTCTGCCAGGTGATATGCAGCTCTTCCCAACCCCATCAATCAACTATGGTTCACTCAGAGGAGCTCCTTCTGCCTATCAGGCCTTCCATTCCAATGCTTTTCCATCCACAGACTTAATAAATAACCACACAGCCCTTCCACTTCAGTACAGCTTAAAAGTAACGCAGAGGCTTGCTCTATGGGTACGACTGATGCTTTGCTATGCAGAGAAAGAACCACATTAATGTGCTTACACTCTCATCTGTAAGCAGATTCTCCACTTTTTCAGAAAGCAGCGAGCTGAGTTAATAAATGCAGCTGGGGGTTCTAGTATTAACAAGTATGAACTGAAGAGAACAAAGATCACAATACATCTCAAAACTTTAATGAGATATCATAATTCATCAGAGGCACATTAAAACAGAAGCTGAGAGACAGCCCACAGCCTGCATTAATCAAACAAACGCAGTATTCGGGAGAGAGAGAGAGAGAGAGAGAGAGAGAGAGAGAGAGACACAGAGAGAGGGGGGGGGGGGGGGGGGGGGTGTAGAAAGTCAGAAAATATATACTACTGCGTTTTGAAATATAGCTGTGCGTTTGTGTAGTGAGCTAATCTAAGAAATCTGACTGCAAGCTCCCATGAGAGTGTATCAACAGTAAACAAACCACTTACAGTCACTCAACACTGCATGTACAGCACAGCAGTACTCCACCAACCTGCAGTAGCTATAGGTTAAAATAGTTTATCAGAAAATGTCTCAACGTGAGGCTGAATGTCAGCGATCCTCTGCCAGTCACAGTTCAGCCCTGTGTGATTCATTTACAAGGTGGAAAATCGTATAAACACAAAGATGATTCCCACCTCTGCTGTGCCCTTGCACTGTCTGTAGCACTCACACTGACTTATGCACATCACTTTTTTATGAAAGAGCTCAAACTGCTTTCATTGATGCCATGAAAAGTAACACTCTTTTTTTAGTTACTCCTCTCTAAGCTGAGGCCTTGTCCCGACAAGCGTATCAGACCCATACTGTGAAATCTCTTTACTTCAATAATACTCTGCCTTTGCTATTTTTGTCATCAGCAGGCAACACATGCAAATAAACATAGGCATAGAAATATTCGTTCTGGGTAGTCCTTGGATTATATGAGGACAATTATGGGTTTTATTGTCACTTCCTAGTACGATATACATATATCTGTACATTTTGATAGATCTTCGATCTTTCACACACATTTATCATACTATTCTGGTAAGGATCGTCTTCCATTTCCATAACTATTTTAGTAGCTAATCAATGCTAGGTCTACACTCAAATCTAACCATTACCTTTTAATGACCTTAACCCCAGTAATACACAGACAAATATCTTTGTACTTTTAGTTTATTAAATAAAAGCTTTATTTCCTATCTAACTAAAGCTTTTATTCCTATCCATGTGGGGACGAAGATATTAAAAAGGAACACACACATACACACACACCTCTCCCACATGGAGGGATTCCAGAGAGAAAGAGATTAACAAAGCGGCTCATTAATTATGAAAGTGAGCTGTGAGAACTACAACACTTTCATTTCAGTCTTATTCTCACCCTCCTCTTCTCCACTCTCAGCATCATTTTTATTTTCACACTATCTTCCATAAACATGCTGAGAGCAAAAAAGCAACCATGTTTAAAACGTGTCTTAACAACAAGGGGAAAAAAAACTTTCCTTAATTTCCAAAATACAAACATAATAGCTTTAACCTGCTCATCGTTATCTAGGAAAACAGCTGGAGAGCTCAACAACACATAAATGCATAAGTAAGGGAAACTGGACTGTGCATGCATGTTATGTCCTTATCATTTTTAAACACAGAAATGCTTGTCTAGAAAAGTGTGCTAATAGGTGTGCACAGGCATCACTTTCCACTTTGAACATAGCTATTTGCATGCAAATGAGGGGAGAAATCTGTGGGTGCAGCATGTTTTAAAGTAATGGGGAAACGGGTGTAGCACACTTACCAAATATATTTGTGGAATGTCCTTTCTTGGCAATGGGTTTGAGCTCGTTGTGTCCCCAGCCGTACTGCCTGTAGCTGTCCCACGCATGCTTCATCATCTAGTGAGCCACAGATACCAGAGGGAGTTAGTAAGCCTCATGAATATAAAGCAGTGTCTCAACTCAGTTTGACATACAAATACAATAGATGTCCTAACCAGGGTCAAAAACACAATCATAACGAGATGACGTAGGACCTTGTGCCTCTATGGCATTCTTGTGGCATATCCTTTAACGCTCTCAGATAAAGGTGGCCCCGTATGAGCTTCTCTCATTTCATGCAACAGTTAACATTTAAAGCAGCTGATTGAATGTGGGGCTTTTCTGTAATGTGCACTGATGCGTTTTAGGAAGCAGGTCATAAGGGAAATATACAGGCTTTGATGACACAGTTGGAGAATCTGCAATCGGAGATGTTCCTTACCCAGCAGCCCCTGCTGTGGCTATAACACTGCTTGGTACACTATCTCACCTCACAGAACATTAGCCACAGGGAATCTAGCCTTTTTTTTTTTTGCTATTCTTTGTGTGTAGGTGTGTTTCTGGTAGGCAGGGATGGAGTAGAGCTGTGTTTTGCATCAGCACTGGTATGGATCGTCATGTCTTCCTTCTCCATGCATTCTATTAAAATAACACATTCGAGTCTGTTTCTACCCAGCATCTACGTCACCGACATCAAACACTGATGCAACACAGCATCTTTACACATAATGCACACCCACAAGCACACAAAGCAAACGACTAGCCCCAAGCCATAAATACACAGTAACAAAAGCATTTTCTAAGCTGTTTTTTTTTTTTCCTTTCACTTTTGTATGTTTGATAAAGGCTGTTCTCCAACATGCATGAACATTACAAAAGCCTCTGGATTACATCTGCCTGTGAGCATTTATTTGTTATAGTCCTCCATCCTGAGCATACAAGATCAAATTTTCTTGACTATTCAAAGCGTGGAACCTCCTGCAACACCATGACGCAATTTAAGCAAGCAAAATGTAAGTCAATTATAAAAGCTGTGACATGTCTGTCTGACATGGCCAGAAAAGCTGCAGGAAAACAGATCAAGTCATCAATACATGTGATCAAGAACTGTATTTCTGAGATGAGAGAATTATATCTGGTTTGAACATTAATGTGAAGTTAGTTGAGGTCTGAGGCATTTCACTTTAAGAATAAACTGTAGAAATTTGAGATGAGGGAAAGTCTCACACACACACTACCCAGAGATTCACGCCACAACCTCCATATCCAATTTCAGACTAATATCTAGGCTATTCCATAGAGTTCCATATTAGTTTTGGTATAACTGAGACTTAATGGTCTTCTGGAAAAAGAAAAGCAGCATCAGCAAGATCTTTAGTATTTGGAAATTCAAATATCATTTCTTCCTGCCTAAGCTAAACTGGTGCCCTCTGCATTTCATACTAGCTTTACACTGACAACTTGGTTTTCACCAGAGATCTTCAGTGAGCTTGTGCTTACACAGACCACAGCAGCTTTTCAAACCTTGTAAAACTTTCCAGCAAAATCAGCACTTCTTTCCACTCACTGGGACCAGAACACTTACAGATGCTGGGCCACTTCAAGAGGAGAAATGCACAATGAGAATCATATACTATTAGCATGTGTATACTAATAGCATACACATACTATTAACAATCTATCCGTCACAATTTTGCCCTGGTCAAAAGCACTCAAATTCTTACACCATTTTTCTTGCTTTCAACACAATCAACTTTGAGAACTGACTGTTCACTTGCTGCCTAACATATCTCACCCCTTGACAGGTGCCATTGTAATGAGCTTATCAATTATATTCACTTCACTTGTCAGTGGTTTTTATGTTATATCTGATTTAGAGACATGTTCTACAGAATAATAACTTATATTAAGTGCTCTGAGCAAGATGAGAGAATTAACATTAAAATAGTCTGGCTAACCAAAAAGACCATGGGCACAGGATACATCGAATATGATTTATGACTACTGAAGCAATAAATGTAGTCTCATTTACATAAAGAAAAAAATTAGCAAGCAAATTTTTATTAAAGAACATTTGCTACACCATAAACATACACTGCTGGTTAAGGAACATGCTGAAAAAGTGTATCTAAACACCACTAGTTCAGATCTGACAGTGCAGCTTGTCTACTACTGAAGGACAAGGACACAACACTATTTTGCCTTGTGGGCATGTTTAACACTTAAAGGATAGGACAAGCATCGTGAAACCAAAGATCGGAGTTACTCCTGCAAAACCTCCACACAGCTTGCTGCAGAAGCTTCCACAAACATGCCTATAAACACATCCATCACAGTGTTTTATCCAGTCCTTCAACCGTGGATAGTCTGAGCAGTCTGACTCAGCTTTATGAAGGTCAGCCTTACAGGGAGCCTATTAAATTCCTCATTCTCAGCTGGGGCACTGATGTCCATTCTCTAGCAGACCAGTAAGAGTCTCAGAAATCTTCACAACGAACATACTGAGACATCTTTGCATGTCTACTCGCTATCATGTGGATGCCAGGAAGAACCTCATGCTTCTTAGGTGCATTAAATGAAGACATTGTTTGGTGCCCTGATGGTTTTTCTATGCTGTGTTGAGAGACAAGCGTGACGGGGAGATCCTCGCATCCTTGCCAGCTTAACAGAGCAGACAAGACGTAGAGAAGAAAGAGCAGGAATGAAGCAGGAGTGAAAAACAAAGAAACATAGAACAACAAATGCAGAGGGTAGAACATTGTAGGATCAGTGCATGCTAGCAGAACAGGAAGCCAGACACCTCATAAACTGTCCTTTTCAGCTTATAGAGGGTGTGTGTGGGCGCGAGAAATGAGAAAGAGACAGAGAGGGAAAGGGAGTGAGAGAGAGAGAAAGAGAAGAAACAGGAGAGAGATAGAGTTACATTGTCAAACATCATTTTTAAACTTCCAATGTGGCTGTGTTGAAAGGAGGAAAAAGGAACACAACAAAGGAATGGAAAATGATGAAGAAAAAGGTGATAATTTGCACGAAAGACACAAAGTGTAACTAACATATAGTGCCATTAGACAAAAAATTTTGATGATTGGAAAGAGATCAGCATTGGCAAGCGTTCCCGAATAGCTCTTTCACAAAGGCCAGGACAAAGGGGTGTAGGAGGAAGTGAAGATTGTTTTACAGTCAGTGCTCTGTAATGTTTTAACACGGTGCAGCACACACTTTACAAGCAGTGTCTGTGCAGATTTTAGCTTTTAGTTGTTCGCACACAATGAATGAAAATTTCATATGCCCTGTATCAAAATTCTTCAATCTCTTCATGGGTTCATCTCGACGGCATGCTGAAGAAACATGGCTGCAGTTGGATTTCAGTCGCTGCTTTTCAAACATAGCACACAGCACCTCAGTGATCCAGTACCACCGGTTTCTGCAGGTGTCTGGCTGATACCTGCAAAGATCTGGACTAGCTTCAACACCCAAGTCTAACAGTTAAGAATAATATGTTTACATGTGTTTTCACTCAGCCGGCATCAAGAGGACAAAAACTAAAGAGTGACTTGAGGTAGTCACAGTGCAAGTTTGAGAGGAGTCCTGAATGGAGGAAGAATCTACTACAACAGACATATTCTTGCTTTTCATTGAGCCTGTATCAGGCTACAAAACCAGTTTAATTAAACTAGCTTTTGAAAAATCCTATAAAACCCACTGCCTTTTCTCCCCCTCTCCATTTTCCTTTTAGCTCAGTGCCCATGGTGGTTGTGTAGGTGGTATTGCCTCCTATTTCAGCTGTCTTTTAGGCATATGCTCAGCTCTTCATCTGGCACCAGCATCATCCAGGACACAGTATCCAAAAGGCATTCTGCTCCCCCTGCCAACTAGCACCAGCACTCTGACACAAGACCACCAGCAGCAAGCCAGCTCCACGCTGAATGAGTCAAGTGCGCACTACATGCAGCCAATCAACATCACACAAGCCCAGATCAACTCTGCAGACTCTCAGCTTATCCTGCTCCGTTTAGTTTAGTCACCACTGAGCACACAGTGAGCATAGAGGCCTGCAGGTCCTAAACAACAACAAAATACATTCTCACTTCTTTCAGAAACTTTTTATTTCAAATGATTATTCTCCCTGCTCTCAGAAGGTTTTTATTTCCAAGTTTTTCCTCACTACTTTCAGAAGAAAAGGGCCACGCAATTTCTTGGAGACATAAAAAACACATCACCATTAACTTTTATGCTGGATCTGCTGTTTCTTGAGTGAGTCTCTAAGCACTGGCTCCACTGCTCTCCGGCAATGACTCCTGAATCAGACATATCATGTTTAGCCATGGCAGCACAGCACAATGTAAGGAGAAACTTCTAGATGATTTGGTGCAGGTTCATACAGTGCTTCAACAGATACATACATTAAAAGATAAGAAAGAAGTTTCATGTAATTGTGGAATACCGTGAAAGTGATATTTAGCTTTCTGTAATGTATAATGGAGTTATATAAGATTAAGTTCGGCTGCTGCTTTTAAATTTATGAACAGGGAGTAACGTGTCCTGTAGTCAGTAAATTCTGTGGGAACGAGTATTCAATGTACGTCAGGCTTGATAAAACAGAGGCGAGCATAATTACAGCTGTGTATGTCTAAGGATTAAAGTTATGGTTTTGTTCCCCAATACCATGGAAGAGATCCATTTATTATTAAAGGAAAAGAACAAGCATGCAAGCACATGCAAGTCTGAAGGGAGATCATCTCCATGTTTAAAACTTCAAGCCAACTTTATGTTACCACAGGAAAATGTAAATCTTCAGTTCAGAAATGTGCTTATGCTGAAACTGTATTCTGTGGTGCAACACATTAAGTAAAGAGATCATGGTGTTTATTACAATTATTTTCCTACAGCAGGGGTCTTCAAACTTGTGGGTCACACGGTGAGAAAGGGTGGGTCGCACAAAGTCTCTCGGCTGCAGCTAAATTTACGTTATGGTGAATGAAACAAAATCAGTCCGATAATGAACAAACGAATCACAAGAGACGATTCTTTAATCAAAGGAATCATTCAAATTAAAAACACATACACACACAAGAATCAGAAGTGTGACTCAACAGACCATTCATTCAATGACTCTCTAAATAAATCGTCGGTTTCATTTGTGTTGAAGTGTCACGTGTCTGCGTCAGTAACATACAATACACTATTGCAGCATTCAATGATGTTAAAATGAAAACATTTTAATACTAAAGGCATCGCGGTCCTGTGAGAAGTCTTCAGATCATGTCAAAACAACAAAATTTAAAAAGGAGCCCGTCCTAGCTTGATCTGGGTTTTATTGCCATTAAGGAACTCCCTTAGTGTGTTTTATGCTTAGAAGAGTTGAACCTCTCAAAACTTAAACAGCACCTCGCAACAAAATATTCGGCATATGCCAACAAAAGGCGATCGGATTTTCTTCAAAAAAAAAAAAAGCGCAGAGCATCTTCGTCGGCAAAAACTGTTCAAAGGCACAGCCAGCATCCCAGAATAGCACTGCGAGCCTCATTTATAGCTGCATATCGAATCACTAGTAAATTCCCCTTGCTTACTCTTAAGCTTGAAGTAGTTTTTAAACACAATTTTTCAGTTTTTGAAATGTGTTGCATGTCTTTGTAAATAAGCAGAATACAGGGTAGACCCTGTCCTACAGCATGGCCCAAAATGTCAGATTCCTCATATCACAATTTGCTGACTATTACAGCTTTTAGGCTTTGGTTACAGCTTTTTGCCTTCGGTTAATCAGCTCATAGTGCAACAATAAATAGAACAAACAATAAACATTCACATAAATATAATAAAATATGATATACATGTAATAAAATATAAGAGGCATATAGTAAAAGATAGTAGTCTATGGAAAAAATGTAATGAGATTGTAATTGAATGTATATGAATTTATACAGTGTTTTAATTCATTAATTTTTAAAAACTAAATTAATTTAATTAATGAACACCACAAAATATTTGTAAACATTTATAGTCATGTTGTGGACTGTCCATGAGACAAATTAGTTCCATGTTTTAAATACAATACAGTAGCTATAAAACAGCCATTCCCTCACTAGCCCGCCAGGTTTTTTTTTCCTCCCTCCTGAAATTATTAAAAAAATGGAGCTGGTCATGGTACAGAGGAACTAGAAATGCAGAGTGCGACTGTAGAGCTTCACTCTGGTGATTACTGCATGATCACAGTTAGATCGGATACTGAAGAGTACAATCCTTCACATCTCAGGTATTCATTTCTGAGTGTAGAAAGCTTCCTTCTCATCTTACAGAAGGTTTGCGCATAACAGCGAGAGCAAGGGAGACAGCAGACAGAGAGATATGGTACAGGGTCAGCAGCAGGGAGGGTGATGATGGACAGGAGCACAGACCGCAGTGCACACAGTGGCACATAACATAAACCCTGGCAATGTGATGAAAGCTCTACTTCCCTTCTCTCTATTTTGCCTCTCAGCTCAAGGGCTTGCTACAAGCTAATCCACACAGGTGAAAAGAAGCCAAATATCATGCTTAATCTGTTCTAACTCGAATGAGGTGTGCTGCTGAGGCATAGCCTGGGGAGAGGGGCAGTGTAGGTGCATCTTGTTCTTGGTCACGCTATTCAAGGTTAGTACGGTGCTAATTAAAGCAAAGCTCACAGGCAAAATCCTTTCACCTGAAATAGTTGAGTGTTCTTTATGATGAAAAGACAAGGTAAAGAACAATCCAGAAGAGAATATTAATACATTTTTTGTTTGCTGTTTTTTGGAGGGAAATATTCATAGAAAGTTTTTTATTTATCCTGTTCTAACTGAAATTTTAACACGATACCAAGGAGCTACTAAATGAAACATCAAACATAATTCTTTTTCCACCTTACTAGTTTTCATTCAGGTTAGTCATAGCCAGTTTCTACCCAGGAGCTCCCCTACTGCTCGACAGCTACCATTACAGGAACGTAAGTTCTAGCATGTGAGGCCTATCCCGGGTACACAACCATCCATCACAGAACACCATGCGCGCGCGCACACACACACACACACATACACACACACACACTTTCACATCTAAGGGTAATCCATCCTTGGCTGTGTGAGGTAGAAGGAAATCATCACACTGCAGTGTGCTTCAGTATAGACAGTTAAGCAAAAGTAAAAGTTGTAAAGTGAAAGTGAAGGATAGTAAAAACATTTCCAGAGAAACAGATTATAGTCTTCAACAGCTAGGGCTGGGAATTATGAAATTTAGCTGATGATTAACTGACTAATAGATAACTGCAATGATTAACTGTCTGTTTAAGGCTTTGAGGATTATGCTTCATTCATTAAATAATTGTCACAAATTATTGTGATTATTTAACTGAATCCTTTTGAAGTGGTCACTTGCAACACACGATTAATGCACTTAACACCTTTAAATATTACAGATCAAAAGGAATTTGTTCAATAAATTTGATATCTTTCAGATTTCTGAAAATTCTGTAAGTAACAGAAACAATGCAGCAAAATAACCATAACAGAAAAGATGGTAAATGTCACAATACCAAACTAAGCCATATATGCACATTTCAGAAACTTGAAACTTCTATAAATAAGAGAAACAATCACAATAAACTGTGACTATAACAGGACAGGCCATAAATGTCACAGCTGCGATTGTTTCGGTGCTGAATATATTTTTTCTGCACGGCTCATGCTGAATTAAAGTGACATTGCTTCTGGTCAAAATATGCATGGCTTCACATGCAAACTGAGGAATTTCACCATAAAAGCAAAGCATGTTAAGTCTAGCTTAAATTAAAAATACATTTTTTCATAAATTACATATACACAGCATACTATACGATTATACGGTATACAACGATCAGGCATAACATTATGACCACCTGCCTAATATTCTGTTGGTCCCCCTTTTGCTGCCAAAACAGCCCTGAACCATTGAGGCATACACTCCACTAGATCCCTGAAGCACCAAGATGTTAGCAGCAGATTCTTTAAGTCCTGTAAGTTGTGAGGTGGGGACTCCATGGATCGGAATTGTTTGTCCAGCACATCACACAGATGCTCGATTGGATTGAGATCTGGGGAATTTGGTCAACACCTCAAACTCATTGTTGTGCTCATCAAATCATACCTGAACCATTTTTGCTTTGTGGCGCGGTGCATTATCCTGCCGAAAGAGGCCACAGCCATCAGAGAATACTGTTTCTATGAAAGGTGTGCAACAATGCTTAGGTAGGTTGTATGTGTCAAAGTAACATCGACATGGATGGCAGGACCCAAGGATTCCCAGCAAAACATTGCCCAAAGCATGACACTGCCTCCGCCGGCTTGCCTTCTTCCCATAGTGCATCCTGGTGCTTGCCTTCTTCCCATAGTGCATCCTGGTGCTTGCCCATTTTTCCTGCTTCCAACACATCTTTGAAGACAAAATGTTCACTTGCTGCCTAATATATCCTAGACACTAACAGGTGCCATGATGAGGAGATAATCAGTGTTATTCACTTCACCTGTCACTGCTCATAATGTTATGCTTGATCAGTGTACGTCAGCACAGAAAATGCTGGAGATCATAAACAAAAGCATGTGATAGACGTGACGGTGGAGTGAACAAACCCAAAGTCTGCATCTCATCCTTTTTCTTAACCTTAGTAACAGCGATGCTGTATTTTTTGTGGCCTTTCTTCAGCCTACTACTCGCACAACACGGAGAACAAAAACAGCATAGATTAAATAAATTAAAGTATAATTAAAGATAAAATAAATTAGATAAATATAAACTACACTGATAGTTAAGATCAATGTAGTGAAGAGATTTTCCGTTTAAAATCAAATCAAAGTCCTGTGAACTATTGTATAAGCCGTGGTTCAGCTGCATGATACAATCGCTGCTGATATGAAAACACAGTGGGTGCATGCTGCTTCTGCCCTGCTTACACTGAAATATCAAACAGGCGTAGGGGTGCTGCAGGTTACAGGTACTCTAGTGCTCAATAATAGCGGCTATCTAAAATAACCACTGTTCGATCAAATAACCGTGATCAGACGATTTAAGAATCGTGACAGGCTTACCAACAGCTGTGTAAGCAAAGTGGTTCTGAGGCTGCAGGAGGTGAAAACAAGTGGAGATCTGAAATGGTTCATCTCACGGGGGTTCCGAGATCGTAAATTAGGACCCACCCATATATCTTGTTGATCACTAAGTAGGCAGATATCTGGAAAAGTGCTATGGGTATATATACACTTTGTTAGAGAAGCCAAATAACATTAAAAAACATCATCCACATTGTAGCGTGGGTTATTTATCGCTGTCAGCTACCAAGACAGTGGCGCTAAACAATGTACTGTCACTAACTGCAGTACTTAATGTACCAAATAATGTGTTTGCTCTGGCTTCTACTTCAGCCAGTAGAAGCTTGATTTCATTTGCTGGGTTTTTTTTTTTTTTTTTGTTCTTTTGGCACCAGTGTCTTTTTTTTTTTTTTGTGCCATTTTGAATTTTAACAGAAAATTATCATGACTCATAACATGCCATTTCTACTGCTTATGTCCAAAGGATATCTGGAGGCGGGAGCTAGGTGGGGTTGATGTACTTGATCGAGTGTAAAGGTTTTTTTAATCATAAACCGGTCGCGTGTAGGAAGAATGCAGGAACACTTTGTGCTTGCGTCTTTTTTTCTTCCTTGTGCACCTTTTCCACATTATCTTTAGTCTAATGTTTTAGTGGATTGCATTAGTATGTAGATAGACTCCATCTGGAAAATTTAGAAACATTCAGTACAAGATATCAACACCTTCATGTCTGAAACAGTCCAAAGGTCCAGACAATGATCCAAAGCACACAAGTTTACTTCACAAGAATTCTGAACTTTTGGAATGGGTGCACACACTTTCACACCGGGGGGAGGGGAGGGGGGGTTAGATCACACTGTTGCTCTTTTTGTTCCCTCAGGGACCATTTAATGGATTACGTTTTGGTGCAAGATGTCAGACAGTGTTGTGCACAAATTCAGTAAAGTGACCACATCAAAAGTATACATTAGAGTCCGGTACTGAAATAGAAGTGTTTTTGTATTCAAGCTTTGCATGTAGACAGTGTATCACTTTGCGTTTTATGCATCTGTAAGTGTTTTCCACTTGCACCTGCTTTTCACTCCTTTGATATCATGACATGTTGATGCCCATGACACAAACAATGAGGAGAGTTAAGGTCCCCTTGTGAGCAGCAGATGGCCCTGCTGTGCGGCTTCCACTGAAACAGGGCAAGATGGACCATGGCCTACAGGACACTGCTGTTTATTTGTGTGTGTGTGTGTGTGTGTGTGTGTGTGTGTGTGTGTGTGTGTGTGTGCGCGCGCGCATCCACACATGCAAGACCCTGAGCGGTCAACATCCCACGGTGAATGGCAGATGTCCCTTTTGTGACCTACACAAACCTGAAGGGGGGGATAATTATAAACTGATCAACATTCCCTCCTCCTACACCTGTATGTGTCATTTGAGCGGTGTTCTGCTGCTCAGACAGATGGCTTTTCAGTAGCCTCTCACCCCATGACTCTTTAAATCCAGTCTCTTTATGGCTCTGCAGATATCCAGGCCATAATAAGGACAGGTTTAAAAGCCCGCTGTCCACTTCTTCAGGGTTTACAAGCACGTGGAATCACTTCCTGACTACCTCAGGTAAAATATTTTGTGTATGCAAAGATTACATGCAAGTATGAAGCGTCAGTTTCACCACAATAGTCTGGCACATGTGATTACGTAACCACAGCATCTGACTTTCAGAGCAGAACATGGAGCTAACTTGTCTTATTTATTTAACTAACACTTCCCATATCGTACATTTATAATATGGGAAGTGTTAGTTAAATAAATAAGACAAGTTCTGCTCCCAGTTCCTTGGTTCTGTTAGAACAAGTTTCACACTTTTATAGATATGCAGAGTTGCACCTAGACGGCTACAAATATCATTACACACACTCTACTCTCACCTCTCTGATCTTGTCTCGTTTCTCTTTAACATCAGGGTCTCCAGGGTCTCCATGATTGATGCCCACCAGTTTGGGCATGGGCACTGGGGGCAGAGGCTTTGGCCCGTCCTTCTTTTTCAGGTCCTTCATCACCTTAGACTTTTCGGTCTGGATCTCTGCCCTCAGCTCATCTTTGGACTTGCGAAGCTTCTCCTTGGCCTCCTGCAGTGCACGTTCATGATCGGCCCGGATTTTACTGCGGAGGCTCTCCTCTTCTTCCCTAGAGGGGCACGAGCACAGCAGGGCACAGAGATTAGCAAAGGATGACATCCTTTACACATTCACTCACTTCAAATGTTATGGTACCACAAAAAGACATAGTGCCAAGATGTTCATATTAAGAAAGAAGGAAGAAAAAAAAAAAAAAAACTCTGGGTTACTGGGGTTAAATCTTTATTCTGCTAAGGCAGGTCAAAAACACTACTGAAGTATGCCATGTTATTCCCCCTAGTGTAAGACTAACATATTTCAGACAAATCCCATAAATACATACAGACACAGTGTCTCATTTTGATGAAAGTAGGGGCAGCACTGAAGCAAATCAAATAAGGAGCAACAAACATGCAAGAAAGGAGGAGTAAGTAAGTTTTTTCCATACATGGGCACAGAAAGACATATATGGAAATCAAGGTCACTTATTTCACCTATTGTCTCAACCTTGCAGACAGCACAAGGCAGGTGACAGATAGAGAATGGACACATTGTCAATAGTGAGCCATGGCCATTCTATCATTACTGAACAGTGCCTTTAAGACCTAAAACATGGAACACCTGGACACATTTTTTCCCCTTCCACAGACTTCTCTCACCCACTGTTATTTCTAATCAAGGTAACTTAGACAAAAGTGAAGTCTGGCTTATATGGTGAACCCAAATCACTGGTGAGCCGGAAACATACACCGATCAGGTATAACATTATGAGCAGTGACAGGTGAAGTGAATAACACTGATTATCTCATCATCATGGCACCTGATAGTGCGTGGGATATATTTGGCATCAAGTGAACATTTTTCCTCAATGTTAATGTGTTAGAAGCAGGAAAAATGGACAAGCGTAAGGATTTGAGCGAGTTTGACAAGGACTGTTTTGACAAGTTTGACTGGATCAGAGCATCTCCAAAACTGCAGCTCTTGTGGGATGTTCCCGTTCTGCAGTGGTCAGTATCTATCAAAAGTATCCTTTAAGTCCTTTAAGTATGCTTTAAGGATGGTCCAAGGAAACAAAGTAGTCTAATCCATGGAGGCCCCACCACGCAACTTACAGGACTTAAAGAATCTGCTGCCAACATCTTGGTGCCAGATACCACAGCACACCTTCAGGGATCTAGTGGAGTTCATGCCTTGAAGGGTCAGGACTGTTTTGGCAGCAAAAGGGGGACCAACACAATATTAGGCAGATGGTCATAATGTTATGCCTGGTTGGTGTACTTGAGTAACTTGCAAAACACAGAATCGAAAAAAAAGAAAAGAAAATTACAACAAACTGCCAACTATTCTGATGATAACTGATCCATATTATCCAGCTTAAAATATGCAGTTTTTAATTACTATACCCTCTAGTGTTAGCACATTTGCGAGTTTCATTTGAACAAACACGCAAATTGTAAGATATCAGTAACTCCTCAGCCTGTGGCAAAATGGTTTAATACTTGCTTTTAGAACAAATGTACAGCGCAAGGAGAACAGAAATAGATTCTGTAGTGCCAAGCCTCTAATCACACCTTCCTTCTACGTGTTGTTAATACACGTCCTAAACTGAGAACAGGGGTGCTGAGGTTACGTGGCTTTACCATAAACAGTGGTCAGTAATGCAGTTAGGTTGCAATAGATGATTTCGGACTCCTGTAATGTTTCCTGTAAAAGACTTGATCAGGCTAAAAGGTCTCCACCAATGACGGTAAACACCAATAACCACCAGCATTACACTGGAGAGTCTGAGCCTAATGTGCACTCCTCCCAGGACACTGTATTATGTTCAACTACAAATCTCTCTCATCTGGCACTACTAGGCTCCCTGATTGCCTTCATTTTTGTCTCTTACATTTCTGCCAGGTTTCTTCTTTGTTCTGCAGGCCCACTCGAGCATTACAGTCACTTCAAGCAAGTATCATGTTAAACACACAAATAGGAAGACATCGACAGCTTTCTGAACCAACTGGCTTAACAGACACACAGTGAGAGCTGAACAAATGTAAGAGCAAAGCTGCAAACACATGCAAAGCAATCACACTACACATGGCAGCCTCAGCTTATATAGCAACTACATGACACATAGAATTATATCATTCACACAGACAAAAAAAAAAGAAAACCCTGTAAACTCGGATGACCAAGAGAGCGGATGATTTATATTGGATAAGATCAGAGGCATGTGTGTCTTAGGGGAATGTGTTCAGTGCATAGCAGCGTCTTTTACATTCATGGAAGATTTTTCCTGTCTGCTTCATGAGGCACAGGCTGTCTAAGCCAGTTCCATTACTCAACCTCATCATTACGCTTAACTCAAGTCTTGTTTTCCGCCTTTCACAGTGAGAAGAGAGAAAGCAGGAGAAATCTATTTTTACTGTCAGGGAGAGTCATGCTTTTCAAGACTATTAGGGGGTGAGGGGGTTATTGGAGAGGGGAGATTAATGCTGATGCTCTGAAAGGGGACAGGCTTTAAACAAAAGCACGTAGATACTTTGAAATTTGTAAGCTTTGGTAATATTCTATAACTGCTGGATAAAATGCAGCGATTTGCAAGCATGTGAATGTTAACTAACTACAATATGAAAGAGATATGCAACAAAGGATTATACTAATTGAAATGAATTAAGCTACTGTGAAACCTAGTGATTGTGTGTAAATAATTCTCTAAAAACTCTGTGTTGCAAATGAACCATCAGTTTATCAGTTAAAACAATTGCAATTAAAATGTATTTCATTAGTCTGTGGTATGAATTGAAATTCTTTCTAGAAAAGACAAAAAGCTTCTATCAGAAGCACACACAGGTGGTGTTGTGTCCTGAGGATTTCATGGTCAGTGGATTTACAGGGACAGATTTGCTTTGAAAATGGCAGGCGCAAACAATAAAGGCAAACAAAAATGAAAAGAAAGATTCCTGAGTGGCAAACCACAAGAGCCTGCTATCCAAGTTGGAGGGACGTACTCTGTCTCCTGTCACTCAAAGTGACAATAACAAATTGTGGGTGTATGTGAACTCATACATGTGACAGAGTGCAGATGGCACTTCGTCTGCAATATCACAGATGCCAAAAAAAAAAACAACAACAAAAAAATAGTTAGCTGCCTTTGCATGTCTCAATGGAAGCGCCATAACCCTCACCAGTTTATTGGCTTGGAAGAAAAATAAAGGTAATAAAATATACACATGCACCTATTTCAAACAAGCATTAGCTTCATTTAGATGAGCTTAAGAGCACAGGTTTTAGAACAAGAATGAACTTTCACACTGCAGAATTCACAGCAGATCTGTAGTGTAGCCATCCGAAGGACAGATATTGTAAACCATCGTATTTAGTTCCACACCAGTTTCTACTTCAGCTGGTAGAATCAATGTCTGTGTGCTGTGCTTGTTTATTTTCAGTGGGATGAAGAGCAGTGATGACATGATTCTGTTATTTCATCATATAAGGCATAATTACCACCAAACAAGCTCAGCATATTAACAGCACTGCCATAAAAGACATTTATGACAGTTCCACTTGAACATATTGAAAAGAACACATTAATAATAAGGGACAATTGCATTAAATCCTACAGTAAACAGCCATATCTCTGTGTTTTAGTGAAGCTGGAGAGTAGCTTTTATATAGAAACAGACATCTCAATTGGCTGATCCTGTTTCTCATCACAGCAGCTGGCATCCAATAAAATGGGATTTAAAAAATGAATGCAATCATAAAACACTTTATTATAATCAATAACTACATAATAGGCATGAACTTTAATGCCTTACAGTAACTTTGCAGCTGGTAGCCCCCAGGGTTTGAATCTATTGCTGTTAGATTTGGATTCGGATGGGCCGATGTGTGACCGCTGCTCATTTCATAGCCACTTCACACAGACTAACTGCTCCATGTTCATGTCGTTAACAGGATCCCTTAAAAATGCCATTACTCACTGCTTGTCTAGTTTGCTCTCTCCAGATGCTGGGGTAAGTACACACCACACTCCCATCTCAAGTGAGGTTAGAAAGGCAAATATCAGAGACAGGACACGGTGATGGGTAGTTCAGTCCCATTTATAAACTGGAAGTATCACCAACAAATAAAAATAATTTATTTGTTGGTGAAGGTTTGTAAATGATTCTCTAAGAATATTATCCACAAACAGAGAGGAAATGCATTCTCTTTTAGTAAGACAAATTAGTTAGTCACTCAACTACAACAGTAACAAACTTGACAATAATGGCCAGAAACTATTTATTCACTTATACTGCGATCCTTTGCGCTCAGCAATATGAAAAAGTCTGGATGAATGCATTAAATGAGAGAGAATGTTTATTACTTTTTTCAAAGTCAGAAGTTTGCATACACTAAGATTACTCTATGCCTATAAACAATTTTGGAAAAGCCCAGATGATGATGGCATGGCTTTGGAAGCTTCTGTTAGCTTACTTGACAACATCTGAGGTAATCGCAGGTACACCTATGGATGTATTTTAAGGCCTCCTCAAACACACTGGTTCCTTGCGTGACTTTGTGGGAAAATCAAAAGAAATCAGTCAAGATATCAGGAAGAGAAGTGTGGACCTCCACAAGTCTGGTTCATCCTTGGGTACAATTTCCAGATGCCTGAAGGTGCAACGTTCATCTGTTCAAACAATTATACACAAGTATAAACACCATGGGAATGTCCAGCCATCATACCGCACAGGAAGAAGACGAGTTCTATGTCCCAGAGATGAACGTGCTTTGGTGCGAAATGTGCACATAAACTCCAGAACAAAAGCAAAACACCTTGTGAAGATGCTGGCTGAAGCTGGTAAGAGAGTGTCATTATTCACAGTGAAGTGAGTCCTGTACCAAAATGAGCTGAAAGACCACTCAGCGAGGAAGAAGCTATTACTCCAAAAGCAACATAAAAATGCCAGAGTACAGTTTGCAGATGCACACAGGGACAAAGACCTTCATTTTTGGCAACATGTCTGTGGTCTGATGAAACTTGAAACTGATGAAAATTGAACTGTTTGGCCATAATGACCATCGGAGGAAAATGGGGAAAGCTTGCAAGCCTGAGAACACCATCTCACCTGTGAAGTACAAGAGTGGCAGCATCATGTTGTGGGGGTGTTTTGCTGCAGGAGGGACTGGTGCACTTCACAAAATAGATGGCATCATGAGGAAAGAACATTATGTAGAAATATTGAACATCTCAAGGCATCAGCCAAGAAGTTAAAGCTTAGGCACGAATGGGTCTTCCAAATAGACAATGAACCAAAATATACCACCAAATTAGCGGCTTAAGTACAACAAAGTCAAAGTTTTGGAGTGGCCATCACAAAGCCATGATCTCAATCCTATAGAAAATTTGTGGCCAGAGCTGAAAAGGCATGTGCGAGCAAACCTGACTCAGTTACACCAGTTCTGTCAGGAGGAATGGGCCAAAATTCCAGCAAACTAGTGTGAGAAGCTTTTGGAAGGATACCCAAAACATTTGACCCAAGGAAATGTATGTAAACTTCTGACTTTGAAGATGGTAATCCGAATGAAGATGGTAATCTTTGAAGATTGGTTATCCGAACTGACCTAAAACAGGAAAAGGTTAGTTTAGTGAAAGTTTTCATGGTCACTATGTAAACTGCATGTACATGTTTCTGATTGCTTAATACTACGTAGGTTGCATCAGTGAGGTCGAGTAATGAAAAACGTGTATTTTTACTTGTATTTAGTCTAGAAAACAAAGCGGTGCATCCCATTCCATGTGTGAATTCATTTGGCTTTTGTCAACTAATGTTTAATCATATATTACAAGTCAAACTACCTTCTTTGTGATAAAAATCTGTCTGACTAACTGTGGAAAGAAAGCAGGGCAATAATCCAGGTCAACATCTTACATTTCCATTATATGGACCATATAAAGGCTTTTTCTCCTCCTCCTTTTTCCTCTACTCTCTCTCTCGTATTCCCCAGAGGTTCTTGCTATCTCTTTTAGACAGCGCGCTATGCAGCTGTTTGTTCCTGGCTAAATCACTCTGAACCAGTAAGCGCTTGGGGAAAAATGCCTCATGGTATCAAATGATAAAGAAGCCTTTTAAGCAAACAGCACCACAACTTAAGGGCTTTCTACTGACGTTCCACGTCATCTCTCCTTTCAGGCCACTCCTGTCTATTTCCACCTTCATCTCTGCATAATGAGTAGTAGCTACACGAGGGACTCTTCTCTGTGAATATTATTTACAACTATTTATAAGTACAAATGCCGTATAAAAGCTCAAGAAATCTGAGAATGCAACCCGTGCAATATTCTCAGATTTCCACAACCCAGCAATCCAGTTAACTTCTTGTTCTGCGTAGATCACATGGACTTCCCCATTCTGTCCTGTGCATTTAACCCAGTCACTCCAAACAACTTAAAGCTAAAGTTCACTGCTCTCACCTTGCACTTTTCTTTGCTTTTTTTTTTCCACTTTTTGCCATATTATCCTGCATCATATCAATTGTTAAGTGTGATAAGAGTGATCAACAAGTATGTAAGTTTTTACACTGATCAGCCATTCCCTTTGTGCTGCCAAAGCAGCTCTGATCCATTGACGCATGGACCCATCTAGCCATCACAATTTGTCAAAGTTGCTCAGATCCTTACATTTGCCCATTTTTCTCATTCCAACAAATCAACTTTGAGAGCCGACTGTTCACTTGCTGCCTAATACTGTATATCTCACCCCATGACAGGTGTCACTGTAACAAGATAATCCTCGAAGTACCCTTCGGTGCTTTTTAGGTTAGGTAAAGCTGAAAGTATGTAACATGGCACGTCACTGTCTGGATCCTAGGTAATTTCCTGCTTCACATGAGTACCTTGGTTTGGGGACTTTCATTGACCAAAACAAAAAGAACCATCTGCTTTTCATTGCAGGTGGTGTGGCAAGTGAGCTCAACCACAAGAAAGTTTCTCATGTGTGCTGATTATGAATATGTGGCAGACTCAGAGGTTAAAATTAATTAAATTGTTTCATTTTTATTAAACAAGTTAAATAACTATCACTAATATAACATTGCCGGCTGATAACTTATGACCTTAATTTCACTGTTAAATAAAAAAATTTGCCAATTGCAGCACGCTCATTGCAGTTTGTCTATGCAGATGTAGTCAACCATGTAAATTAGTGAAATGTATGCAAGGATGCACACTGCTATTTAAATATGGAAATGGTTTTATGCATCTTGATGGGGTACTTTGCCCTCGCATGGCTGTTGATATGTACACGCCTGTGTTTTTATTTTAACACTTTAAAGATAGTTTAAAAAAAAAATAGATCTGCTCAAAAGACAAGGTGGTGTTTTCATTTTTATGATCTTTGTCCTGTTGTGTTTATAATCAAGCCTCCATATTAAACTAACAGCAAAGACATGATGTAGAAGCTATAGTCTCTTGCAGTACTGTGTGCGCTCTGTATTTAAGATGTACTGCACAGAAAAGAGAGAGGTGCCATTTGTTTTCTTTCTTTCTTTTTTTTTTGTTTTACCTTTTCTCACGTATTTTGGAGCTAAGGAGGTAGACTAGCCTATTTTATTTTCCGGTCACTGTCTGTTACCATCTACTATAAGCAGTTAAAACTTGCGGGCAGTACACAACTTAATGTATGTCATTAAGAGGTCAATAAAGGTTTAATAAATGCTCTGTGTTTTGGTCTGATAAAGGTCTTTGGGCAGGAAGGAGACTGATGCGGTCTACAAGATGGGCTGAAACAGCTGTTATTCAGTATTGTGTGGTAGTTTTGACAACAGCTCGCACATCAGTGAGGGTGATGTGGAGTAAGGCTAATAAAGCCTGGGACAAAGTTAAGCACTTGCAAAGCCCCAAGAAAATTGCATCTGCCAAAAAGTCAACAATTAATCGGCATAAATAAAAAGTACTGTATCACTTCACATCACGGGTATGAGGTGTGGGCATACTTATGAGAACAAAAACAAAACATAAAACTTGGGATCCTCTCCACAAACCACAACAATACACACACTGCAACTACTTAATGAACATCATTTTTCCCACGACTGCTCATTCTCTGGTTAAGCACAGACATACTTATATAATTCATTATGCTTTAGTAAAATACAACCAACAAACTCGCACACTGCAATCTCTAGACATATCTAAGCAGCATTCACATCCGAATTTTCCTCCCAGACATTGGTGGATGTGTATGAGGTGGAGGAGTTTTTTTTACATAGTCTTTTACATAAGCACTAACCTTCCGATTTAAAGCAGTCATTATGATATAATTCCGTTTCAGTTTTGGCAGAAAGGGATTTCCTGGGTGGCTTTGCCTCTGAGAAATGCTGACGCTTCAACAGGTCTAGACATGGTACTATACTGAAAAAACCTCCTCGGTCCACCGGCTAGACAGTTCCACATCACCACTCCTGATTTACCAGTTTTTACTTTACATTTGCACTGGAAAGATTGACAAACATGGTGAAACATCTTGGAGTGTGTGCACTAATTCCATAAAATCCTCAGGGAAAATTTCACAGAATACAGAATTCACAGGGTTTTATACATTAGATGTTCCCACTTTACACAACAGCACTGCTGCATCCTCAATTCTGACTGGACAGAAAGTAATTAAAATAGTGTTCTTTAAACAAGACGTCTAACTGTCGATATGATGAAGCTTTTTGGGAGAAGACCATTTAACATGTATAGAGTCTCCAGCATCAGCTCTCACAGGGAAATTGTTACTTCACGTTTTCCACCGTATTATGTCTTAATGCATGGTAACTTCAAGAGGGAGAGAGAAAAAAACAGAATGGTGCAGGAACAGTTTGTCTCAGCTATAACATTAAGTTATACTAACTATGTACTAACTTGCTTTACTGATTTTCCACATCATTTAACGCAAAAAAATTCTCAAAAAACTGTTGGGAGCATCAAATTGTCCAAAATGTCTTGGTATGCTGAAGCTTTAAGAGTTTCTTTTACTGGAACTAAGAGGCCAAGCCCAACCCCTGAATTCAATGATTAGGAGGGGTATCCCAAAACTTTTGATAATATAGTGTACATAATTAACTATGTGGTTGTTATGTACCAATACATTAACCACAATCATACACTTTTCAAAATATAGCTCATAAAAACAAGAGCAAGTCCTATGCAAGAACCACAGCTAATGTGTTGAATTCCCTTAAGGTAAAACTTATTCAGTTTCTCAGAGCTTTTATGCTTATGTGTGAGAGAAACCCATTTTTTTTTTTAACAGAGCTGATTTTTATTAACATCATTCTTTGTTAATCTCCAGATTCTGCTTGTTTATTTTATTTGTATGCATCTATCGGTCGGCAGTTTCCTGTTTACTAGCTAAATCCCATGTCATAACTTTAATGTCATATGACTATGTAGTAACAGCAAAGTGGAGCAGCCAGGAGCAGAGTTGCACATAAAAACCTAATTACATGCTCTGACCCCATTAAATGCTCACATCACATCCTCACTCTGTTCTGTTTACATGTGCTGAACTGGGAAGTTTAAGTCACATCTTTATTATAAAGTAATCAAGAAAAACATACAGGTACAATGCACAATCATCAGCAGTCATAATAATTGAATCTTCAATCGTTGATGAGTGTAACGTTTTGCAATCGGACGTCACATGTACCTGTCTAATAATAAAGGGTGGCTGGACTGGTGTTGGATTTGGCATCATTTCTCATCTGCTTCACTGGTGTATTTTCACACATTAGACCTCATTTTGCAAACAAAGCACCAAGAAGAATCACTAGAGCTTCCGAACACACCAACTTCCTTCTTCTTCTTCTTCTTTCGGCTTTTCCCTTCAGGGGTCGCCACAGCGAATCATCTCTCTCCACCTATCCCTATCTTCTGCATCCTCAACCCTTGCACCCACTTGCTTCATATCCTCATTAATTACATCCATATACCTCCTCTTTGGCCTTCCTCTTTGCCTCCTGCCTGGCAGCTTCATGTCCAACATTCTCCTACCAATATACTCACTCTCCCTCCTCTGAACATGTCCAAACCATCTTAATCTGGCCTCCCTAACTTTGTCCCCCAAACGTCCAACATGACCGAACACACCAACTTCCACAATGGCTAAAATGCTCTCATACACTGGCACATGATCATGATAAATCATTATCAGAGGCTATATGCCTCAAACAACTCCAAAACTATAACCAAGAATCCTTAACTGAGACATTACTATGCACAAATATCTACACATGCTGTTCTTAAATGAGAAAAATTGTTGCATTACTACCTCAATGCCTCACTGCACAAGTCTCTATACATCCAGGGAGCTAAAACGTGTGCTCTGGATTTAGATAAATACTCTGTATTCAAAATGCATGTGTGTGTGTGGCTGTTCTTTTTTCCTGTTAGTGCTATCTCCATTAGTGCACAATGGCTCGGCAGTCTGACAAACTCCACCAAGCAAAACTCTCCATCTGCCTCTGAACATTCAGAACATATGCATTGTTATACAACAGTTAGTCCGCTAATTTGTCAAGCAGCATAGAATATAATATAAGAATATAATATAATATAAGCGCACTTATATTTGTTATAACCGCACCGGGAAGTATACATTACCTCGCTCGTTTGTGTTCAAAACATGAAATTCCATCGACTAGTTCTACACAGTTACTATGGTAGAGTTATCAGTGAAGATGGCAAACTAGAACTTCCACAAAAGTAACTTTTGACTTATTATGAAATCTTCTCAAATGAATATTTTTTAAAAAAAGGCGGAAGGGACACCAGTTTTACCAGATGCACCTTTAATGGGGATGCACAAATCAATGTGAGTGAGCAAGCGAGTCAGCCGGAGAGCTATAACATGAGTGTTGCTTCTTCGCGATCCATTTCCACTAATGAAGCAAAAATAAACAGAACATTTGGTTGTGTTGTGTTTGAAAGGTCAGCTACTCAATATTAAATTTTTGTTTTAGTAGAGCTGTTGTATAAAAGCACTACTGGACTTGTAATCATGCTAATAACCACACTCTTGCTCGTGTAATATTGTTAAAATGCATATACTAAGACCACCACGTCTAATAATTATAACAGGAATCACCTCCTATATCTGTCTCCAGTCTGAGTGTCCCAGGCCTCCAGTTAAACCCTTAAACTCATTCATTGAATCTCCTCCACTGCCTTGGACTTTAATTAGATATTTGGGTCACGCCAGAATATAACACCAGACCAAACAATAGCGCAATAAAACTTCAGTTTCAAATCTGCTTACTGTACACTACAGTCTGGCTACAACTAGTAGATGCATGGTTCAGCAGTTCAGAGGCTGCACTTTTTTTGAACATTTCCTTCCCTTGCATCATAGTAATATAGCATCTCAAGAGACCAACTAGACCAGGCATTCTGACTAACTTGCAGGGACCATTTAAAGGAGGAAAAGATTTCTGTCAAAAGATGTAAGGCTCGGTTTAGCAATGCTACAAGACCACAACCTCCTGTAAGCTCAGTGGATTTCAGCTTTGCTCCAATAAGCTTGGGGATACACCTTTATCTTAAACCTGTTTACCTCAGGTCTTCTTTTCTCCACTCTGTGGAGTACCTTTGGCAGGTGTAAGCTAAGTCAATTAGTGAGATCTTCATAAGGCTATCTGATGACCAAGACACGCAAAGCATCTGGTGCACATGGCTACATATGCTCACTTTCTACTTATTCGACAATCTGATTTAGAGAAGAATTTTATGTTCTGTAGGACATTATTACAAACAGGTAATCATTTGTAACACTAGCTGGGCTGTGTACCCCTCCCTGTAATTCTGCGTTAAAGCATTCGAGAATTAGTAAAATAATATCCGCTGAGGAATTCTTGCCTCTGGATTACTAAAGTCTTAGGGGGAAGGAAAGAAAGACTAATCAAAAAGAAATCCAGAGAAAACGTCCCAGCCCTTATTGATAAAGCACTTACTGGAATCACAATTTCTTATTACATAAAACATCAATAGGTTTAAGTATTTCGGATAAAGAACATTAACGAAACAATGTACAATTATTAAGCCCCTAGATTGGCTGTACATATACATCTCTATTAAAAAATAAATAAATAAATAAAACTACAGTAACTGAACCTGTCTCGTTCTTTAAAAATGGAAGCAGGGGTTGTATTGCTTCAGGAGATCAGCAAGAAACAGATGAGATACATCGATTAGAGTGTTCGAGACCTGTATTTCTAACTCTGTGCTGCTGTCATAAGGTGAATTTCCCCCCCTATCTAATCATCCATCCATCCATCATTATCGGGCAGTGAATAAATATGGAAAGTTTATGTGAAGTTAATACTATAGCCAACACTGGCAATAAATCATGTAACACTTAATATTATTATCATTAGTTATCTACATACAGTATGCATAAAAACTAAACCTTCCATGTGTTTGTCTGTCTGTGTGGGAGGGGGTGTGTGTGTGTGTGTGTGTGTGTGTGTGCCTTGCTTAAATTCCAACGGTGAAAATCCGACAAACAAAACATTTAAAAATCATGAGGTCCTAATGCAGTCTTAATATTTAAGAAGTCTTTCGGTACCATTTATTAGTCATGTATTGTGAGTGGAGTATTGATTGACTAGCCGGACTGAGCCTTACAAAATGAATTTTTTGGGGGTTTTCCCTCGGTTTTTGACCAGCGCTCACTAAATGTACTTCCTAATTGTCTTCATTCTGATCATGCAAACTGGGAGTAACCTTGAAATGAAAGTCATGCTGAGCTGTAAATGTAATGCAGGACTGTAGAGAGTTTCAAAGCTTTGATGCCCCGTGTCTCGAAGGTGATTCTGAAAAAGTCTGAGGTTGTTTTTGCTGCATGCCATAACAGGTTGTGTTTACACTGAGCTGAATCTACACATTTGAAATGTAAATTCAAACAAAGTCAGCTGCTCCCAGTTTAACCGACAATACAACATCACAGCACCCGACTGCCAGCGCAAGCTTTCTGATTTATGACATGAGCGAACGGGGCAGCTACGTGATCATCACCGGTTTTTGTGGAAACGGCAAACTCTATTTTAGTTGCAACTGTTTTCATGTGATTACACAATAATATATTTCCATGTAAATGTATGTAATCAGTAAAGCTGCACACGTCACAAACAAGAGAAACACCACTATAATTACTGCACCACCATGTTTCATTTCTTGTCCTGATGAAAGGCTTTGGCCTTAAAACTAATTGTAGCTGTTTTGTCACAGCACATGGAAAGATTGTGCCATATTGATTTTCACTGCTTGCAATTTAGTATTAAAAAAAACTTGATAGATGTTGTAATCATCTGGAAATGGTAGCCTTAAAAAGACAGGGTAACAAACAGGTCCTCCATGTGTGGTTTCAATAGAGAATAAGAGAAGACCGATATCAGATCGAAACAGTAGTTGAAACTCTCTAAAAACCTAGTTAGATATTGGATTTTTAAGCGAATCTTTAGAAATGCACAGGTTTTAAACAAATAACTAAACACTTTCGGTATAATCCTTTCACTAAGCGCATGCCTAGTGTCCACATGGCTGACATATTTTTACAGTTCTGCTCTCTAAATAGCTTAAGGTTGATGGGTCTTGATACACAATATGATCACAGTTCACTCATTATTCACAATTTTTGTTAGGCCATTTATTGGCTGTTACTAGCAAAATGTTTTATATATTTGCATTATTTTATTTTTGTTTATGTATTTTAATCACATTCAATGATGATTGGCTTAACATGCATGTGCATAATAATAATAATAATACTATAATAAGAGTTGAATAAAGTATATATAAAAAAATTAATACCATTAATTTTATGAGAATCAACAGCCAATATTTACTTAGACAAAAACCTGCAGTCACAGAGCCTGCAACAGTTGGCATAACCTGGACCAGACCACAGAACCGACCACTGCCCGGAGCGTGTGAGATCAGACAATGTTCTTGTGTTTGCCTGCAGAGCTCAGGCCAGGATGAGCTAATCTCTGTGGGTCATGAATGAAAGCAGATGACCAGGGAGCAGAATACATTATTCATGATCAGCGACTCTACTACTGTAAACTCAATAATGCAGCCTCGCCGAAAAACACACACACAGTGGCATGAGTAAGCATTCAGACATCTTCCTAATGGTCCTACACAACTGCAAGCAAGTTTATTATCCATTATTTCAACTTCATCTGTTACAGCATGAGGCTGGACATGCATTATCTTGGGCCTGAACACCAAACAGTGCAGTTGTCAACAGATTAAAGTCCACTGTGTTAGAGGATTATCAGTGGAGAGGGTGAATGTGGCAATGCAATAAAGTAATAACCCAACATGAAGCATTTATTACTAGTCATAGTGTCTAGAAAAGATGTCTCTGTAACAGCTGAATTAAATAATTAAAACATATCTTAATATTTCTGGACAAACAGCACTAAGACATGAGTGGAGAAGACCTGCTCAGCTCTTCACACTTTTTCTTGCATGCTCATCTTATGTAATTCTGTCATGTAGTTAATGCACTCATACATAATCCTAGCCATAAGAAAATGCTCTGCAGCATATTTATGGCTCATTCAAAGAACCTGTCCAGGGAAGAAAAGTGCTATTATTATTGATCTTACAACATTACCTAGACCAGCACAACTCCAGATTGGAGCATCTGGCAGGGAAGCCTTTCTGCACGAGCCTGCCAACAGCACTGAGCTTCACAGAGAGAGAATAAAAGCCCTCACCCTCGTTTAGATGTGTTATACATCCTGTTCTTTGATGCACGTGTTTGCAATATGCCTTGCAATATATTAATACCATGCTGAACCTTTGATGTGTACAAGCATACAAAGCCTGCATTACTCTGAAATTAATGAGTTCTGTTAGTTGGACCGTGCAAGGTGCTGTGACAGATCAAAACTCAGCACCGCAATGCTCTTCTGAATTTCAGTGACCTTTTCTGATCATTATTTCCCACACTGTATCCCAACAAAACCTTAGATTCTATAACAGACTCTGTGATAATGTTTGTTTTCCATTTCGGGTAGTGATTGAAGAAAATTACAGCATTTTGCTTACATCTTCAATCAGCATGGTCAAGACAGAAAATGGGGTCACGTAAACAAAAAAAAGTCCTCAATAAAATAGGCAATGTTATGCCTATTGAAAATGTGATGAGGGATTTATAGCAGTTTGGTTGCAATGTTTGGTTGCAGTTTGGTTGATAACTGAAAGGAAAGCTAATTCTATAGTACGATTTATGGAATAAGACAGGAAGCTGTAATTCGGCCCCCGCTTCTTTCCGTGCTACATCCCTTTATAAAAATGAGCCCTATGTATAAGGCCTGCCGTGATGCAGCTGGAATGAGACGTTCTCTCTGCTGCCAGTTTTTCAACAAGCCACATTTCGTCATTTCCACCAACGTATCGGAAGCTGTACCATGAATTTCGCACCGTCCTATTAATGTTTTTTGCTGCATGCCATAACATCAGTCACACTGTCTTTGGTTAGAGTGGCACTAAATCAGCTGCTGGTGAGCATCTCCAATCTTAACTCCAGAATAAAAAACTCTTTTACAATGGGTGACTTTTGTCAAGGCCTACTTTAGTAATATTAGTCATGACAGCCAGACAAAAAAAAAATGTGCAATTTTAATAAATCAGGTTACAGACCATTGGTTTTCTCTATAAAACAAAATTAAATAGTTTATATACACTATAGACACTATATTGGCAAAAAGTTTTGGGACACCCCTCCAAATCATTGAATTCAGGTGTTGTGTTTCAGGGGTTGGGCTTGGCCCCTTAGTTCCAGTGAAAGGAAATCTTAATGCTTCAGCATACCAAGACATTTTGGACAATTTCATGCTCCCAACTTTGTGGGAACAGTTTGGGGATGACCCCTTCCTGTTCCAACATGACTGAGCACCAGTGCACAAAGCAACAACAAAGACATGGATGAGATTGTTTGGTGTGGAGAAACTTGACTGGACTGCACAGAGCCCTAACCTCAACCCGACAGAACACCTTTGGGATGAATTAGAGTGGATACTGCGAGCCAGGCCAAAACTGGGATGCCTGCCTATACATGTACATGAATTTAATATGGAGTTGGCCCTTTCTTTGCAGCTATACCAGCTTCAACTATTCTGGGAAGGCTTTCCACAAGGCTTAGGAGTGTGTTTATGGGACTTTTTGACCATTCCTCCAAACTTGCTCACCCATGCCTTTATGGACCTTGCTTTGTGCACTGGTGTGCAGTCATGTTGGAACAGGAAGGGGTCATCCCCAAACTGTTCCCACAAAGTTGGGAACATCGAATTGTCCAAAATGTCTTGGTATGCGGAAGCATTAAGATTTCCTTTCACTGGAACTAAGAGGCCAAGCACAACCCCTGAACTCAGTGATTTGGAGGGGTGTCCCAAAACCTTTGACAATATTAACAACCTGTCTGTTGGAATGTGGAGTGACAAACAGACCCACATACAGAAAAGTCAGCAAGCAGGAGAGAATAATTAATAGTGTGGAAATTTCCACCTCACCACAAAAACTGTTTAGTTTTATCCACAAACTCGGTGTTGTAAGCACTAGAAAGACATGCACCTGTATTGCACCATTGGAACATTTCCATGTAAGTCAGGTCTCCTTGCTCATGCTCATTCCTGTATCTAAAATTGAACAGCATGTAAAAAAAATCCACCAATCTAATCAAACAGTGTAAAGACCCAACAACGTCTAACAAAATCATACTACTCAGACCCACAACACACAAGCTGCTCAACTTTATACAGCAATTAAAAAAAATATATAAAAATCTCACCTGTGTCGATGCTCATCGTGTACTCCTTGCCCGTGTATGACCTGCCCACTGCTATGTCGTCCTTCCTTCCCGGGCTCAATGTGTGGTATCAAAACATCCTCTAAACCCAAGTCAAAGCGCTTGTGCTTGGAACTGTCTGGAAGGAAGAAGAAGGCTCCGAAGCAAAGAGTTATAAAGGCACTGAGGATAAGGAGGAGGATAAACTTCTCTGAGAGCCGCAAGGTTGCTCTGTGGTGCGGAAACGACGAAGCACCTGGAGACAGAGTGGGTATCCTGCGCCCCGACAGTGGCAGAAGAGCTTGCGTGGTCATATTCTAATGTTCAGATAACAAACAGGGAATATGGAGGGACAAATATCAACGTTCTCTCATGTAGACCTCTTCTAATATCTCATTGCAGCAAACATGCTCCCAACTGCCAAAGCGGGGTGTACATCCTGGCCATGAAGAAGACTGTTTCCATCAGAGATCTTGCCTCATTTTGTTCTGGAAAGAAACAAAATATATTTTAACTGACGACAAATGTAAGTGAACTGGAGAGGCTGAATAAGCCGGTTTCAGTTTCCATGGCAATTCCAGGCTCTTATAATGGGAAAGGTTTACCTACAATATCGCGATGTAAGGCTACGTAGAGATTATCATCCAAGAAAATTCCAAGCAAGGAAGTAAGCAAATTTACACAAACAGAATAATTCCTGTGTTACTTGACAGCAGTCACGCAACCCTATCGCTACATGATATGCTAATTATTGTACGGTTAGCAAGCTAATATAATAACCGAACAAGTTTTCAAACAGCAGCTTGATAAACCTTTAAAAACTTCGCGTACATAAATGATTAGTATTTAATAATCCATTATAAACCATCACAACAGAGGTTCGGGGTTTTTTTTTTTGTTTTTTGTTTTTTTTTTAAATTCTCCAGTAAAAGGATCGGCTAGCATTCAATAGCTTAGCCGCAGCTCGCGCCCGCCTGTTGGCGTTACACAAACCGTGACACTCGGCTAGCGCGAGCTGTCACACCTGACCGTACAGGTAACATTAAACCGAACCAAGTTAACACGTGTCCACATACCGTGAGGATCCGGATTCTCAATTCCCATCCACGGTCGTCATCCAGCAGCGTTTCCCCGACCTGCTTCGCCAAGAGAGCTAAGCATTAGCTAGCTAGATTAGCTTGTTGATAGCGAGAAGCGTTGGGCGCGTGCGTCCTCGCCGGCGGCCGTGTTTCATTCACAGTGCTCGGAGACGCGGACACTTTCTACATTAACGCAAATATGCTGCGCCCAATGTCATTTAGTGCCACTGAAACCGCACTGCCGGAAGGATGACACCGTCGATGATACTGACCGACACACACATTATACAGAATACGCTCGAAGGGTCAGCGTTAATGGTTTTATTCTACACCGCAATAAGAGTGTACACACACGCGCAGCTGGGAGGAACAGGCCCGGCGCGCGCCGCTCTGATGCCGTGGCGACAGTGAGATCAGTTATCTCTGCGCTCACAAACCCTCAGGGACAACACACCTGCTCTAAATACCTGAGGAACATGTAACCTGGGGAGAAAGAAAGGTGTCCATGGAGAAGAAAATAAAGGCGAGCTGCACCCAATGCCGCGCCTCTCTGCCTCTGCCTCTGTCTCTCTCTCTCTCTGCCTCTCTCTCTCTCTCTCTCTCTCCCTCTCTCTGCCTCTCTCTCTCTCTAGCTAGTGAAGCTAAATCTGTGTAGCAGCCCGATCTTCTGTCTCTGCCTGTAGCCAGTGCCGTATCCCCTCATCGCTGCTCCGGCTTAAAACGACGCCACCGGGGGCAAAAAAAAACACAACAATGTTTTCATATAGATAAAAGCTTTCCGAATATCTGTATCTTCAAGTCCTCAAAGTGAATTTAACTTCATTAAAACATCCCATTTTGTTGAGTAGCCATGGCCACCGCCAGCCTCTAATGTCCATGATGTTGTTCCTGCAACAGCTAGCTAGGCGCCTGGCTCCGCCCCCTCAGCCCGCCTGGCCCCGCCCCCTCTGCCCGCCTGCATCCCATCAGCGAGCGCCGCCTGGTAAAGCCAGGGATTGTCGCAGAATTACGAACCACGCGCCAAAACGACCAAACTTTCCTGCCTCAGGGGCTAAAGCAATTACCCACCACGCCTTACTGCAACAACCTGGAATAAATAACATCACTTCTACTAAAAGTTATTAAGGATGTTATTTAGAAGTAATTTCTATTAATTTATTCTCCAAACCTCATATCCTAAAGGCATGTAATAATAAAGTAAAATTTATTTGAGTTAAATAGCAATCTAAGAGAAGTTTAGTTGTCTTTATTTGTCACATATACATTACTGCACAGTGAAATTCTTTCTTCACATATCCCATCTTTGGGGGTTGGGGTGGAAGAGAGTGGGTTAGGGGCCTTGCTCAAGGGCCCAACAGTGGCAGCTTGGCAGCGCTGGGGATTGAACCCCAATCTTCTGGTGAACAACCCAGAGCCTTAATCACTTGAGTTACCACTATTACTATAAATGGAAAAAACAGGCATTTGAATTGTAATCCAACTGTACACTTGTGTTCTCTGACCTGGTTTTGTATCTAAATTTACACTTTTAGCCAGATGATCAGTTTCTATTTTGCATTAGATTTCCATATCAACCACATATTAATTTTTTTTTACATGTGTAGTTTCTAGTTATCCATATTAAAATCTGACATTATGTAAAATGTGCAAACCAGGTTATTACACATAACTACCAACTACCACCTCATGGAGTGATGTGTTGTGCATGTTGACATGCTTTTCTGCTCACAAGAGTTGTAAAGAGTGATTATTTGAATTATTATAGACTTCCTGTCAGCTCAAACCAATCTGGCCATTTTCCTCTTATCAACAAGGCATTTCCACTCACAGAACTGTCGCTCACTCAATATTATTTTGTTTTTCACAACATTCTGTGTGAACTACAGAGACTGTAAGGTGTGAGTTGACTGATGTGAGTTTTAAAAACTGATTTAGTTCTAGTTAGTAGAATCAGGACACTAGGAAAGAATTGCTGTAACAGGGAAACACATCAGCCTGGCTTACACTGTAGCTCAGCCATAGCACATTGTTGCCATCTTGTGTTGGCTAGAAGAGCAGATCTTACACTTCCTGTCAGGCTTTTGGTGTCTAGTGCTCTTTCAGTGCTCCTTATAGGGCTCCTCAGATCCAGATCATCGGAGGGATGAAAATACACTGAAAAGGACAAAACATAAAGGGAAGCTCGAAAGGGAAACTCGAAACTCGGAACTCGAAAGGGAAACTCGGGAGGGAAACTTGGGACTCGAAACAAAAACAAAGAGAAAGAGAAACTCCCGAGGAGAAGAAGGCAGATCCCGAAGCCCGAGCACAAAACAGAGACAGCACCAAAGGCCCACCCGAAAAGCCGGCCACATAACCTCTAACGCCGACTAACAACAATTAAAGACCCCAACCCCGAAACCGAGAAACAAAGAGACTTAAATACCCACACCCGAACGAGACACATGTGAAAGCAATACACTAATTGCACAGGCGCAGGGGCTTCCCGAGGATCTCTAGCGTCCAAAAACAAAACAGGCCAAAATCTGACACTTCCAGGTTATTCAACAAGCTGTTTCCAGGGCTCAGTTAAAAAAGAAAAGCTAGTTTTAGAAGTACCAGTTTCAATGTAATTTCAATGAAATTGTAATGTTGCCATCATGACCTGGATAAGAGGCATAACTTTCCATGTATATCAGTATCAGTATATGACACTGCCTCTACCAGCTTGCCTTCTTCCCATAGTGCATCCTGGTGCCATGTGTTCCCCAGGTAAGCGACATACACGCACCCGGCCATCCACGTGATGTAAAAGAAAACGTGATTCATCAGACCAGACCACCTTCTTCCATTGCTCCGTGGTCCAGTTCTGATGCTCACGTGCTCATTGTTCGGCAGTGCACAGGGGTCAGCATGGCCACCCTGACTGGTCTGCAGCCCCATACACAACAAACTGCAATGCACTGTGTATTCTGACACCTTTATATCCGAATCAGCATTAACTTCTTCAATTTGAGCAACAGTAGCTCGTCTGTTGGATCGGATCACACGGGCCAACCTTCACTCCCCACATGCATTATGAGCCTTGGCCGCCCATGACCCTGTCCCCGGGTTCACCACTGTTCCTTCCTTGGACCACTTTGATATATACTGACCACTGCAGACCGGGAACACCCCACAAGAGCTGCAGTTTTGGAGATGCTCTGATCCAGTCGTCTAGCCATCACAATTTGGCCCTTGTCATACTCGCTCAAATCCTTACACTTGTCCATTTTTCCTGCTTCTAACACATCAACTTTGAGGACAAAATGTTCATTTGATGCCTAATATATCCCACCCACTAACAGGTGCCATGATAAGGAGATAATCAGTGTTATTCACTTCACCTCTCAGTGCTCATAATGTTATACCTGATCGGTGTATATGATTTCTGGACAATTGAAGTGAGGATAAGTAAGAAGCAGAGTGTAGCGCTCCATTGAAGGGTTTTTCTTTGCCATGATGTTATGAAACAGTTTGTAATAACAGTGTTATATGCCTATTACAAACAACAAAAAACCACTACCCAAACCTGCTACACTAACACTATGACCATTTACAACTATTTACAACACTAAGACTATTTACAACACTGTTACATTCTATAAAAAGGGCATGCGGTTACAGTAAAATAATCGACAACAGGGTGGAGTGATGCTGATCAGGGCAACATCAAAAGTTCTTATTCATCATTTCAGTGTTCAGTAAATCAAGAACAAGCATAGCTTCAACTGCATTAGTGAGTAACCAGGCCAAACTAATTTAGATTTGATGTTTTAAGAAAAGTCTTTTTACCAGCTCTTAAATGCAATTTGTATATCTGCAGATTACACAAAAGGGGAACAACTGACCTGAAACAAGAAAGTAAGCACTTCTCATGTACAAGATAGGTCCTACTCTTTAAATGCCCAGTTTATTAACCACATCAGCATTACATATATTCACATTTGAAACAAGACCTGAAATATATTTTATTCTTATAACTACTATATTATTACCACAGGAGGTCTTTGGTAATACAAGCATGCATACACAAACACACTTAAAATCTACAAAACTTATGTAACACTTTTCTTCTAGCTTATTATTATCAGTAGGTAAAAGGTTCATGTTCATATAGAGTTGAGTTCAAGCAGAATTATTAAAAAATAATGCAACATGAAACATATTTAAACTTTAGAAAATAATTATAAAAATTTTAGATAAGGCTGAAGTTGTATTGCAGCTCCACATTTGGTGTGTGAATATTTAAAGGCGTCTGTTGTTCATAATTCATGCGCTTTTAGAGCACCTTTTTTTAAAGTTTTGGTTAAGTCACATCTTGCCTGATTGAATAAATATAAAAAGCTGTTAAATAAAAAAGTGAACAAAGTGGAGCTCTTAATAGTTTTGGTGAATAATCCAGCTTCACAGAGATAAACTGCATCACTTTTTTTTAAAAATCATAGTGAAACATTTTCATGATCTTAAAACACTGTATAAAGTTATAACATTTTAATGCTCTGATATCTCCTGGAGTCTTTTCATGTGAGAGTGATCCATCACAGTTCCACAGTTCTGACATGTCCACGGTGAGAGCCTGACACGATGCTTCGCATACACTCTGAACTCTCAAGCACACTACCACAGCAGGACCAATGTGGCTTCCCTGGGTGTCCTTTATGGCCATGACCACAGCCCTGGAACCCTCCTGTAGAACATACACAGAATGCACACAGAAATGCAGACACAAAAAGACACAGACAGATGCAGATGAAGACAGATACGCACAGAAACACAGACGAACACAGAAATACAGACGCACACAGAGTGAGGTATTAGATAGAATGCTCTGTAACTGTGATAAACTGTAACAACAACAAAAAAACTCATACAGCTTGAATTGATTTTCAGTTTATAATTAAAAGGTGAAATAGTACAGTTTATACATATTTATCTACTCCATTTCATTTTTTGCACCATACTTGCATCATGTTTCTTTCATTTAACCCTCTCACTTTTAACCTTTTTAACCCTTTATCATTTAACTCTTATGCTGCCAGCCGAATGGAAATCGACTTATCTGACCTTTTCAATCAGTACAAACAAATTATTTTATAGCCCCAATCTGTATATGATTAAGCCTCTATACAATTATTCAGGCCACTGTTGGGTTTCTGTGTGTAGAATATTGTGACTGTGTTTAGCTGCTGCTGAGCAGCGTGATGGGGAAATGGGAGGAGTTTAAGGCTTTAGTAGGCTACTAACCCCCTGAGAGTTCACTTTCATGTGAGCTATTAACCACTAAATCATTTCATTGCTGAATAATGGAATTTCAAAGTAGGCAAAATACCATATTCTGAATTACAATGATAAACTGTGCTGCATCATGTGTTCCATCATGGCCCTTCTTATGCTGCGACGTAAAATACATTCTGAACGCCAGCCCTAGTTGTGCAGGAATTTAAGAGGGCTGTACCTGGCATGGTCCCAGGACAGCCGCACCGTGCCTCTTTAGCGCCTCCACTAGAGCAGAAGGAGCAACAGTGGAAGATGCCACGGTGGCGCTGAAATTTTCTCTTTACCGTCAGGGCAAAAGGCGAGCCCTGCACAGCACAGAACACAAAGAACATCAGTCCTGTAATAATCACACCCTTTTAGAAATTCTGCAGAATCAATCTTGTTACCTTAACATGCTGTGCTTTGACACACACCCACATGGAGTAGGATCCCTGTTCCATGGGTGTGTAGGAGACAGCATACGACCCATCGTTATTATCAGTCACTCTGGTCTCTAGTTTGCTTTAAAGCAGCGTAAAAACATGCTGTGTATGTTTTATAATCACAAGAATGTCAAACACAGACAGATGATGAAACACTGAAACAGATTTCAGAGAAGTTTAGACAAGATCTCACCAATTACACAAATCAATCTTAGTTTCTATTTAGCAATTTACCAAACTGTGTCATTAAGCCATCGTAAACTTAGAGGATAGGTTAAGGTCTAGTTCTAGGCATCTTCCACTGTGGCTCTTTCAGCTCTCGAGGAAGACAAATGGCTACCATAAAAGGTTGCTTCAGTAGAATGTGACACATGAACGTTAACTGGTCCTAAGACCAATAACTTACACTGGATCCCAAATGACACTACACACTATGCACCAGCTAGTGTATGAGTTTTAGAAGGGTAATATCACTTCAAATGAAGCACAGTCGTTTGCCATCAAATATGTGCAACGCAATGCTATATACAGTGAATTTTATAAAATAATTTAAAAGACATTTATAAGATGCCTTGTCCAGCAGAGTGTCGTCAGCCATGTTGAAATTATTTTCTCATTCAGCATCTCATCCTGGTAGCCCCGCCCCTCTTCCACTACATAAACAAAGCTGCGAGTGTTAAGTGTGTGAAGCGTCCAATATTCCACACTTCACTGTTTTAGTTGAATACGTGCATCATCCAAGTACATGATATGCACTTCTTCTGGTTAGTTTTCAGTGTGAACATTACTCACATTGTTTTTACTACAAAATGGCACAGAATAGTGCATAAGTGTGTGATTTGGGACGCACCTTTAGTGAATGTGTTTGAGCTGCTTAG
Organism: Hemibagrus guttatus; assembly: GCA_033459395.1. Lineage (NCBI taxonomy): Eukaryota > Metazoa > Chordata > Actinopteri > Siluriformes > Bagridae > Hemibagrus > Hemibagrus guttatus. Next base: position 21,589,874 of record JAUCMX010000006.1, read on the forward strand.
AGAATAGATGGACACAAACTATAAGGAACTGTATCTTTGTGTGAAATTCTCCCAAACAGAATAATCAGAAACATGTCTACATGGGGTAACAGATAAGGTAACAAATTTCAAACTCACCACTCCTTCTTTTCTGTGTGGATTATGCTGACTAACACAGAGTCTCCTCCTTTGCCCATCAGCTCCCCTGCAGAGTCCCTGCAGACGAGTGTGAACTCACACTTCTGGCCCTCAACACACTGCTGGACAGCTGCGAATGACAGAGCTCTGAGCTGATTAGAGAGAAAGACACGTGTAGCCTTGATGTTTAGAAAGACAAACTAGAAGAAACAGATTAACATCTTAAGTTAAGGATTAGTGATTCATGGAAAACTAAAGCAACATTTCCCCCCAGGAACTCACTGTGTTCTCATTCACACACATTACTTCTCATTTGTATTTGAGCTCCATGTTCAACACCATTTCTTTCTGCAGCTGTCAACTATTCAACCCTTTATATCTGCAGATGCCCTCAGATTCATAGATGTGTGTGTGTATATATATATATATATATATATATAAAAATATAAATAAATAAAATTCATATAGTCTCATACATTACCATTTACCAAGTTGAATATTGTATGATCAGGCATAACATTTCGAGCAGTGCCAGGTGAAGTGAACACTGATTATCTCCTCATCATGGCACCTGTTAGTGGGTGGGATATATTAGACATCAAGTGAACATTTTGTCCTCAAAGTTGATGTGTTGGAAGCAGGAAAAATGGGCAAGCGTAAGGATTTGAGCGAGTTTGACAAGGGCCAAATTGTGATGGCTAGATGACTGGATCAGAGCATCTCCAAAACTGCAGCTCTTGTGGGGTGTTCCCGGTCTGCAGTGGTCAGTATCTATCAAAAGTATCCTTTAAGTCCTGTAACTATCCTTTAAGGATGGTCCAAGGAAACAAACAAGTCCGATCCATGAAGTCCCCACCTCAATACTTACAGGACTTAAAGGATCTGCTGCTAACATCTTGGTGCCAGATACCACAGAACACCTTCAGGGATCTCTTGAAGTCCATGCCTCGATGGGTCAGGGCTGTTTTGGCAGCAAAAAGTGGACTGACACAATATTAGGCAGGTGGTCATAACGTTATGCCTGATCGGTGCATTAAAGACAGATGCAGCACATTTTCTCATCAAACATTTCTCAATCTTCTTCAAAAAGCCAATAAAGTTAAGAGCACATAATTGATTTTTGTTCATTGTATAAATTGCACCACCTATTCAGTCCTTAAATGGCTAAACTACAAAGAATTACAAGAAATCTCCGCTTGCCACTTCATCCCTACATACAGCAAAAATCATATTCACTTCAATTCAATTTATTTGTATAGCGCTTTTAACAATGGTCTCAAAGCAGCTTTACAGAAGTATAGAAGCACTGAATAAAAATTACAATTTAAAAATCATATAAATATTTATTTCTAATGAGCAAGCCTGAGGCAATGGTGGCAAGAAAAAAACTCCTGTGATATGTGAGATTTCTGAGCATGTTAAATCAGAAATGTGATTATTTCCAAGAAATATATTCAAGATGGGGGGCACGGTGGCTTAGTGGTTTGCCTCACACCTCCAGGGTTGGGGGGTTCGATTCCTGTCTCCGCCATGTGTGTGTGGAGTTTGCATGTTCTCCCCGTGCCTCGGGGGTTTCCTCCCCCGGTCCAAAGACATGCATTGTAGGTTGATTGGCATCTCTAAATTGTCTGTAGTGTGATTGCATGAGTGAATGAGAGTGTGTGTGCCCTGCGATGGGTTGGCACTCCATCCAGGGTGTATCCTGCCTTGATGCTCAATGACACCTGAGATAGGCACAGGCTCCCTAGATCGGATAAGCGGCAGACAATGAATGAATGAATATTCAAGATGGATTACTGAGCTCGCTATTCTTACAGATAAGGCTTGTTATCTGAAATGCAGTTAAAATAGATTATCGCTTTAAAACTAAAAATCAAATCTATTACAACTATGATTGCGGTTGCTGCCATGTATCACTGCTTTTCAGAGTCTCAGGTTCCCCTGTAAAAATGTGGCTGGTGACTGCACCTACATCAGACATGCTGAGGCATGGCAGAGAGAGACGAAAACCACAACTGACACCACCAGCTGAAAGGTTGTCATGGGAACAAGGAATGTCACCTCTACATTCAGTGATCTCCACATTCCATTCCTATCCATAGTCTTCTGTGTGTGTGTGTGTGTGTGTGTGTGTGTGTGTGTGTGTGTGTCCATCAGGTACTACCTGGTAATTCAGTGAAGTGCCCTCCTTCCCAAGTATGTGTTTCTTGGACAAAATCTAATACTGCATGAAAATCTACACCACATGTCCATTGAAGGATGATGTGACATCAAAGTAAAGCAGCTCAGCTCTCTCAAAGAAAGACAATTCCATTGCTAGTGGAAAGCAGTTTGACTGCATTCATCATCTGAATAAAGACTAAACAGTGTTTTCCCAGTGTTTTGTTTGTGTCCTCTGTGTGCAGTCTCTTAGATTTGTTTCTGTCTGTGAATTGTGAACTGAGCTACAGATGGGAACAGTACGCTTCATTTCTATGGTCAGAAATAACACCACTGGCAATTAAAATACACTTAAAAACAACAAACAAAACCTCTGTTGCTTTTCCACCAGAAACACTGAGATTGTGTTGAAGTATTTGTAATGCTTGCATGCACTGAGGTGCCTCTCCGATTGCTACAGCTGAATATTTAATCTGAATACCAAAGACTTCTGTAAATTACACGCTATGTGACTTAGTGGTTAAACTCCATTCTGCTCTGAGTTAAAGAAAAACACCCAAACTGACTAACAGAATCTAGACAGAATCTTTGCTGGCCATTTTTTCCTCAACCTTGGCTAAATGCTGAATCTATCCCTGTGATACTGCGATCAGCCTCAATGCTTTCTATCACTTAAATCCTTTGAACCATTTCCCTGTCAGAGATTTCTCTCTTTGCTTAATGCAATGCTCACTAGTGTAAAGACACTATTCTGAATAGCTGAACATGCCTCAATCCTCACCTTCTCCTTGAATGCTGCATTTGCTTGGATCTACAGTTTTGGCCTGCAGAACTCCCACCATGGGAAATCCCTCCACCTGCCCTGCAGGCTCCTGCGGTAAGAAACAGATACTCTCGCCAATGTCATGGCTAACACTGATCATGTTTGGATCGTACCCCAACTCCAACAGGCTCATTAACCGCCTTGTGGTTACTCCCTTCACACTGAGGATCTCTGCCTCTGAACCACATGTGAGCAAGCGCTCAGCAAAGTCCACACTGCCACGGATATCACACACAGCCTGCTGCAGCTGCGCCCTTTGCAGTTGGAGCTGGTTGCGCCGCTGTACTCGCAGATCCTCCAGGGAGCGCAGGAGAGAGCGGCAATGAGTTTCCACAGCGCTTGTGTAGGCTTGCGCAGAGGCCTGGATCTCCCTTGCCATCGCCTCTGCCCGAGACTGCAAAGCTTCCTGGGAAACATCCACACACCTCAGTACCTCCTCCAGACGAACAAGACGAGGCCGCAGGTTCCTGGAAACCAGCTCACGGATGCGGTCCCCATGCTGATGTATGACCTCATGCATGGGACTGCAGCGATGGTCCCTGTGAAACGTGGCGGCACATTCCAGGCACACAGTGAGATCACAGGTCTCACAGAAGAGACGCAACTCCTGGCCTGGGTGCAGGGAACACAGCACGGGTCTGGAGAGACGGCCCTGGCGCTTCAGCTCTTCCAAGCTATGGATAACATGACTGGAAGTCCTCTTTTGTCTCCTGTAAAAAATCCATTATTTATAAATCATTGAAATAGGAGAGAAATTAGAGAGACAAGTAAGACTGTGGCAAAACATTGTCTTCTAAACATGATCCTTTGCCTTACTACTGGCTTTGCCAAGGCTTACTCTAAGCTGTTTTGGGTTGAGAAAAAAAAGCTTTGTATGTACTTTAAAGACACGATCACATTTCAACGTTTTCTGTAGCATTATGTCTATTAATAAATATATGTCAGTATGGCAGCGAGTGTTGTTGAAAATTCCTTTAAAAGTCCTTGAACTCTGAGCAGAGCAATTAAAATTTTTACTCCATCTAGCTGCTAGTTTTATACTCCTGCTTGGCAAGACTGCTATTTTGTATTACTGCTCGAAGATGTAAAGGAGATGGATTTAGGCATGGACTAACGTGGGGGTCATAAATACTGGAACACTGAACTAAGCCTATTTAACCCTGAACTAATCATGAGTATTCCTTCTGAAGACTCCACCCTACTCTGAATGGTCTCCCTTTATTGGGGTCAAAAGTAACAGCATACAGGAATGTGCTATAGCATCATTTTTCAAAGCCAAATGTAGTGTCCCAAATGATGTACTACACACTATGCACGTAAAGTATGCAATATGAACCCTGTTGTCTCGAATATGAATTTTGGAATGGAAGTATCATCTATAGATGATCATCTATAAATCTAAAAATATAGAGAGGGTTGCGTCAGATAGGGCATCCGGCCTAAAACATTGACAAATTTAACCATGCGAATCGTCAGTACTCTTAATTTCATACCGGATCGGTCGAGGTCCAGGTTAACAACGACCACGTGGATAGTAAGAGAAATGGGGTAGGTGTGGTCCTGAAGGAGGAGTTTGTGAGGAATGTTCTGGAGGTGAAGAGAGTGTCAGACAGGGTGATGAGTCTGAAGTTAGAGATTGAAGGGGTGATGTTGAATGTTGTTAGTGGTTATGCCACACAGGTAGGCTGTGAGTTAGAGGAGAGAGAGATTCTGGAGTGAATTAGATGAGGTGATGGAGAGTATTCCCACGGGTGAGAGAATGGTGATAGGAGCGGATTTTAATGGACATGTTGGTGAGGGGAACACAGGTGATGAGGAGGTGATGGGCAAGTTTGGAGTTAAGGAAAGGAACCTTGAAGGACAGACAGTAGTGAACTTTGCTAAGAGGATGGACATGGCTGTGGTTAACACTTATTTTCAGAAGAGGGAGGAGCTTAGAGTGACTTACAAGAGTGGAGGTAGGAGAACACAGGTAGACTACATCCTATGTAGAAGAAGCAATCTGAAAGAGATTAGTGACTGTAAAGTGGTAGTGGGAGAGAGTGTAGCCAGACAGCATAGGATGGTGGTGTGTAGGATGACTTTGAGGGTCTGTAAGAAGAAGAGATCAGAGATAGAGAAGAAAACCAAGTGGTGGAAGCTGAAAAAGGAGGAATGTTGTGCGGAATTTAGACAGACGTTGAGGCAGGCTCTGGGTGGTCAGGTAGTGCTGCCAGATGACTGGGAAACTACAGCAGACGTGATCAGGGAGACGGGGAGAAAGGTGCTGGGTGTGTCATCTGGAAGGAGGAAAGAAGATAAGGAGACTTGGTGGTGGAATGAGGAAGTTCAGGATAGTATCCAGAGGAAGAGGTTCACCAAGAAAAAGTGGGACATGGACAGGACTGAAGAGAATAGACAGGAATACAAGGAGTTACAGTGCAGAGTGAAGAGGGAGGTGTCTAAGGCCAAGCAGAAGGCATATGACAAGTTGTACACTAGGTTAGACACTAGAGAAGGAGAGAAGGAAGGGTGCTCACAAGTGAGGAGAGTGTACAGAGGAGATGGAAGGAGTACTTTGAGGAGCTGATGAATGAGGAAGATGAGAGGGAAAAAAAAGAGTAGAAGGGGTGAACTCTGTGGAACAGAAAGTAGATAAGATTAGAAAGGATGAAGTCAGGAAGGCTTTGAAGAGGATGAAAAGTGGAAAGGCAGTTGGTCCTGACGACATCCCGGTGGAGGTCTGGAAGTGTCTAGGAGAGGCAGCAGTGGAATTTTTAACTAGTTTGTTCAACAGGGTTTTAGAGAGTGAGAGGATGCCTGAGGAATGGAGAAGAAGTGTGTTAGTGCCGATCTTTAAGAATAAGGGTGATGTGCAGAGTTGCAGCAACTATAGGGGGATAAAGTTGATGAGCCATACAATGAAGCTATGGGAAAGAGTAGTGGAAGCTAGGTTAAGGAAGGTAGTGGAAATTTGTGAGCAGAAGTATGGCTTCATGCCCAGAAAGAGCACAACAGATGCAATTTTTGCTCTGAGAATTTTGATGGAGAAGTATAGGGATGGTCAGAGGGAGTTGCACTGTGTGTGTTTGTAGACTTGGAGAAAGCGTATGACAGGGTGCCAAGAGAAGAGCTGTGGTACTGTATGAGGAAGTCAGGAGTAGCAGAGAAGTATGTCAGAGTGGTGCAGGTCAGACAGAGGAGTTCAAAGTGGAGGTGGGACTGCATCAGGGATCGGCTCTGAGCCCCTTCCTGTTTGCTATAGTGATGGACCAGTTGTCAGAGGAGGTCAGACAGGAGTCTCCTTGGACAATGATGTTTGCAGATGACATTGTGATCTGTAGTGAGAGCAGGGAGCAGGTGGAGGTAAACCTGGAGAGGTGGAGGTTTGCACTGGAGAGAAGAGGAATGAAGGTCAGTCGTAGTAAGACTGAGTACATGTGTGTGAATGAAAGGGAGGGAAGTGGAACAGTAAGGTTACAGGGTGAAGAGGTGAAGAAGGTACAGGAGTTTAAGTACTTGGGGTCAACAGTCCAGAGTAATGGAGAGTGTGGGAAAGAGGTAAAGAAGCGAGTGCAGGCAGGTTGGAATGGGTGGAGAAAGGTGTCGGGAGTTCTGTGTGATCAGAAAATATCAGCGAGAATCAAGGGGAAGGTGTACAGGACAGTGGTGAGACCGGCCATGCTGTATGGTTTAGAGACAGTGTCACTGAGGAAGAGACAGGAGTCAGAGCTAGAGGTAGCAGAGCTGAAGATGTTGAGGTTCTCTTTGGGAGTGACAAGATTGGACAGGATTGGGAACGAGTACATCAGAGGGACAGCTCATGTTGGACGTTTGGGGGACAAAGTTAGGGAGACCAGATTAAGATGGTTTGGACATGTTCAGAGGAGAGTGAGTATATTGGTAGGAGAATGTTGGACATGGAGCTGCCAGGCAGGAGGCAGGAGGCAAAGAGGAGGTATATGGATGTGATAAATGAGGATATGAAGCTAGTGGGTGCAAGTGTTGAGGATGCAGAAGATAGGGATAGGTGGAGAGAGATGATTCGCTGTGGTGACCCCTGAAGGGAAAAGCCGAAAGAAAAAGTAGAAGAAGAAGAAGAAGAAGAAGAATATGTACCTCAATTTGAAATAAAAATAGGGCTTAATGTCAGTGCAACAGGTTGTGTTTCCACCTCACAGCTCCATGTTCGATCCTGAGCAGAGTTTCTGTGCACGTTCTTCAAATGCCTTCATGGGATTCCTCTTGTTTTCTCCCACCTCCCATACACATTCCAGTAGGAGTATTGGTTGTACTAAGTTACTCCTAGATATTTTTGTTCAAGTGACTATTTTTGCCAAAAACATTGCTGCTACACTACACAACAGTTATGTTGTCCTGTGTATTTATTGTCCTGCTCTTTTCTCAAACTGCTGTGTATCTGCACTTTATGCAGTCTTGTGTACTGTAATGTGTTGTATTATGGTCCTGGAAATGAAAATGCATTCCAATCTATACAAGCTATTTAAAGTAATGACAAAAAAAAAAAAAACAGACTCTGAATTCACTTCGACCCTGACCAGAATAACGTGGTTACTTACAGTGGATGAATAAAGTAAAAATGTAGAAGATAAAATACTATATGCCCCAATTTTCAGAGTAAATTTGTTTGAAAGGTTTGGTTGTGGTCATGTATTTCTCCACACCTGATTTGAGGAAGACAATGAATGAGCTATGTGGAAAAAATGGGTAAAGATCTCCAAGCAATCTTCATTTAGATTAGATTCAAATTTATTGTCATTGCGTATGTGTACAAGGCAACGTAATGCAGTTAGCAAAGCAGTAGCAAAGTATAAACCTATATGTGCAAATATTCAGACAAAATAGATATATACACTAGATTGCCAAAAGTTTTGGGACACCCCTCCGAATCATTGAATTCAGGTGTTGTTTTTCAGGGGTTGGGCTTGGTTCCTTAGCTACAGTGAAAGGAGATGTTAATGCTTCAGCATACCAAGACATTTTGGACAATTTCATGCTCTCAACTTTGTGGGAATAGTTTGGAGATGTCCCCTTCCTGTTCCAACATGACAAAGCAAGGTCCATAAGGACATGGATGGCCGAGTTTGGTGTGGCTCCGCCCCTAAACGACCTACAAACTGATTCATGTGAAATGTTTGGAGTTTGCAAACAGGAACCTTTTAAAAAAAAAATAACGAATGCATGAAAACTGGCAATTTTTTTTTTTTGATAGTGCCATCTTAATTTCAGTTGCAAGACAGGCAGAAATGTTTCCGTCCTAAGTCTATGTGTATGATGTGAGCCCACTGACCTGTGCGCCTGGCTGCAGAAGTCACACAGGTTGAGGCTGCACACCTCACAGCGCTGTCCGGCCTCGGCGTCTCCACACAGGTCGCACACGGCGCTTTTACCCAGCAGCAGTGTCTCCATGAACACCTCGTCCAGCGCCAGATGGTCTGTGGTGAGTCCGTCCACCCCGGAGCGGGGCAGCTCCACCTCACTGTCACACTCGGGACACAGCACGGTGAGGGAGTGGACGCGCTCCCGGTCCGGACTCTCACTCTGTCCGCACAGCGGAGAAAACTGCTCGAGTTGCCGGACACAGTCGGAGCAAAACGTGTGCAAGCAGGAGAGGAGTTTGGGCTCTCGATACATGCGCTTACAGACGCTGCAAAACGCTCTAGGGTTGCTAACATGCCCGTTAATCGACTTTTTGCTCATTGCGATGTCTTTCACGTCTCCATAAGCAGATTTCCCCCCACAAGTCGACATCGTATCGATACTTTAGTTTAGAGTGAAACAAACTTTACCAATGAACCTCCCAAACACAAGGAAGCAAGAACTGATAAACTAAAATATTCCTCTTTATTAAGTTATTACAGCAGCGAAGTCTATCCTATAAACACTTCACATGAACTTGCTTCCAGCAAAGTTTTACTTGTTCACGCGGTTGCCAAATATGCTGCATAAATTCACTCCTCTCCCAAAAGCCTAATGCTGAAACACTAAACCTGTCTCTCTAAAATTCAATAAACTGCTCACCTTCCAAATATGGAAATAACATTGTGCGTTCTGTAAAGTAATATCATATAGTACATAATAAATAAAGCAGAATAATAAACATGCATATACTGTATGGTGATACAATGTTTATCTTTTTAAATATGCTGGCAATGGATAACAAGCTAGACTAGATGAATGAATCAGTGAATTAATGAAAAGTAAAAAAAAAAAAAAAAAAAAAAAAAAAAAAAAAACTTGCCTAACTGCGATTTGCAGAAAAATAATATGATTCCTCTAATACATGCTAATACCGATCCTCCGCTGTAGTAGCGCTCAGGTATCCTTTCACCGCGATAAAAGAGCGGATCAGGCAACATGCTTTCACACTCATGATATTTGAGAACTTCGTTGTCCGACCAATCAACGAGCGCGTAAGCATTTGTGGGCGGGGTTTCCTTGCCACGCTCTCTGACCGATTATCAAACCGAGGAGCAGCAGTGTCGCCATCTACTGCCCTACATCTATTCTGACCAGCAAGACTGCAGAATAGGCATCATCATTATTATCATTATAAAAATAAGAATAAAAAAAATAAAATACAACTATTTCATTAGCCGTTACTGTTTATTTAAGGTAAGCTTAAATGTTATTTACAGAACGTGACATTGACGCGTTGATATTCAACAACACAGTGTGAATCATGTCTCTGCTAAGACGTAGAGGGCATGAAGCCTTTATTATCACCACACATACATTACAGCACAGTGGAATTCTTTTCTTCACATATCCCAGCTGAGGAAGTTGGGGTCAGAGCGCAGGGGCAGCTATGATACAGCGCTCCTGGAGCAGAGAGGGTTAAGGGCCTTGCTCAATTGTCCAACAGTGGAGCTTGGTGGTGCTGGGGCTTGAACCCGATCCTCCCGATCCTCTGATCCTCTGATCAACAACCCAGAGCCTTAACCACTTGAGCCACCACTGCCCCACTTGAGCCACCACTGCCCCATGCAGTGGTGGCTGCCCTAATGCCCCATGCAGTGATGGCTGCCCTAATGCCCCATGCCACATCTTTATATCCAATGCGTATCATATCCACCAGATGTACCTTCATCTATATATGGCCAAAATGATAATAAAAGCCTCTTGACTTGTCTTGACTTCACCATACCAGTATACAGAAAAGGACAAAGGCTGTGCCAGTTACATGTGATGTGATCATGTTTGGCGACGAATTGAATATGAAGTCAGTCCTTGTCATAACTCCATTATCTGAAGAGTAAAAACAGCAGAAGGTCAAAGCTGTTGTTTATGTTTCATTCACTGTATTAGATCAATTGTTCTACCAACAGTCAAATGACTTCTTATTTATCACATATGCCATAATGAATTGTTGAGTAAGGACACAAGTAGATGTCATGTCTACGTGTGAAGTGTCAGTGACAGAGTAAATGTTTTCATTTTGGATGAGTGCCTTTATCTATTTAGTGTACTTTGTCTGGTATGCAAATAATAGCTTTAAACACACACACAAAAAAATCAATACCTGTAACTGTTGCTTCAGAGACAGCTGTGACAAGAGCATTCTGGATGATACAGGTGTAGGTCCCTTCAGTCACTTGGACTTGGAGGTTGCTCATTACTTGCACAATCCCCACTGATATGTTGTAAAACTGGGTACTACTGTTTAACTGCATTCCATTCTGATTCGACCAAGTCACGTAAGGTTTGGGCAGCCATCTTGGAGCATAGGCTGTAAGCATGCTTTTAGAGCTGGTAATATTGGGAGCTGAGAAAGCTGCAAACAACACATGGAGCACCGTGACTAACAAAAGCAATTGTGCCTAACTTTGTGTTTTCCTCTATAAATACTACAGTTTTTAAAATCTAAATGAATAAAGATGCACTATGTAGAAGTTTCTTACCTCCCACTCTGAGATGAATGCTGACTGTACCCGTGACTCCAGAAGCAGTCACACTGCAGCGATACACTCCCTCATCCTCCATCCTCACTGTCCGTAACAGAAGGGAAGCGTTGCCCATAGTGATGGCATCTGGAAAAAGTTTTGCTCTGTTTTTGAACAGTGGATTCTGCTCTGTTAAATGGTCTGCGTTGTTCTGGTATTGATAAACTACCCCACTGAGACCGTTCTTTTGCCAAGTGATTGATACATCAGAAGAAACTTGGCTAGTCTTGGTTTGGAATTTGCAGTCCAGGATCACATCCTGGCTCAGATTGCCCACAGTAAAAGGTGTATTAGTCGTCACAGAGCCCTGGGCTACTTGAAACCACACAGAAAATAAAATGAAAATGAATCCAGGACACAGAAATATATATAAAAAACAGACTAACACTTGTCACACAGGAAATTACACAAATTTAGACTAACCTGAAAATGCAATAGCCAAAAGGAGTATTATAAGTCCAGCCATTACAAATATGAGCACAATCATGCTGCAAGAGACAAAACAGCATACATAGAAACTGAGATGTATATCTCTTATAGATAAATGTCTCTATTTGTACACTTTGTCTGTGATATGACACCATTCTCCAAATATACAAACAGGCAAACTGTAGTCAAGAATAGAGGAGGAACTGTAGTCAAGAATAAATGCTAAAAATAATTGTCTGAAAGATACCTCCAAAATATGATTTGTCCAATCGACGCCATACTGAAGTCATCGGATGCTGATTGCCGCAGCAGTCATAAATCGATCACTGTATTTTCAAATCGTGACAGCAGCATGAGGAAGCAGTCTACACTAGCAAGGGTCCACTTGGGTCTGTCAGCTTTGCGTTTATTCCCAGCCTGAAGCATGGGAGTAGCACCCTCTGTCAATATTAGCACCTAGAGGCGTGGGCTTGAATACATGATAAGGTTAAGTTGAAATAGCTGAAGCCGGGAGGTAAGCTGTGTATGTTTCAAATACACACCATTAATTCTGCTTAACCCTGGACTGTCCATGGTGGTTAAAGTAGCCTACTAAACATTTAAATAAAGATGTTCATCATTACACAGAACAAACAAAAAAAGAGAAAGAGACTTTCCTTAAGCATACACATTATACTGTCTTAGGAATAACTCAGTATTATAGATGTGAGATCAATTTCAAAAGGTTAGATGAGTGATATCTGTCATGATTTAGATATAAGACATGTATAATCAGAGATTTCCAAATCCAAATCTAAACAATTCTTAATACTTTTAACACTAAAGGAAAAAAGTATGCCGTAATAGATTAATTACATTGGATTTAACAAAGCAAATACTTAATAATGCAAATTATTGCAATAATAATAATTACTGCAGTGATTAATATGTTCCAGATGGCAGCAAGGTATTTAACCCTAACTGATGCAGCGAGCAGCATCTCATTTCTTCAAGAAACTTGTCAGAAGACATATTTTGTGGTCTTGAAAAAGATGTTACTCTGTTTCAGAGTGGTCAAATTATTGGCCTGCATCAAGCAAAGAAAACTACTAAAGAGTTTCCTGAAACTGCTAAAATTAAGTTAAGAACTGTCCAATACATTACAAAAACCTGGAAGCATAGTGGTGAACCATATCTTTGCATTGCAACCATCAACTTTAATGAGAAATTTGCTCTGACAAAAAAATCCTCAATGATCATGAAGGGCAATAAATGTTTTGGTGAAATCAAATTGTACAAACAACAACAGTAGAACTCAGGGCTATGTTAATGTAAGTGAGACTCATCAGAAAAAAGGCTTCAATTTGCTAGAGTAGTCTGTTGAGTCTAGATTTATCCTGAAGAAAGGCAGATGAAGTGATGCACCCATCATGCCGTGTACCTACCGTACAAGCCTGAGGGACAGTGTTATGATCTGGGTCTGTCAGGATGGTCCAACAATGTTATGCACCCAAAAACTGAGGTCATATGACTAACTAAATATAATGAATGACCAGGTTTTTCCATCAATAGATTTTTTTCTTTCCTGATGGATGACAACGCCAGGATTTACCAGGCTCAAATTGTGAAAGAATGGTTAAGGTTAAGGTTAGGGTTAGAGTCAAGGTTAAGAGTCAAGACATTAACCTCATTAAGAATCATTAAAGTATGTACTGGAAAAAAACTTTACACAGCACTCAGACTCTCCTTTAATCAATACAATATACCCCGACATTATGACCACCTGCCTAATATTGTGTTGGTCCCACTTTTGCTGCCAAAACAGCCCTGACCCGTCATGCACTGTGTATTCTGACACCTTTCTATCGGAACCAGCATTAACTTCTTCAGCAATTTGAGCAACAGTAGCTTGTCTGTCGGATCGGATCACACGGGCCAGCCTTTGCTCCCCATGTGCATCAATGAGCCTTGGCCACCCATGACCCTGTCACTGGTTCACCACTGTTCCTTCCGTGGACCACTTTTGATAGATACTGACCACTGCAGACCGGGAACACCCCACAAGAGCTGCAGTTTTGGAGATGCTCTGATCCAGTCGTCTAGATGTCACAATTTGGCCCTTGTCAAACTCATTCAAATTCTTACACTTGCCCATTTTTCCTGCTTCTAACACATCAACTTTGAGGACCAAATCCTCCTCACTAACAGGTGCCATGATGAGGAGATAATCAGTGTTATTCATTTCACCTGTCAGTGCTCATAATGTTATGCCTGATTGGTGTATTGGTGAGAAATGAATGCAACTCTGATGAAAATGCATGTTGTGACAAAACGATGTCTCTGTGAATGTGTGCTGTAATCAAAGCAAAAGGAGGTCCAACCAAATATTAAAATGTGTAACATTTTTTCGGCCAAGCAGTGTGCTTCTATATATGCAGAGACAACTGCATGGGCAAATATAAACATGCAGCAGGGTTCAGGCCATGCAAATACAATTTGCTGTGTCTGGAAACAAAGAAGACACTATATTCACTCTTAAAACCTGATCTGGTTGTTTGCTTAAACTGTGACAGTAGCATTCGAGATCATGGATCTAGACGTTGAGCTAATATAGAACAAGCTGGACTGGCAGTACAACTCACAGGCTATGTATAAGAAAGGGATGATCAAACTCTAGTTTCTGAGGAAACTCAGGTTTTTTCATGTTTGCAGCAAAATGTTAGAGATCATTTAACCAGTGCAGTCTTCTTTGCGGCAGTATGCTGGGGAGGTGAGATCAGACTGAAGGCTGGCTCGAGCTTGGGCGTCTCTCTGGATGGTTTTGAGGTGGTGGTGAAAAAGAGGACACTGAATAAACTCACAGCCATTCTGGACAATAAACAGCTTCGCCTCCATGACCTACTGGTTAAACGGCTCATTCAGCTCTGCTGTAGAAATGAGTGATACAGAAGGCTGTTTGTACCAACAGCAGTCACAATGTACAACAGCTCATCACCATGCTGGGACAGTGTTTTGCATGGAGGTAGTCTGGGGATAAACTCATTATTCACATTCACCACCCATCATTCATCTATTCATATCCACATGCACTGCCACTTCTATTTATTTTTCTTTCACACTTTTTACATTACAATGTTTACTCTGTTGTCAATGTTTGCACTGGCACTCAAGTCTGTCGTTTGTATCTGCAATGTTTACACCCTACTTCAGTACCACATCACATTTGTGTGTGTGTGTGTGTTTTCTTATTTAGTTTTATTTATAATGTTAAATTACTGTTATTTATCTGTCTGTATGTCTGTCTGTCTATCTATCTATCTATCTATCTATCTATCTATCTATCTATCTATCTATCTATCTATCTATCTATCTGTCTGTCTGTCTGTCTGTCTGTCTGCCTGTCTGTCTGTCTGTCTGTCTGTCTGTCTGTCTGTTTGTCTGTCTGTCTATCTATATATTACATGGTTCAGAGCAACAGAGGAAGCACATGTTAAGACTTCTTATTTATTCATTATGAATATGTTTTCTCCAAATATAACAGTCCAAATATAATATTATATGTCCAAATATAACAGTATCTTTATCTCCTTAAACAAAATAATAATCTGGGAAGCCTTTGAATATAGGAAAAGGCAGATTAGAATTTAATTTCAGTTCAGATTAAGAAAAAACAATTCAGATACAAATGATCTGATAGCTAGGTCACAAAAAGCTCACTATTACATTAACCTGCTATGTCCATAGTGAGATATAGTCAGTGATTCAGGGCCTGCCAGAACTCAGCACCTACTTTACATTAATGACAATAAATAACTGTTAGAGGAATAACCTCTTTCTTGCTTTATATTTGTAAATAAACTCTGTGCCAGACTATTTGTGTGTGTGAGAGTTTAGTGGTGTGTAGGTGTGTTGTCACACCTGGACAAAGGCCAAACTACAGCCAGCAGCTCTTAGGCTACCTGATAGATCCTATGGATTTCTGTTCATATGATAACAGTTGGACTTTTCATGAAAGTCTTTTAACATGCATGTGCAGAGCAACTGATAACAAGCACTTTTACTGAATTATATTCTGCTTTGGTCACTCTCATAGGCTTCAAGTACAGTTGCATCCAGAAATTACAACTACACTAAAAACAAACTCCTTTATTTTCTACAAAGACTGATTTAAAAGAGAGATTTAAGTAGCTTTGTGGGTATTTTCAAAGCAGAACTGAAAATCATATAGGCCTAACAGAACTGAATGTGTGTGTATGTTCTAAAACCCATTAGGCTAGCAAGCAAGCTTATTATTTAACCCCTGTTATTATTTAACTACACTTACAGTCCACTTTATTAGGAACACATGTACGCCTGTTCATTCATACAGTTATCCAATCAGCCATCATGTTGCAGCAGCACAATGCATAAAATCATGCAGGTACAGGTCAATAGCTTCAATTAATGTTCACATCAAACATCAGAATGGGGGAAAAAGGTGTGATCTCTGTGACTTTAACTGTGGAATGGTTGTTGGTGGCAGATGGACTGGACAGAATGGTGTGAAAAACTGCAGGATGGAACAACTGGTTGAGAGAAATCAAAGGAGAATGACCAGATTGGTCTGATCTGACCGGAAGTCTATAGTAACTAAGATAATCAGAACACACATTAAGATGGATGAGCTACAACAGCAGAGGACCACATCAGGGCCCACTCCTGTCAGCCAAGAACAAGAATGTGAGAAGAATCATTGAGGCGAGGTGTTCCTAATAAAGTGGATGGTGAGTGTATAACAGTTATATTAGGGTTTTATTATTAATAAAGCTTCATTAACACTCTTTTAGAATTGTGATGAGATAAATACATGAACATTTTTCTATCTATTAAGCTATAAATGTCTCAGTAGTCACTATAGAGCAGCTCAGGTCTTTGTAGTTAAACAGCAGAGGTCGCTTCAGTTATAAACCTTACTGGAGAATCCGGCTTTATCCCAAATAGCGCGTAGACCATAGTTTATGCTAGACATAGTGCACATGGATAACAGGGACTAGGGGACAAACTGGGATTAAACCTTCGAGGACGGGGCGGCGGAAATAAAGCGCGCACCTCAAGCGCATTCCGAGTCCCGCCTTTTCCGCTCATCATGTTGCCAGATCCTCGATTACGGTGCTGGAATATTTGAAAAGATTCCCCTAATTTTTTTTTTTTTTTTGTTCATTGTTTGGCCCCATTTTTTTTTTCCCTTTTTTTTTTGGTTTAAAATTGTTTTTTCCAATTTTTTTAAATTTGATAGTAAATTATATGATATTACTCTCTATTATTAGGTGATTAATTAGCACATTTGACAAGGCGACGGTAATAATGATGGACTTTAAGAGTAGTCTAAAGGGCATGTTTTGGTGAGTTTGTGAATTCCACTGTGGCGGAGATTTGGCAACCCTATTGCTAAAACTCTGCCAAGGAAGATTTGTGTTGACATTGTCCGGCTTTTATACAGCAGATGCATCTTCGGTGCTTAATGCAGATCAGACCAGGAGATAACAGACGTTAGCCGCTTGAGGTATTTATATATGTTTATCAGCCATGGCGCGTTATTCACCCTTCACGACAAACCTAGACCCAGTGAGAAAGTTGCCAGTGAAGACCGCAGTCACTGTAGTGTTCACAGTTGTGTTTTTTAAATGTTTATTCTCGTGTCCGTGTACGAGTCCGGAGGAAACGACTCTGCACTGCTGGCTGTACCTGCTGCTTCCTGTAGGCATCATGTTCTTCATCCTCATCCTGGTGGACACGCAGCTGCTCAAGCTGTGCCAGTGTTACGTGTGCAGGTGTTGTGTGCGAGCCGAGAGCAGATGTTGCAGTGACAGTGTGGAGTGCTGCTGCTGTGCTGGAGGTCACTGTTACAGCCCGACACACTGCGGAGAAGAGGTGCGGTACTACTGCGCTCTTATAAGGAGTTATTTACTGAGGGTTTTCTGTGCCTCGGCTCTGTGGATTGTGGTCGCGTTGATTGGTGGTGACTGGTACGTCTGCATCCGCACAGTGACGGTGAACGGTACCGGGCCACAACAGATCGCCTGTAAGGATTTCCCAACACCAGAAGAAGAAGAAACTCTGAGGAAATACAGCAGTGAGTCGCGGGTAAGGGAATCTCAGACTTTCATTTAACTGTAAAACTCATTCTATACATCCTTCCAATACACCTTTATTTTATGAACAATAAAAGAATTAAAACATACTATATTGTCAAAAGTTTTGGGACACCCCTCCAAATCATTGACTTCAGGGGTTGGGCTTGGCCCCTTAGTTCCAGTGAAAGGAACTCTTAATGCTTCAGCATACCAAGACATTTTGGACAATTTCATGCTCCCGACTTTGTGGGAACAGTTTGGGGATGACCCCTTCCTGTTCCAACATGACTGCACACCAGTGCACAAAGCAAGGTCCATAAGGACATGGATGGGAGAGTTTGGTGTGGAGTAACTTCACAGAGTCCTGACCTCAACATGATAGAACACCTTTGGGATGAATTAGAGTGGAGACTGTGAGCCAGACCAAAACTGGGACATCTGCCTTTACATGCACATGAATTTATGGAGTTGGCCCTTTCTTTGCAGCTATAACAGCTTCAACTCTTCTGGGAAGACTTTCCACAAGGTTTAGAAGTGTGTTTATGGGAATTTTTGACCATTCCTCTAGAAGCACATGTGTGAGGTCAGGCACTGATGCTGGACGAGAAGGTCTGGCTCACAGTCTCCGCTCTAATTCATCCCAAAGGTGTTCTATCGGGTTGAGGTCAGGACTCTGTGAAGGCCAGTCAAGTTCCTCCACACCAAACTCACTCATCCATGTCTTTATGGACCTTGCTTTGTGCACTGGTGTGCAGTCATGTTGGAACAGGAAGGGGTCATCCCCAAACTATTCCCACAAAGTTGGGAGCATGGAATTGTCCAAAATGTCTTGGTATGCTGAAACATTAAGAGTTCCTTTCACTGGAACTAAGGGGCCAAGTCCAACCCCTGAAAAACAACACCTGAATTCAATGATTTGGAGGGGTGTCCCAAAACTTTTGGCAATCTAGTGTATATGCAGTTATTTGTTGTCTGTTTTGCAGCTTTATTATCCCTACAGAACTTAGTTGTTTTTGAGTTATTAAGGTTTGGATTAAACCCATTCAAATCAAGGCAACAGGCTAATCAGGCTATCACTGTGATCATGCTTCCACCTCTTTAAATAGATTTAACAATCACTGACCACCTCACTGTCCTTCGTAAACTACATGTTGATAACCACTGGTCTATATTATCTTGTTAATCATTATCATGATATTGGTCTTTTTGCTGTTTGTATACTGATCTCACCGAAGACTGCAATGTACAAAACATTCTAAATAATATTAAAATGTTTATTGAGTCCTGTGAGTAATCTGACCACTCAGAGGTTCCAGTAACATTCTTATGATCATTTTTTTAACATGACGAAAAAAATAATTTGTCAAAATAAAGGTCACAAGTAACTGTAATGCATCAGTGGTTCATTTTATATAAATATTATAGCTGAAGCGAACTTGGGTTCTGGAGCAGGACAATGATCCAAAACACACCTGTAAGTCCACCTCTGAATGGCTGAAGAAAAACAAAATGAAGACTTTGGAGTGGCCTAGTCAAAGTCCTGACCTCAATCCGATTGAGATGCTGTGGCATGACCTTAAAAAGGTGGTTCATGCTCGAAAACCCTCCAATGTGGCTGAATTACAACAATTCTGCAAAGATGAGTGGGCCAAAATTCCTCCACAGCGCTGTAACGGACTCATTGCAAGTTATGGAAAACGCTTGATTGCAGTTGTTGCTGCTAAGGGTGGACCAACCAGTTATTAGGCTTAGGGGGAAAACACTTTTTCACACAGGGCCATGTAGTTTTGGATTTTGTTTTCCCTTAATAATAAAAACCTTCATTTAAAAACTGCATGATGTGTTTACTTGTGTTATCTTTGACTAATATTTAAATGTGTTTGATTTTCTGAAACATTAAAGTGAGACAAACATGCAAAAAAATAAGAAATCAGGAAGGGGGCCAACACTTTTTTTCACACCACTGTAAGTTTATGCACAGCTCTCTTAAGATCCCACTTCAGCGCCTCAACTGGATTGAAATTTGGACTTTGGTCATTCCAACACCTTGGTTTTTTTCTTCTTTAGTCATTCAGATGTTGATTTGCTGGTGTGTTTGGGATCATTGTCCTGTTGCATGACCCAGTTTCAGCCCAGATTATGCTGCTGGATAGATGACGTCACATTTGGGTTCTTTCTCAATGACTGTGAGTCTCCCAGGTCCTGTGACTTGAAAATGAGCTGAAATCATTACCACCTTGCTTAACCGTTAGCATGAGGTGTTTGTAGTGATGTGCTGTGTTTGGTTTTCACCAAGCTTGGTGCTGTGCATGATGACTGAACATCATGTAATTTTGCAAACCCAAGTCATGCTTCATTTTCCATGAAAGCTGTACTTGTTCTGTCTTTCGCCAAGAACATTTAATGTGCTTACGGAGTCCTGTAAGTCACATGATAAGGCTCTTGGGTTCTTTATTATATCTCTAAGCATTATGTGGTCAGACCTTGGACTGAATTTGGAATATCCTGGGAAGATTGGCAGCTGTCTTCAATGTTCTCATTTGTAAACAATCCCTCTCACAGCAGAATGGTGAATTTTTACCATTTGGAATTGATGAGCAGCAAAAATAGCTTCTCTGATGTAATTTCTTTTTGAGATGATGTAGACACATACCTCAGTGCTCCACAACACCAAACTGCCAAAAGATCTGTTTTTAGAGAAGTAGTCACACTTCTTGATGGTTAAATAATTGTGTGCATTTTATTAGTAACTCCTCATAGGAAGGGTACACTTAATTTTTCCTACCTTGTTGTTGGTTTCCTTTTTTTAGTGAAATAAAAGACTGAAATCTGGGTTTTATTTTTGTGGTCATCTGAAATTATTCCTTCGTTTATAGAAGTATTTTAGCCCTTATAAATAAAACAGGTTTGATGGATGATGCACTTTCATGTTCATTTTCAACAGGAAAACAAGAATTGCTTGAAATAAAACACTTTCCAGAGTAACAACACATTTTAGAAAGAACTTTTTCATCAGTTCATTCATTCATTGTCTACCGCTTATCCGATCTATACTCGGGTCACGGGGAGCCTGTGCCTATCTCAGGCGTCATTGGGCATCAAGGCAGGATACACCCTGGACAGAGTGCCAACCCATCGCAGGGCGCACACACACACTCTCATTCACTCACACACTACGGACAATTTAGAGATGCCAATCAACCTACAATGCATGTCTTTGGACTGGGGGAGGAAACCGGAGTACCTGGAGGAAACCCCCGAGGCACGTGGAGAACATGCAAACTCCACACACGGCGGAGGTGGGAATCGAACTCCCAACCCTGGAGGTGTGAGGCAAACGTGCTAGCCACCAAGCCACCGTGCCCCCCTTTTTCATCAGTTATGCGAGCAAATACTTTAGTTTGTATACCATATAGCACTTACAATAAAAGATAGTTTCCTCTGCTATGTGTTCCTCTAGATTATTGCTTTGATCATCATCCTGGGTCTTTCCTTCCTGCTGGTGGTAAATACCTCTATCATGGCCAGATGGAAGCCGTACTACAAGTCAGTGTTTGAGGCGTATGTGGAGCAGGAGACGGCAGCCACGCTGGACGAGAAGCTGCACGAGCAGGCCGTGGAAAGAGCAAAGCTTCTGAGTGAGAGTGTGTTACGCTGCATTCACAGTCAGCATGAGAACAGCAGGCAGGAAGAAGGACACATTCAATACCAACCACTAACAGAGACGGAAGAGAACATGTGGAGGAGAATATCACACCCAGCTTTCCATCTGTTGGGAGTGAGGATCCATTCCTGAAGTGTTCAGTCATCCAGGGCATTGTGAGTGTCTGTGAAATGATCTGTAAACAAGCAAACTACACCACTCCACTGAAAGGAACCTGTTACTGACAAGCAAGGCTTATTTATTGCTCGGAAAATGCTTGATTAATGCAGTATTAGTTGTTTTTATTGTATTACACTAAATAGTGACGGTTGAGTTGATAAACCATTGATGCTAAAAAGATTAAAAGCAGTACCGCGCATGAACTGCGAAATGTCATGGCATGTTTGCTTCCTGTGTTAACGTTACATGTTTTGAGATGATTGTCTACAGACGGTTAGATGCTGTGAAGAATGATTCGTTCAAAGGTATACACAATTTAACAGGTATAAAGTATTTTTTTCTTTTTTACTGTGTTGAAGATCTGAGGTTTTCTAACAGTTTTATGAAGCTTGTCAGTGTTACCAGCTTACAAGAACTGTACATTTTTCTGTATACTGTCTCATGGCTGTTTAATATTTCATTTAGATTTCATAAATGCAAACACTTAGAAAACTGTAAATAAACGAAGGCTTCCTGAATAGAGAATTTAATAACACTATGTTTATGGTTAAAAAGAAAAAAAGGTAGTTTTTATTATTGCATTGTTTAATGTATTGGAAATTGAAGATTGTCTTCTTCAGCTTGTGTCTTTTTAACAGCGTGGGTTTTACCGGCAACCCGAGCCGAACCTCTGTGCACATAACCTGATTATCACTGACCCACAGGATGTTTCTGTCACCAATGATGCTATTTCTTTTATCTGTCTTATTAGCATTATCTAAAGCAGCTTCTTTTACACTCCGATATACACAAACATCAGAAAATCAAGTGTTCATCTCCACTACACACTTTGATTTCCATATCATTACAAGCTATTCATGCAGAAAGAAAATAAATACTTGAGTAAATGCTTACAGATCCTACGCTAACAAGCGGACAAACTTCACTTGTTTTTTCTTTTAGAGCTGTTTGTGTAGATCTAAATAACAATTGTGTGTAATTATGTTTTCATGGAACAATATTAATAAAATAATTATATTAATATAGAACAACCCAACATCCTGCTGGCCTCTCTCTCTCTCTTTTTTTTTTTTTCTTTGGCAAATTAAACACAGCAAGAAATGATTACAAATTTAATCATATCATTTCTCACTACACATTCAAAGTGAAAAATCTTATGGAAATATAATGTTTAGGTTTGTCTGGATCTTTTATTCAGATCCAACTCAGTTCAACATGCGACGCGTCAAATTCTGTGTCATGTTAGTATTTTATTCTTAGGTCTTCACACAAAGAAACGGGGTTATGTTTATTCATATTCATAACATGAATTTCACATGCAGATAATCCAACGATTTTCACATGATTTGGGTGATTAATCATGAATAGATGAATCAAATAAGATCATATGTTTATTTCAGCTTGCATGCAGTTTCAGGGCATGTTGAAACAATGCATTCATCATCATCATCATACATTTCTGACAGCACGTCACACAGGAATGTATGCAGTTATTTTGTAAGGCATAACTGGTTCGTGCATTGTGAAGAAAGAAACATCCTGAAAATCATCATTTCACTGCTAGAGGGGCAAATGCAGGTTTTCTCTTGCCTGAAGTAAGTTTCTGTGCCTTAAAACCCTCATGATAGCACTTTCAGCAGTTACACATTCTTCTGTGAGCATATAGGGAGTTGTTTAAAAAAATAGTCTGTTGGAGAATCTTTGGTGAGTACTAGCTCTCTGCACATTATATTTTTTACTTTATTATCAAAATATGTATTTAATATAAATAATTTTGCTTAAGATCATTTCTTATAGGAAAGAAATTATATTCTTGCCTAGGCAACAGACATATATAAAATAATAGCACATCTAGTACACGTGCATAGAGTGTATAAAAGGGGTCGATTTTAAAGCTAAACAGAACATTTGCCCCCCCAAAATATACTATAAAAGGTTTATGAAACATGTCACACTTTTTGAGTTAATCTCACACTCAAAATATAGAAAGCAAACGTTTAACAGGAAATAAACTTATTCTGTGAAAACCATTATCAAGAACATTATTTAAACAAAAGAAGTTATTGGCACCCATGCATTTGTGCATCCTCTAACCCATAACACACTTTACACACTTGTAATGTGGTTTACTACAGGAGACTGGGAGGAGTGCATGATAAGCTTGACCCTTTACTTTTATTTGGATTTGGATGCATGTTTTGGATCACTGTCCTACTGGAAGTTCCAGCCATGATCCAGTTTTCCTGAGAGATATTTCCAGATTTTTGATAAAAACAGCTCCCAGGAATTCAGCTAATAAAATCTGAGACAAACTGCTTATTTTTGAGAATCCGGATAGATTAATAATCAGAGAGAAAAAAAAAAAAAAAAAAGGTGTGAAGACAACCGTAACAGTGCTTGTGAATGCAAGGTGCTTTCCTTAAAAACAGGAAGTAGAAATAGGACACAGAAGCATTGACACTGATTTCTCTTCCTCTGACCATCAAGCACATGACAACACTTCACTTCTTTCATGTGTTCACATATTTAAACATAACTTTTCTGTAGAATATATACATTTTAAAAATGCCCCAGGCCAAAATAAAGTATATACTGCATTGCTATATTATCTAAAGAAAACAGAATTAAGAAGTAGGACTTGCATATAGGAAATATTTGTGACCTACTCTAAATGACCTTCACATGCCTACATAACTGGCAGATGTGTACGTCTCTGGAGCACAGGGATCAGAGGTGAGAAGGGAGGCAGCGAGTCCAGTCCCAGCAGTTGGCGTGTGCAGGACTCCCAGTCCCAGCCAAACTCCAGCCTGCTGTACACACATGGGTACTGTCTGTCTGCCCAGCACACCCACTCCACTGCCTTCTTCAGTGCTACCCAGCGGGCTGGCCTACACAACACACACACATTATAACAGGACATCATAATAGGACAGTAATAGGACATGAGCAAAATGCATTACGTAGCTGGAAAATAAAGAAAATGCAGAGCAAAAGATGGCGTCTTGCCTGGGCTCAGGGTGGTCAGTGAGGTGGAAGAGAGACTGTAACAGCTCCGTGTCAGCCATCTTCTTCACTCGGATCAACTGCAGCACCAGCAGTGTGGCTATCATCTTCAGAATGACAGCACGAGCCTTTTCACCTGAAACACAGCGATCCGAAGGATTTAACATGTAGAGTGTTCCCTTCCAAACAGAATGCATCATAAATATAAGCTTAGCAGAATAACTACAGGATAAAGAATGAAATCAAGGAAGTAAATTTAGAGTTACAATGATGGTTTAACTAAAACAATTTCACACTATGGGTCATAATTTGAGCTAAAAAAAAAAAAGGGGAAAAAATTAAATCAGTAGTTCTGTAATGCTGTGAAGATATTTAGTGTGCTGGCATTGTTTTGAGACCACTTTTCTTTGGAAAAGCTCATGCCAAATCAGTAGAATAGTAGCATGGTTATCAGTAGGAGTTAAAGCAAAAACGAACAGGATTTACCCAAAGAATGGATGCCTTTTTCTTTCAGGAAGACATTGGCAAAGAAGTCCACATCCAGGCCCAGGAATCTACTTAGTGTTCCAGTACATTCCCAATAGCCATCCTGTATTAAAAATTAAAGACAAAATTCCAATAAACAATTTTAAACACAAAATTTATGTTGCCTGTTGGATATTTTTGGTCAACATCGAAACTGTGGTTTTAACCAGCTAAATGCTTGCATCTGGGTTGACTGAATGCACATTGCCTTAAATTCGGATACATTTGTTGTTTGGAATTCTGATGTCACTTCCCATAAATAATTTCAGCATAAATGTGGCAGAATGTATGGATATAAAAACACAGGCATATATGTACCTGGTGTTGAAGGTTAAACAGTTCCTCCCAGTCGAACGGGTCAATTCGTCTGGGTCTCCGACGCCGTCTAATTGCGCAGTGGCTCTCCTCCCCTGAAAGACTCCATCTCCCCAAGAGGAACTGCGATTTGATTTGATTTTAAAATTCGTTTGTTGATCATACTTCTTTCAGCTAAGAGAATAAAATGCAATCATTTTATTAAATTCAGCTTGACCAGTAAATGTAAATACAAAAAAATCCAGCCAGTAATGTGGTAGACCCTACCTACTTCATCACTTTCAATAGGAAGATTGAGGAGATCAACATGTATGGCAGAATCACGAGCTCCAAAACCATAGCTAACACCAGGAGGAGCAGCAGTGGCTCTGACTTGAGCATGAAAAGACAAATCTTGAAGGTCCCTGCAGGGGGGGTTGATAAAAAGGGAAAAAGGAAAAACCCTAAACCGGGTCTCCGACTCCAACTTTAAAAGGGTTTTTAAGGGAAAAAAGGGGCTTTAAAACAAACACTAGGAGGAGCAGCAGGGGCTCCAACTCCAACATTAGAAGATTGTTGAAATGCTGAACCAAAAACAGTAGGTGAAGGAACAGGGCCTCTGACTCCAACAGTAGAAGGTACAGGAGGGACTCCAAAACAAACACTAGGAGCAGCAGCAGGGGCTCCTGAAAAAGCTGAGGCCATTAATCCAACACCACCAAAACGAGGACGAGACAGTCCAAAACCACCCATATTTAATCTACGAGCAGACTTTCCGAAAAGAAAACTAGGACGAGTTTCCTCACTAGTAGAGGGAGGGATTCCAGAAAAAACCACCAAGAGTAGCTCCGAAACCAGCACTAGGAACAGAAGCTTGCATAGAAGGAAAAAGTTGTGGAGGGGCTGTGCGGTGAGAAGATGCTCCTAATTTAAATCCAGAAGTAAAAGGGGGAGGAGGAGGGAAAGGGAAAAGAAGATGAAAAAGAAAGGATTTCAGAATCACTGAGAGGAGGAATACCAGTGAATGCCCCTTGACCCATTGCCGGGGCTCGCTGACAGGAATCAATGATTTCAGAACGACAGAAATAAGAAGTAGCTGAGGTTAAGGAAGTAGTGGGAGAACAGACAGAAACAACCCGGATGAGCAGCTGAAAGTAAATCAGCTAAACGCTTATTGGGTTTTGCAGATGCCTCTGTACTGTCAGTAGATTGAGTGGCCGAGAGTAAAATACTGTCTCTAGTATAGCCTTGATAATCACATTCTGAAACCATGAGTGCATGAAGCTGGGTCTCGACAATTGTATCTGCAATATTCTGCAAAGCTAGAGAAGATTTGCGTGTAGATCTCTGTGCTTCAATAGAAGCTCTGCGGGGACGTGCTGCATGTTCCTCAGGAGTGGGTTGCACTTTTTCCATGAACAGTATGTCATCATATAAAACATCATCCCCCAAGTAATCCTCTTCATCTTCTTCTGATTCTTCTTCTTCTTCTTCTTCATCTGGTTCTGATTCTTCTCTAGAATACTGTAGAAAAAAAGACACAAATGGTATAGACAAAAGAAAACATTGTTAAATATTTAGTAAATGTAAACATTTAGGTTCAACACAGCTAATACACTAATATTCGTTTAATGTGCACCCTTTGTTAAATTATAAACACCACTACTAAGTTATTGTGCGTAAGACTGACTTTATATAAGACTTCTTGATTATTACTTCAAAGGGTGCCAATAATTCTGGATATAACAATATATGAACAGGCATAACCAAAATAGTGGTAAATCAGTGCACAATGGCCCAGCAGTGACAGCTCAGTAGTGCTGGGTTTTGAACTAACATTGGGCATTGGGCTTCTGCATGGAAAGCTGTTAGTTCAAAACCCAGCACTACTGAGCTGTCACTGCTGGGCCATTGAGCCAGACCCTTAACTGTTATCTGCTCATTGTATAAACAATAAGAGAGATCAATATGAGATTCAAATAAAAGTGTCAAATGCTAAAAATGTTAACTAATTAAGTCTAACTATCCTTTTTTCTTACCGTTAAAAATCTTTACAGCACCCAACAAAAGATTCAGACGATTCGGTAACGTCAGACGATTCTGACTTTTGACTCCTCTACAAAATAAGCAGAAGAGAGCTCGAAATACAAATAAAGCATAAATGATCTGAGCTAGTTATGTAGCATTAACTATTCAACCATTTAAACTGATTATTTAACTATTATACTATATTATCTTGATTATAATGAAGGAATCTTATTCTCAGTTTAATTGTTGCCTTTATGGCTACCATCAGCTGTGAAGATGAGATCAGCTGTGTTTCATGGCTGGTTTATGGGTTTGGTTTCAACAGACAGGGTGCAAATTGAGGAGTGGCAAAACTGATGCTGTTTTTTATGCAGAAAGTGATCGCCATTTTATCTGGAGGCAAATCTAGATTGAGAATTGTCCACCACTTAGATTTCATAATTTACAAATACACTAAAAATGATTTCAACCCAAACCTGTTCGTCCTACCACACTGCAGAGATCAATTCTAAAGATACATTTCTGTATATGTTTTTTATGCTTTTTTTTAGTGTCCTTCCCACATTTCAGCAGCTACTTGTCCCTTGTGTCATCCCCAATGTGCCATGTAAGATTATCTGTCTTTATGCTATGTTTTGAAGTTTATTTGTGTATAATTTTAATATAGGTATTTTACTTTATTAAAATGCATTGTAAATAAATTGTATTATTAGTGCAATAAACGAATGAAAGATACCCGTTTGTGTTCAGTCCAGCCCATGTAAGAGAGAATATCCACATCTTCCTCTGCAATTATCTTAGGGACGTCAGTAAAGCCGGAGTCAGGCTGTTCCTGGTCCTACACAGAAATAAGGAGTTAAAAATCACTTCAGTTATGCGTCATGCCACAGAACAAGTGTCTATTTAAATGTGAATAGGAGCTGTTTAAGCAATCGATGTCCTTATAAGTATGCCAACATATGAACACATAGCACATTATCCATACACACTACACAGTGGTGTGAAAAAGTGTTGGCCCCCTTCCTGATTTCTTATTTTTTTGCATGTTTGTCACACTTTAATGTTTCAGAAAATCAAACATTTAAATATTAGTCAAAGATAACACAAGTAAACACATCATGCAGTTTTTAAATGAAGGTTTTTATTATTAAGGGAAAACAAAATCCAAAACTACATGGCCCTGTGTGAAAAAGTATTTGCCCCCTAAGCCTAATAACTGGTTGGGACACCCTTAGCAGCAACAACTGCAATCAAGCGTTTTCGATAACTTGCAATGAGTCTGTTACAGCGCTGTGGAGGAATTTTGGTCCACTCATCTTTGCAGAATTGTTGTAATTCAGTCACATTGGAGGGTTTCAAGCATGAACCACCTTTTACAGGTCATGCCACAGCATCTCAATCAGATTGAGGTCAGGACTTTGACTAGGCCACTCCAAAGTCTTCATTTTGTTTTTCTTCAGCCATTCAGAGGTGGACTTGCTGGTGTGTTTTGGATCATTGTCCTGCTGCAGAACCCAAGTTCGCTTCAGCTTGAGGTCACAAACCTACTGATCTATCAGTCTGGAAAAGGTTATAAAGCTGTTTCTAAAGCTTTGGGACTGCCGCAAACCACAGTGAGAGCCATTATCTACAAATGGTGAAAACATGGAACAGTGGAGAACCTTCCCAGGAGTGGCCGGCCGACCAAAATTACCCCAAGATCACAGCGACAACTCATCCAGGAGGTCACAAAAGACCCCACAACAACATCCAAAGAACTGCAGGCCTCACTTGCCTCAGTTAAGGTGAGTGTTCATGACTCCACCATAAGAAAGAGACTGGGCAAAAAGAGTTCCAAGACAAAACCGCTGCTGAGCAAAAATAACAAAGGCTTATCTCAGTTTTGCCAGAAAACATCTTGATGATCCCCAAGACTTTTGGGAAAATACTCTGTGGACTGACGAGACAAAAATGTAACTTTTGGAAGGTCTGTGTCCCATTACATCTGGCGTAAAAGTAACACCGCATTTCAGAAAAAGAACATCATACCAACAGTAAAATATGGTGGTGGTAGTGTGATGGTCTGGGGCTGTTTTGCTGCTTCAGGACCTGGAAGACTTGCTGTGATAAAAATGGAACCATGAATTCGGCTGTTTACCAAAAAATCCTGAAGGAGAATGTCCGGCCATCTGTTTGTGACCTCAAGCTGAAGTGAACTTGGGTTCTGCAGCAGGACAATGATCCAAAACACACCAGCAAGTCCACCTCTGAATGGCTGAAGAAAAACAAAATGAAGACTTTGGAGTGGCCTAGTCAAAGTCCTGACCTCAATCCGATTGAGATGCTGTGGCATGACCTTAAAAAGGTGGTTCATGCTCGAAACCCTCCAATGTGGCTGAATTACAACAATTCTGCAAGGATGAGTGGGCCAAAATTCCTCCACAGCGCTGTAACAGACTCATTGCAAGTTATGGAAAACGCTTGATTGCAGTTGTTGCTGCTAAGGGTGTCCCAACCAGTTATTAGGCTTAGGGGGCAAATACTTTTTCACACAGGGCCATGTAGTTTTGGATTTTGTTTTCCCTTAATAATAAAAACCTTCATTTAAAAACTGCATGATGTGTTTACTTGTGTTATCTTTGACTAATATTTAAATGTGTTTGATTATCTGAAACATTAAAGTCTGACAAACATGCAAAAAAATAAGAAATCAGGAAGGGGGCCAACACTTTTTCACACCAATGTATGTGTTTGCTGAGCATGCCATGTGGGAGTTGGTCTCTCTTTTGCTGTAAAAATAACCATTATGCTTTGATCATGGTGCTGGAGAGCGCTGTCTAACACATCGGTCCGAAATCTCCCAAACGTGTTCAACTGGGGTTAGAAATGGTACCTGTGAAAGCCACAGTACACTTCCAAATATTAACAATCTATCTGCTGAGGCCAGACGTTAATTTATGTATTTTTATTTATTTATTTAGATGTGAAACAATTTTTATATAAGAAATTATTGTGTGTGCTAAAAGGCATCTGTCAGGCAGCTGTAATCTTACTCTCTCCTCAATAGCAACGAAGCTGGTGAACTGCGACAGGATAGAGAACTCTTTACTGAGCTCAATGATGTAGGATTTTAGCTCAGCTTTCTTCCCCTGAAAAAGGTAGGAGAAAACAGTTTAGATCATCATTTAGTTTCAGACACGAGACAGGAATAGCCTTAACTGGTTCTTTATCACGCAATGTTGGATTACGTGATTATATTACTCCAACAGGTAAGAGGCAAATTTTGTCACAATGACACACACTCCAGAAAACACACCATATTAGGCTTTATAGTGTAAGAACTGCTTAAAAGTATTCAATAAACATCTATAGCGCAAACCTCATGTTCTGCCTCATTAGAGCCGAGGCTGCCATCCTCATAGTCTCTGATGACTGCTCTTGCTGTTAGCTTGTGAAGGAACTAGAAAATAAAAAACATAAAAACATTCATTTAAATACGATAAATAAGGATTTGTAGTAAATATTAGAACTTTTCTCAAATAATTCAACAATATCTTACTGTTCCTTTAGTCTTCTGTAATTCTGTAGTAGAAACCATGGTCTCAATTTTCTGCCCACTCAGATCACCAAACAGTGTAGCCTAAACCAATAAAAACTCTCAAGCTGAGTTCCAAGGACAAATAAATGACAACTGAGAATATAAGTCACAACATGATATTTAGTAAAGTAGAAAAAAACAATCAGGGAAGTGATCGTAAAATACCTGAGTGCAGTGTGGGACGAAGCCATAGACCAGAGTGTGACGGTCATTGAAGAGAGCATGGAGCTGTGAGGGAGCCTGAACTGGAGAGGAAGCTGTGGGGTTGAACTGCTGCCACTTAACTGCCACAGAGCTGCAGCCTTGAGATACCATGCACCTCACCTGAGAATTCACCTGCAAAAAGACATAAGCCATGTCTCACTCACATGTTACACATTTAGATTGTTAAACTCGAGCTTAATTCAAAAAATCATAGAGTGAAGCTCACCTTCTCAGCCCAGGTGTACTTTGTCTTGGTGTCAAAAAACTCATAAGTTCCTCCACCTGCCTGAGCCAGGGCTCTCAGCATGTAACGATTAGCTGTCGGGCTACACGCAAACACAAGCAGATTAGAAGAAACAGATCTAAGGTGTATTACTAGTTTATGACGTTGCTGAAAATGTGATTCAATTAGAAAGAGGTCTTAAAACCTAAGCACTTAACTTCTAGTATGGATTTACAGACTAAACTAGACATAGTAGGAGGCACAACAATCAAGTCCACAGATTTAAAATGCAACCCACAGCATTTGGGAGACAATTTTTTCTACTACCTTAAGTCTTTTCTGAAATATATTAGCACCTATCCTCATCTTAACTCCTTTTCTTGTCTTTTTTGCTGATATATTTATTGGTAATCAATCATGAGTGTGAGAAAGGTGCTGTATAAACTGAAATAAGAATCTTTAGTATATCATTATTTTACAAGAATCAAGTTTCAGATGTTTCTCAATACTGACAATCAACCAAGTCGAAACTGTTGATTTGGGAAAAGAGTCTCTGTACCCATTCATTGGGCGAATACTTAGGTTAACAAATACATTTCTGCATTTAGAAAACTGCTGAGTGCTTACTTGAGGCCGCAGGTGAAGAGGCGCGTGTGTCGGACATTGTCTCGCACCAGCTGCAGGGTTTGCGGCTGGTTCTGCACATGTCCATCAGAGATAAGCAACACGTTTCTCACACCACGTGAAGGAGGCAGCAGATTCAGGGTGCGCAGGGGTCTCCACAGCTCAGTGCTGCCACCAACAGCAGTCGAGGACTAACAGAAAAATTGTAATAATAAAAATGTTAATAAAATTTGAAGTGTTTACACTTCATAAAATCACATAGTACACAGATGGACATACTATCTCCAAGAAGTTCTCAACATTTCCTTTACAACTTGTGGGGATTATTCAAATAATTTAATGTCTTTGGTATACAGACATGCATTGACTTGATGCAAGTTGTGATATGGCATTTACAGTATTTCCTGCACTGCAGATGCAGCTGGGAACTTTTGGTTGTTAATACTCACCATAATGAAGTTTTTGGCTTCTTCAAATACATCCTGTAGCAAATTTGGTGAAGGGAAGGCCTCCTTGTAATCTAGTCAACAACAGATGGATAAAAAGTAGATGAAGATCTCCAATGAAAACAGAAAATAGCTGCAGGTCTGCCACAATTATGACATTTCTGCATCATATTTTAATAATAAAAAAATGAAACTGTCAACAGTGAGCATTAAAATAATATGCAGTACATTTATGATTGAAATATACAATAATCATTACTGAATGATTTAACAAAAGAATTTAAGTTAAAACTTTACTAAATATTATTCTTAAATGACAAAATATTTCATAGATTAAACTCGTTCCTAAAATAAACTTGACAGTAAATATATACTTTTAACTTTAACACTATGAAACATATATGAGGTGAATGTTTCCGAGCACACTAACCAGAACCAAATAAGATGATGTTGACTTTTAGTGAACGGTCCAGTGAGTTGAGCACCTTCAGTGCAATCCTGCGTGCGTTTAGCATAGCATCACCTCGCATGGACTCTGAGGTATCCAGCACAATGATCACATCACTCACACCCGACCCAGAAAATCCAGTCGACTCAAAGTGTGGATAAAACACCAACATGCAGGCCTGCACAAGTAAACCACTCAGTCTCAGGTTTTAAAGATCAGTGTGTTTGTTTTTATAAGCAAGACTGAACAAATGATGAATCTCATTTCACCTCAGTGTCCTTCTCTGGATGTTTTTCCACCCACATTCTGGGCATATGGATCTGAAACAGAATAAAGCTGAGCCGGAATCCATCGTCGCTGAGAGTCTGGTCTGGTAATGTGCTCACTACGGCCTTACAATCCGTCCGCTGGAAGAAAGACCGAACAAATTCACCTCTATATCACTCTAATACATACAGACTTTTCAAAAATATTTAACTGTAAGAAAACCAGCATTACATGTACATTTGTACTTAACGAACAAACAAATAAATGAGACACCTTCATTTTGATTTGATGAGAGCACTCCAGGTTCATGATCTTATAAGGCATCTCAATAGACATGCACAGAGAGAATTCTCTAGAAGAAAAAAAAAAAAAAAAAAAAAGAGACAACGAATGACAGTATAACCAGACATAGTAAATCAAATACCATACAATTGTCCACTACAGATCCAGTCCTCACCCTTTCGGCGGAAGCTCGTTCACACAGACCTTTTCCACAGTCATCTGCAACAAAAAATGCTCTAGTCATGAGGCATGGCTTAGAAAAGACTACCAATTTAAAAGTTGGTTTTCTGATTCCTATTATGCAATTAATTTGGTTAAATAGAGAAGGTATTTAAATGGTGACAACTCAAAGTTCCTGTTTGTACCTGAGTTCTCTGGTTCAGTGCTGAGCTTTGCTGCCATGGAGCTACACTTCCTGGAAGGGAGAAGACGATGGTGCCTGCTCTCACAACCAGCTCAGTGATGAACGTCACTTTGATCAGCACTGTGGCTCCAGGGGGCAAATTTCCTACACTGATGGTGAACACATCCTGCAGCACACACAGACATAACAGCACAAGAGTAAATAAGACTAACACATGGAGAATCCACTCTCGCTGAGGCTTGTACATGTGATATGAATATACAGTAAACAGTAAGGAGAGAAACTCACAGGTGCATCTTGGTCCATCAGGTAGGCTCCATGGCCTTTCTCTATAGCCTGCTTGTATTCTTTACGTGCCTGCTCCTTCTCCTTCACCTAAAAGGATGAGAAATAGAGAGGGGCTAAGAATAAAATATATATTGTAGGAATATTGTAGATTATTAAAGCAAAAGCAGAAATGCAGCCACCTTTCCAATAACATGCTTTCCATTAATGAAGGCTTCAAAACCACACACTGCTGCTGTCTCTTCTAGAGGGAAGACATACTTTGCCTCTATAGGAATATTGCTGTCATTTGTATATGTCTGGAAAATGACAACCTGTTCACAAAATAAGGAAAGCAAATGATTTTTATTATACAGTACAACACTGTATACTCAAGAATATGATTTATATGTTTATGTAGGAATAAATGATTATTTACTGCAAAATGTTTGTGTGGCTGTGTTTCTTTGAGATAAGGTAAACATTAATTACTGTCTGTACTATGTAATAGTCAGCTATTTTTCAGTGTAATGCTTTACCTGAGAGAGCAGGTCCATAAGCTTACATCTCACATGTACTGCCTGCAGGGGAAGAGTCTGACCATTACTGTCCAATAAGCCAGCAGTGACCTCTTCCAGAGAGTTCTTAATCACTCCCAAGCCCTCGCCATCATCAGTGGACACTAGAAGAACAAAACAACACATCCACATGCAGAGCATGATTACGGCATCAAGACTGTGGACATTTGTTCTTTGGTGTGGTCACATTACACAACTTCATACAATAAAGACTTGAAATTATACAACTGACATTATGCAGTTAAAAGGTAAGGTAATGTCTAATGATTAGTGTTAATAAAACACTCACAGAGGTTTGAAGATGAAACCAAAGGAGCAAGAGTCATGTCAACATGAGGCTGAAAGTCCTTCACTTCATCTTCGGGTAGAAGATACCGAACTACATATTTCAGCCTGATCTGGTCTGTATTATACACCACATATTCATCATCCTGCAACACACACACACAGAGTGCAAAATAAAGCTTTACAATTTTTCGTGCCTAGACATCTGATTTTACACACAAGAGTTACCTCAAAATCAGAGCGTGCTTTCTGTGTACGCCGGACTCCATGCACGCTGTTGTAGCCCTCAGGGGCGGAGGTCAAAGTGAAATCCCTTTTGAGCAGATCTTTACACTGGCCCAGAGCCACCTCGCACACCAGCAGGAGCCGAGAACCATCCGTCACACTGGGTTTGGAATACTTGACTGATGTCCTGGGACACAGAGCAGACAGTGGCATTAAACACCTCTGTGTATCATGGTGCAGTGAGAATTTACACCGATCAGGCATAACATTCTGAACACTGACAGGTGACGTGAATAACACTGATGGGCAGAAAAAATGGGCAAGCGTAAGGATTCACACGAGACATCAGCAACTACAGACCGGTATCACTTCTGTCATTTCTTTCAAAAATTCTCGAACGTATTGTTTGTAATCAGCTGTCTGACTATCTCATGCAGAATAACCTCCATGACCCCAACCAGTCTGGCTTCAAAGCAGCACATTCCACAGAGACTGCCCTTTTGGCAGTCACTGAAGAAACTACATGCTGCTAGATCAGCCAAACTGTCATCGGTCCTCATCCTCCTCGACCTGTCTGCAGCATTTGACACAGTAAACCACAAGACTCTCTTGTCCACCCTCAGGAGTCTTGGAATTTGTGGAACAGCATGGGAATGGTTTGCTTCCTACCTAGATGGTCGCTCATATCAGGTAACATGGAAGGGATTGACATCTGCTCCACGCAGATTCTCTACTGGTGTCCCACAAGGCTCAGTACTTGGTCCTCTCCTTTTCTCCCTCTATACTCACTCTCTTGGCAAAGTTATATTCTCACATGGTTTTTCATACCACTGCTATGCCGATGACACTCAACTTATCTTTTCCTTCCCTCCCTCAGACACCACAGCTTCTGCTTGGATCTCAGCGTGTCTGGTGGACATTTCATCTTGGATGACGGCTCATCAGCCGAAACTCAATCCCAGCAAAACTGAGCTGCTGGTCATCCCAGGTGATCCATCGCCAGCCCAAGACCTTGCGATATCTCTGAACAACTCCATGATTTCCCCTTCAGCCACTGCTCGCAACCTTGGGGTGACCATGGACAATCAACGGTCCTTTTCCTCCCATGTCACTAATGTGACACGCTCATGTCGGTTTCTACTGTACAACATCAGAAGGATTCGGCCATTTCTATCCACACAGGCTACTCAGGTGCTTGTTCAGTCTCTGGTCATTTCGAGATTGGACTACTGCAACTCTCTTCTGGCAGGTCTACCTCTGAACACAATTAGCCCACTGCAAATGATCCAAAATGCAGCTGCACGACTTGTTTTCAACCTGCCTAAGTTCTCCCACACCACCCCACTGCTGCGTTCCCTTCACTGGCTTCCGGTAGCTGCATGCATCAGATTCAAAACACTAATGCTTGCCTACAAAGCTAAGAATGGACCAGCGCCATCTAACATCAAAAGCTCTCATCACTCCTCGCATTGCACCTCGCGCCCTCAGATCCACTAGCACTGCTCGACTGGTCCCACCATCTCTCAGGGAAAAAGGTAGGTATACATCTAGACTCTTCTCTGTTCTGGCACCAAGGTGGTGGAACGAACTTCCCTTAGATGTCTGTACAGCCGAGTCACTGGCTGTCTTCAAATGGCAACTGAAGACTTACCTCTTCCTGAAGTACTTAAACTAGCTCCTATTTTTCCCTGTTTATGTATTTTGTTGTTTCTTAAAAAAAAAAAAAAACAACTCAGTTTAGGCTAATGGTATCCCAGGTTTGTGTCCTATTGAACCAGTGTTAATGTATTCATTGACTGAGAACTAAAGCACTTTTGTACGTCACTCTGGATAAGAGCGTCTGCCAAATGCCAGAAATGTAAATGAAATGTAAATGAGTTTGACAAAGGCCAAATTGTGATGGCTAGATGACTGGATAAGAACATCTCCAAAACTGAAGCTCTTGTGGGGTGTTCAGTCTGCGGTGGTCAGTATCTATCAAAAGTGGTCCATGGAAGGAACAGTGGTGAACCGGTGACAGGGTCATGGGCGGCCAAGGCTCATTGATACACGGAGTGAATGCTGGCCCGTGTGGTCCGATCCAACAGACGACCTACTGTTGCTCAAACTGCTGAAGAAGTTAATGTTGGTTCTGATAGAAAGGTGTCCGAATACACAGTTCATGACGGGTCAGGGTTGTTTTGGCAGCAAAAGGGGGACCAACACAACAATAGGCAGGTGGTCATAATGTTATGCCTGATCTGTGTATGTGACATTACAGTATATATGAGTACTGGAGATGAAAATACACTTCGATTAGTAATTTGCACACTTTCAGATAAAAACATGAGAAAACACTGACTTTAATGAGTCACTGAAGTAGATTCCACTTCCCAGATTCCCAAAGTCTGTTCTTTCAATCCCATGCTGCTCTACTCCGACCCTGGGCAATAACAGACCCCTGGGAAAACAACCAGAATTCAGAATTGCTTTGAGGTACTGTGTGTGTTAGTTATGCATGTGTGTGATACAGAAAACAAAAAAAACTCACCGAGACAGGATTCCTACCAGGCTGGTGGAAGCAGTGGAATGGAGGAGAGGCTTAATGTTGCCGAGTTCATTCCTAAACATATGAAGCTCTGCCCCTCTACTCGCACGCAGTATCTGCTGGATCTGAGTTGGTCTGTAAAATTATTAATGCAGCTTTATAAAGACAAAAAATATCGGAAATGTATGTTTTGTTAAACTTAAATCTGCTGACGAAATATAAAACATGGAATTACAGTATGTAAACATTTGGAACATTTTTGTAAATATTATGTATATTATGTGTACGTTTAAAGAAGAATAATCATATTTACACTGCACATACCTATCCTGCAGAAGCTGGGAGACAGACAGAAACTCTGGGCTTTGAGATGGCACCTGCTCAATACTGCACCTCAGAGCACGATATTTGCCCAGAGAGGATGGATAGGGGTTTCCCATTGTCGCCTCCGTCATGTTCAGGATATCTCTGATCAGCTGTGGTGTTAATACAGATACATCAGAGTTTTACAGTAAATACAAAATCAACTCTTAAGAATTACTAACTGTTTAATTCCACTGCAGAATTCCACACAAATTACTTAAATGTTCATAAGTACTTATATTAGTCATTACAACTTATATCATTTATACTTGCTTTACAGTAAATATTTTTTACAGATATTACCTGACAGAGATCTAGTTTCTTAGACACCAGCTTGTTTTTTGAGTCTGACACTGCTATCCTAAGAGGGAGCAGAGTGTCGACTTCCTCCAGCAGACCCTTGACTTCATCCTCACACTGAGTTTTCTGTACCTGCAGCAGTAATCCTTCCACTCTGCTCACCTGCAGCAACACGTCACTGGTTACACACACTCAAAATGGTTACACACATCATGCTGCAGATATAGTTTCATACAGATATTATATCAGTCTTAGAGGCTCACATCATTAAGACTGATGCTGGTAACAGGGACAGTCAGGATGCTGCCAAGTGAACCGAGAGCTTCCGTCCATATGAGTTCCACAAAGCCACCCACTTCCTCTGAGACTGTGCTGCAGTTCAGTCTCTCCTCCAACAGAAGCTTCAATCAGACATAGCTTTAGATTAGATTAGATACATACTAGATACATAAGCGTGCGTTTAAGCGCGAGTTGTCCATACAATGAGTTACAGAATGTTACACTGATTTAGAATGATGGGATAGAGAACTGTACAAGCTGTCAATGCATCTTAATAGGAATTACAAATAGATTTTAGCCCTAAAAAATAGATGTACATTGAATAACTTTAACCCACATAGTCTGCATACAGTATATGACCTTATGACCAAAGTCCATTTAGAGAACATAAGATAAAAAATGGTTTAATTAGTGTCCAAGTAAAACCAGTTTAGAAATGCTGTGTGGGACTGACCTGCTGGAGGCTGTGAGAGGTCAGATTTTCAGCCCATGGGGGAAGTGTTTGTGTCTGAGTGAAGCCTTGGAACTGCAGCTCCTTGCTCAGCATCAGATACGCTTCCACAGCATCCTCAGAGCTACAGCTGTGCATCTGCTTATCCCACACCACACTCTTCTGCAATAACAAAATAGAAGACACCAGGGTGATGACCAACTCAATGTAAAAAGTATATTATAGTATAATGTTATGTTCAATGTACAGCCTGATTCTCTTAGATTTAAATATCTGCACCTCTGCCTCGTGCATGATGGAGCTCACAACACGATATTGCTGTCCTGCTTGGCCTTTGGCACTCTGAAGCTCCAGAACTGACCATGTGTTAGGCTGAGTATCCAAAACACACACACACACACACACACACACACACGTGGATTAACACAAAAATGCAATCATCTACATGCTGATCAACTATTTTTTAAATATTTTATACACTTGAAATGCATTCCTACACTGGATGAACAGCACTGGTAAACTCACCTTGGACAAAATAGAGTACTTGGCAACTTGGAAATCTGAAGAAAATTCTGGAATATCATGATCATTTTCCTTATAGAATCTGCAAAATAGAAATTATAAATATGAAGCATAGATTCAGTTACAATTAATAAAACATTGTCATCTATGGAAGTATCTTCTGGGTTTCTTTTAACTGCTAACTGTATTTTGCAAATTGCTTTTTCTATCTGTGAAAAAGCAATCTGTACATTTACAATTCTGTTTACATTTGGTTTACACTTCCCCTGTGTTGTGTATGGAGGGCTACCAAAATTCAAATGGAATCACAAATCCCTTTATATTTGTGTTTCTGCCTTGCACGCCTTGTGCAGAAACCCGTTGGTCAGTATTGGGGTGGGAGTGCACTATGGAGTGTGTGTATATTTTGAAGTGATGTCCGTCACAGTCTACTGCATTTTAGAGAGTCTTGCAGTCGATGACCACAAAGGAACATGTGCTGAACATCCCTTCTGTTTCTAATATACTTACCTCAGTACCTCAGCTGGACAACTTACTGTCTCACCGAAGAAATTAATAAAACTATTGGTTTATTTCAAAATGATAGTCTTCATGCCAAATTGTATAGTTTATTAAAATAGGGCTATTTGACCTCTAAATAAATATTTATTGTTTAACAAAGTGAAGGAAATTACGTTTAGGTTTTATACACATACCACCCAAGAAATACTTTTCCTATTAAATTAAAAAAGGGACATTTATTTGCATGGTTCTGCTTGTGATCCATCTGTTGAGATGATCGTTCATTTATTTTTTCTGTGATTATAGTGTACTTTTTCTTTACGTTTAGAAAATGCTTTATTTGGTCTTAAAAACAAAGCATACAAATAAAAAAAAAATTATTAATCTAATTTTAGCTAAATATCATATACAAAAATACACTATATTGCCAAATGTTTTGGGACACCCCTCCAAATCATTGAATTCAGGTGTTGTTTTTCAGGGGTTGGGCTCAGCCCCTTAGTTCCAGTGAAAGCAACTCTTAATGCTTATTGGGAACAGTTTGGGGATGGCCCCATGGATATTACATTCATGTGTAAGTAAAGGCAGACGTCCCAGTTTTGGAATGGCTCAGAGTCTCCGCTCTAATTAATCCCAAAGGTGTTCTATGGGGTTGAGGCCAGTCAGGTTTCTCCACACCAAACTCCATGTCTTTATGGACCTTGCTTTGTGCACTGGTGTGCAGTCATGTTGGAACAGGAAGGGGCCATCCCCAAACTGTTCCCACAAAGTTGGGAGCATGAAGTTTTCCAAAATGTCTTGGTATGCTAAAGCATTAAGATTTCCTCTCACTGGAACTAAGAGGCCAAGCCCCTGAATTCAATGATTCGGAGGGGTGTCCCAAAACTTTTGGCAATATAGTGTATAAGGTTATAGCAGTTTGTTTAAAAGCCTATGTGACCAAGGGAATGTTTACAGAAAGGCAGTAGAAGGATTTACCTTACTATAATGAAATTCACTAAACATGAGATGCTTAAAACAGAAAATAAATTTAAATAACTTTAATTATTGAAAAAAATGTCAAAATATAGTCTGGGCAATATTTCTTTTAAAAAATAAATAAATAGATAATTAAATAAATAAGTAAATAAATAATTAGATAAAAACAAATACAACATATTTCAACAGATTTAGCACAGTTTCATTTCTGAAACAAAAAAATCAGTTAGACCCAGTATTATGTTTAGATTTTTTTTTAAGGAAGTTTAATGTGCAGAATTGTTTTTGTTTTTTTTAAACCCAGGTTTAAGTTTAAGCTTGAAACCTCATTTGATTAAAGCACAAACACTGTCAAACACTGTCTGAGATTTCTAAAACTGAGTTCTAATTCATCCCAAAGGTGTTCTATCGGGTTGAGGTCAGGACTCTGTGCAGGCCAGTCATGTTCCTCCACACCAAACTCACTCATCCATGTCTTTATGGACCTTGCTTTGTGCACTGGTGTGCAGTCATGTTGGAACAGGAAGGGGTCATCCCCAAACTGTTCCCACAAAGTTGGGAGCTTGAAATTGTCCAAAATGTCTTGGTATGCTGAAGCATTAAGCGTTCCTTTCACTGGAACTAAAGGGCGAAGCCCAACCCCTGAATTCAATGATTTGGAGGGGTGTCCCAAAACTTTTGGCAGTACAGTGTACATAAACCCCAAGTCATTGTTTTTAATTCTTAAACAAGAGATTAAAATATATATCAAGTTCAGATTAAAGTATATATCAATTCAAATAACAAGAAAGCTGTTAAGATAGTATCTGTACGCAAAAGCATCGACACAGTCATCTGTTCAGCAAATTTTCCTTCAAGAAGTTCCACAAGGCTGTTGACTCTGACTGACGTCACTTCCAAATACACACTCGCCCTACAGTATCCCTCTACCCCCAACAACTGACTGACAGGTTTCTGTATAAGGCAAATGCAAAGTGAATAACGATTCCATTTAAATGTTAGCAGCCTCCATACCCAACTCTGAGGAAGTGAAATAGCAAACAGGATAATTGCTTTCGCTCTTTCTACATGAGAGGATCATAACTTGTACAACATGAGAAATGCAACTGCAAATGAATTTTGCTTGTCCTTTTTAAATCTGGCAGACATTGCTTGTGCATATGAAAATGCAAATGTTAATATGTGATTTGCATTTTCTTTTCAATTATGCAATAATTTGTGTGTCCACAAACAAAAAAACGCAACTGCAAATACAATATGAAATAGTTTTGAAAACGTCCATAGTCTGAATGAAATGCTATAAATCAACACACCTGAACCGGCCCAGGTACGAGCCATCCTTCACCGGAATCTCGGATTTCTCACTACGAATGCTACTTGTTTGAGACCGATTGCTGGACTTCAGCCCTGCTGGGATTTAGACAGAAGTATTCATCCCTTCATCATTAAGACCGTTTAAAAGTTCTGTGTAATGTTTCACAATTTACCACAAGATTCATGACACAGCTTTTAGTGACTCACACACCCTTCTTTAGTTACATGAATCATATACCAGAACATCTGAACAGTGCAAATAACACTGATTGAGCTGTCAGAGCCGTAACCATAACAAGTTTTTACCTTTTAACAAAACAAGCTTGGATTATCAAAAGGGGGAAAAAAAAGACTTGTCAAGGGTGTAATACCAGCTTGTTCAGGTGTGATGCCTGAGCTCTGTGACTTTAAGACATGATCTTGGACAGGAAGCAGCAGTCCTTTCTCCAGGCAGCTCCACACATACTGCTGACCGACCACAGGAGTCTGGTGTTTCTGAGCACTCCTCAACCTGCTGCTGCTTATGTTCTCCAGGCTGCTCACAACCACAAATGAGCACTAGATAGGACAGATACAGAGTGTTGGTCTGATCTTGATTTCTCACTGCATACATTTATAACAATCGTAACATTTATAGCAATCTTAACATTAAAATCTCTCTTAAAATCACAAACAGAAATGTTTCTTAAATCCACCAGTCGCATAACTACATGCCTA
Source organism: Hemibagrus guttatus (assembly GCA_033459395.1). Lineage (NCBI taxonomy): Eukaryota > Metazoa > Chordata > Actinopteri > Siluriformes > Bagridae > Hemibagrus > Hemibagrus guttatus. Next base: position 21,632,850 of record JAUCMX010000006.1, read on the forward strand.
TCCTATATGCAGTACAGTTATGATATACTTGTAGTTATGATAACTGATGAATTCATAGCACTTTCTGAATAATAAGTTACATTTCGGATAAGGCCGATAGTCTAAGTGGTTATATCAGTGGTATGCTTTAGCAATCAGGAAATAAACAGTATATACCTTCTGGTTCACTACATATGATATGTTTCCTCCATGATCAACTATAGCAGTCATCAGCTTCTTCTTCTCCTTAAAAGGGACATTTTTCAGGTCCAGAACCACAGAGCAGTCACTGAATACAGCCATTACTGATGAGACAAAAACACGGAAATGTTTGTCCTTGCATTGGATTTCCAGCAAGTGGTGTGTTAGAATCAACTTAACACCTGATGACTTGGGTTAGTCATGATGACATGTCAATCCGCTTACTGCCACACTAAATAAGTGCCCTATGTTCGTGGGCGTGTCTCGGATTGGGACGGAGCCCATTATAGCAACATTTTTTAACCAAACATAAAGCAGTCGATAGCTGACAATGTTAATAGCACTGCTCCAAATACAGGCGAAACGTAAATCAATATAATAAAGCTTGTGACTTACCTCACATTCGTAATAAGCCAGGAAAGTATATTATTTGAAAATTTTCAGCTACAGTAGGAGCTAAGCGCTGTCAAAAATCAACAACTTCCCGGAAGACCCGCAAGCCACGCCTCTGGAGCCGAGCGGACCAATCACATTCATCTGCCGCCATCTTACGGTGTGATTGATTAGAACACCTATTTAGAAACTGCTGCATCTCAATCCTTTGATAGGTTTTAATCCATTTTACGAATAACTGAGGAACACTGAATTGGCAAAAGTTTTGGGACACCCCTCCAAATCGTTGTATTCAGGTGTTGTTTTTCAGGGGTTGGCCCCTTAGTTCCAGTGAAAGGAACTCTTAATGCTTCAGCATACCAAGACATTTTGGACAATTTCATGCTCCCAACTTTGTGGGAACAGTTTCCCCTCCTTTTCCAACATGACTGCGCACTAGTGCACAAAGCAAGGTCCATAAAGACATGGATGACAGAGTTTGGTGTGGTGGAACTTGACTGGACTGCAGAGTCCTGACCTCAACCCGATAGAACACCTTTGGGATGAATTAGAGCAGAGACTGCAAGCCAGGCAAAAACTGGGACGTCTGCCTTTACATGCCAAAGGTGTTCTACTGGGTTGAGGTCAGGACTCCTTGAAGTTCCTCCACACCAAACTCGCTCATCCATGTCTTTATAGACCTTGCTTTGTGCACTGGTCCAAAATGTCTTGGTATACTGAAGCATTAAGAGTTCCTTTCACTGGAACTAAGGGATCAGGCCCAACCCCTGAGTTCAATGATTTGGAGGGGGGGTCCCAAAACCTTTGGCAATTTAGTGTATAACCGAGCAGGCTATTGAACATACAGATAAAAACAGCTTTAATCAGTGCTTTGACAATGTTATCCAACTTGATAAGCAGGTTAAATAATCCTTTTAATAATCTTTAATTGGAATAATCTTTCCCCCTTTTTGTGTTCTTCGGCTTAGGTGATTATACAGTTCACATGTACCTTGAAGACTTTTTATATTTTAATATGAAACACTTTACATGAGCAATTAACTAATTTTTTAATTAAACAGATTTTTTGCTTTCACACATGGGTGAAATCTGTTTATTCTCATTTTTGTTGAATGCAGTACTGTGAGAATTTCCATTTTAAAAGTACATATAGAAACACAGGCTGATTTTGTCACAGAACAAGATATCATTGCTATTCCTGCTTTTACACCAGTGTCTTATCTGTGGGTGATGTGCCAGAGTATTTGAGTGTGTGAGTGTTTAACGAGTTTATACAGCTGATCAAACTTGGACAAAGGTCAAAAAGACAAAGACTATAGAAACTTTATAGAGCGCATGGATTTCTGTGTTTATCTAATAACAGTTAGTGTAGTTTAACTGTGTCTAAAGTTGTTAATGCTGAATGTTGTGAACTTTACATACAGTATTTATGATATACAAGACTAACTATATTTACAGAAATGTAAATTAAAAATGAAAGTCCTAAAATGTTTGGAAATCAGGAGAAAATTACAGATTTTCTAAACCTTTATTGTTGTTATTACTGTAAGAAATTAGGTTACTTCATAAGATGTTATCTGCTATTTTCATACAGTAGAAGAATATATTTATGAATTTGGAAAATATTTTTTCATGTAATGTTATTTATATATGATATATTGCTGGCAGAAATAAGTAAATAATATAAATCATGTATTAAACAAGTGATTGAGAATGAAATCCAAGTCCTGCCCATTAAACTGGTTTTGACAACAGGGAAGGGCATGCTTCTGTAAAAAAAATCCTCCTCACGTGGAGTTGCATTTATTTTTCACTTGGAGATAGTCAACAACCTGAACATTTCAGAAATTTATTCAAAAATGTAAACTGTCAAGTCATACATTAATTAGTATATACTGACATAGAAACATATAGTTGTATAAAACCAAAAAGCCAAATAGCACATCATGTCTACTAGAGGGCGCTGAAACACCTTTACAACTCAGTTGAAATCTCAGACAGGTTGTGCTTTAACCAAATGAGGTTTTAGGCAAACTTAAACCTGGGTTTTAAAAAAAAAACAATTCTGCACATTAAACTTCCTTAAAAAAATCTAAACATAATACTGGGTCTAACTGATTTTTTGTTTCAGAAATGAAAATTGTGCTAAATCTGTTGAAATATGTTGATATATGTTAATATTTGTTTTTATTTATTTTTAAAAAGAAATACTGCCCAGACTATATTTTGATTTTTTTTTTTTCAATAATTAAAGTTTCTATTTTATAGTAAGGTAAATCCTTCTACTGCCTTTCTGTAAACATTCTCTTGGTCACATAGGCTGTTAAACAAACTTCTATAACCTTATACACTATATTGCCAAAGGTTTTGGGACACCCCTCCGAATCATTGAATACAGGTGTATTTCAGGGGTCGGGCTTGAAGAATTAAGAGTTCCTTTCACTGGAACTAAGGGGCCAAGCCCAACCCCTAAAAAACATCTGAATTCAATGATTTGTAGGGGTGTCCCAAAACTTTTGGCAACATAGTGTACCTTGTTTATCATCCTGATAAAATATTATAATTCACTTTTTTTATTGTTGGTAAATTGGATCACTTTAATAGATAGTATTTTGTTTAACCATCAGAAATATATACCAAGAGTATCTTGTGTATGGAGAAACATGAACTACACCTGCAGGATATTCAGTATCAGTCGAGTTCTAGTAGCTTAAATTTGAGTCATCTAAAGCTCTACATGAAATGAGTCAGGTGTCTGTGCATCCATGTGGTCCTCCAGGATGTGAATGAGAACCAGTGATTTATTGTTTGTTTCCCCCAGTCAGGATATATTTATTTAATAAAAAAAAAAAAAAAAAGAAAGACAAAAAAAGAAATATATAGATATAGTTCAGACATTGGTCTAAATTAAACACGGCTAAGGCATCGATAAAAGTGCAATACATAATCCAACAATCTGTCAGGGCTGACCTGAAGATTACAGCCATGTCATATGTTACACACCAAAGATAACCCTGAGGTCTGCTAATGAGAGCTTGGTAAACGAGGACCCGGTTCCAGACAGGACTTTCTGGGCCAGCTCCTTCTTCTTCTCCTGCAGAGAGGAGATCTTGTCCTCTACCGTGCCCTCACACACAAACCTGTAAAATAATAAATGTAAAATAATTGCATGCTGACTTAAACATTATTGATGTCAACATCTGCTTTAATAACATCTAAAATTCCTGCTCAGAAAATACCTAAAAAAAAAAAAAGCATTAAACTACAGTAACAATATCTTTACTATTTAAAAAGAATGTAATATGTCTCAAGAACAAGGTACTCACCTGTGAATGGTGACATCACGGCATTGTCCCACTCTGTAGATTCTGTCACAGGCCTGGTCTTCCAGTGCAGGGTTCCTGTAAAAAGTAGCTCCTTCTTAAATCCCGTTTGTATTCAGTAATTTAAATTTCACAGCAAAGTGCTTTAAGACACTGACATCCATTTCTTCTGCCACCACGAGCCTGTAATTACACCAGTTTAATGGAATAGGGGAGTCTAAAGACCTCTAATGGACAATAAATTACACACTTCCTGGAATTTACACCATCATGAAATCCATTGCATAAATTACCCAAGGCTACTCCTTTCTCGCTACCTACCCACTGAACAGATATTTAAGAAAGAAAACACAACAGAGAATGCTATTATAGAAACAATCAATGACTGATTGGAATTACCACCACAGGGGTCACTATTTTCCAATAATAGCAAGTTATTCTTGTCAGCTTAACAACTTGTCTCTCTCGAAGTTATAAATGTAATTTATTATTAGGTTTAGGTTATCAGGACCGTCTGCCATATGTGTTCCTGTGTAAGGTGTTACTATTGAAATATTGCTTTTGGGTGCATTAATATAAACCGGTGTCTTGCTGCTGGAACTATCTCCTAAGCTGTGCTATTAGGGAAATGTAATCAACATCTTCTGACCAATCAGATTCGGGAACAGCTCTGTGGTTTAAGTCTTTATTAGCGATGAGACTTGTATAAGGTCTTACCAGTGCATGTCTATGAGGAACAGATGATTCCCACCAATCAGATTAATACCCACTCCTCCAGCACATAAGGACACCAGCATTACCTACAGCACACATACTTTCAGATTACATCTTATTCACACAGATATATAGTTAAAGCATTTTAAATATTAAAGCCTAACTTGAGTAAAGCAAACTGGAATTGTACTTTTAATGGTTACTCTCTGGCTTGCTGTTCAGACCCTAATGACCATCATTGGAGAACACTTATTAAATGTAAATAATAAATGGCCTTTCTGAAGCTTCATTCCTTCCCTATAGAAAAACACACCTGAGGTCCTTTAGGGTTAGTGTTAAATTCTTCCACCAGGTCCATGCGTCGCTTAGGGTTCACTGTACCATCTATGACACTGAAGTGCAGATCCAGCTTCTTCAGGTGAACAGCTACAATGTGCAGCATACTGGTCCACTGGGACACAATTACACTGCCAACACACACTCCTGTTAGTCTCACATCCCATTATCTAAATAACCCATAACAGAAACGCAATATGCTCAGTATGTTGTAATCATAAGGAACCTGTAAAGAAGACCTGTACCTTTTCTGATTTTTCTTACGAATTTCTTTCAACTCTGTGAAGATGGCTGAAATCTAAATATGACAAATAAATGCACTTAGTCAATGCAAGGTTTGAGAAAATTAATGTTTTATTATTGTAGAAAATACTCACTATTTCCAACTAAAAAAGGTGGAAGGAAAAGCTTACCTTGGTGCTCTCTCGGCTATCCTCAAAAATCTCGGAACGAAACCGGCTGCCGTTGAGGGAAACCGTGGCTTTGTGATCCGAGTTAGAGGATTCAGACAAAGACAGAGCACACAGCTGCTCCTCCAGAGACAGAGCAATCCCATCTCCCTGCAGCTCTGACTGATCCAGCGTCTGACCAATGAAATCACACAATCATACTCATGCTAAAACTGACCGTGAAAGGACTGAGTGTGTACATGTTTGTGTGTGTGAGAGAGAAAGTGACCTTCTTCAGCAGGGACAGGTGGCAGCAGCATTGTCTGAGGCGCAGCAGTAGGGACAGGATGTGGATGGTGCTGGAAACCTGAGGTTGCTTAGAGGAGGATACAGAATCCTGCTGAGACATACCAAACTCCTGCGCAACTGAAACATACATAAAACACTCATAAATAAACAAGACAGAATCTTGAAGACTGCTGTGAATGAAAATGAAAATATACAATTCTCCAAACCTTTGTCAAAGGGATTACTGCCATCTCCATGTTTAGTGTCTCCTCCCTCATGCCTCTTCAGATAGGACTGGAGGGTAGACCTGAGGAGAAGCGCAGCTTAATGCTACACAAGATGTATGGTGCGCTATTAATGAAAGGGAGTTTTTATAGTGTGTTTAAACTGTACCTGGACTGTGCAAACACCACATCGTAAACAGACTGCTCATCTTCTGACAGCTTTATCCGATGAACCTTACAGCTCCGGTCAGGCAGAGACACCTACCACAGAGAAATAAGAAAAGTGGTAATAACCGGCAGGTACCCCATATAGCCAAAACTATGTGCACACATGACCATCACTCCCACATGTTCGCTTTTAATAAAGTTTGAAGAATACACTTGTCTAAAATGCCTTTATATGATGTAGCATTACAATTTCCGTTCACTAGAACTAAGAGGCCCAAACCTGTTCCTGCATAAAAAAAGTTCCTTGTGCACAAAGTGGGTTTTATTAACACATGGCTTGCCAAGGTTGGAAGTGGAAAAACTAGATAGGCCTGCACAGAGCTCTGACCTCACTAATGCTCTTGGGGCTAAATGAACACAAATCCACATAGTCACGCTCCTAAATGTAGTGCAAGGCCTTCCCTGAAGAGTGGCGCTTATTATAATAGCAAAGAGGTAACAAAATCTGGAATGGGATGTTCAAAAAGCATACATGGGTGTAATAGTCCACACACTTTGTCTTATAGTGTAAAAAAGCGCTATACAAATAAATTGAATTGAATTGTATGTACATGAGGCATTTTTCTTTTTCCTTGATTCTTGTTATCTTTACAATACATTTCTCATAATACAGAAATTGAAAGTTACCACAATGAGCCTATATAGTTAATGTAAAATCTGTAATGATTACAGCAAAATTAGTACTTATTCCACTCAACACATACTGCAAACACGTTTGACTCTATAGTACTTCATAATGAATTAGATTGACTTGGAGGCTGAAATGACACAGAACTAGCAATACAGAAGTGTGATGCTGTCCTTCGTGTTCCTCATTTTAAACTTCTAGAGCGATGGCAAATATACTGCACAGTACACACCAGAGGCTTGCCTGTAGAGTCCAGCTGGTTTTTGGTCCTGCGCAGGAGTAGGGACCTTGTGAGAATGTTAAGCCTCTCTCCTCCTCTCTTAGAGCCGTTGTCTACCTGAGCCTTCCACAGCTTGTATTCATCAAATGGAGAGCACCTCAAAAATCTAAAAAACACATTAAAGTCTTTAATTATGCTGGTAAAGAGATAAAATAAGCATGCAATGCTTGAAAGCAGTGAAAACTGCTCTGGGGTGCAGAGAGGAGTTATACTTCAGCAGCGAGTACATATCCAGCAGGTTGTTCTGGATGGGGGTACCAGTGACGGCCCAGCGTGCTTTAGCCCGCAGCTTACACACAGCCATGGACGTCTGCACTTTAGGGTTCTTAATGTTGTGAGCCTCATCAAGAACCACACGAGCCCAGGCTACACGCAGGAGAGGAGGAAGCTCAGACCCCTGAGCACACAGATACAGGAGGAAGAGTAAACCTACAACTGGAGGCATGTTTACAAATGTAAAATATATAGCACACAGAGTCTGAGAAAACAAGTCTACGTCTTTTTATTTTGGTCAGATAATTTTTCTAACATACTGAGTTTCTAAATAGCATTTAGATCTTGAATTAAACAAGAAACAATGTTAGACCTACAGCAAATAAACTGGGCATTAGAGAGCATATGATGATTTTTCTTTGAAAACTCATCTTTTTAAAGAAAAAAAAAAAAGGTTTATATATACAATGTTTGGTAAATCTTTTGTCACTCAATTAGGATAAAAATTGCCTACTTTAACAAACAAAGGCTGGCTTGTACAAAATCTTAAATATCATTTCAATCAGTTTGCAACTGGTAAGATCCTGATGGCCTTGGCCAGTTAAGCTTACAATAGACTGCCCATGGGGCTCAACTATAGCATATTGTACCACATGCTCAGCGTCCTGACTGGGCTGTTCAGCCTCCTCTTTTTGAACTGGGATCTCTTTGGAAACCAGGCTGTACGTAGTGATCACCACATCATGTTCAGCCAAACTAGTGGAGAGAGCAAACAGAGCAAGTGTGAGTGTGAGCTATTCAGCTAGATCATCAGAGAAAACAGAACAGCAGTCATTTAAACAGAATTCATTTCCAGTGGACGTGGAACCAATATAGAGAATCAGGTGGCAGTATTACACGCTTGCGCTCCTTTGTCGGTTAGGCCCGTGGTAGAGATACACACTCAGGCGACTGCTCTTCACATGTCTCTCTATCTCTTTCTTCCAGTGATGCACCAGAGAGGCAGGACAGATGATCAGGGTTCCCTGAGATGCCGCCAAAGTAGAGTCTAGCCAAATCATATACGTCTTTTAATACATAAACACAACACAGCATATTGCAGTTCATATTCATATACTCTTATTCTCAGGAATAGGAAGTACAACAGGAAGGCACCAGAACATAACACTCTCTCTCTCTCTCTCTCACATACACACATACAAGCTATCTAAGCAGGCATCCAATTTCCACTCTGTAGTTCTACTTACCAGTTTTGGAAATCCATCCCTCCAGCTGTGAGTCTTTCTCTTCCTTCTTCTTCTGGGACAGAATAAGAGCAATCATAGTGAGGGTCTTACCCAGACCCATGTCATCCGCTGAATTAATAATAAATATATAAGAGAAAAGCATAGAACAGCAAGTGAGTGTCACCTAAACACCAAAGATGACTAGATTTATGTGGAATGTTTAAATAATAAAATCAATAAATTCATGAGAGACACCATTGAGTGAAAATGTTAAACCATAAACTTAACCTAGTGCCAAACAAGCAACCCATTAATAATCAGTTCCAAAGTGGAACTGTCACCATTTGCCATTTGATTATCATTTTTCCAATTACTTTCACATTCAAAAATAAATAGGTGTCATGCAGATGGACAGATACATGAAGAGAGAAATTACTCATTACTTGCACATTTCATTTAGGAGACATGTTAACATTTACTTTCCATTAATAATTTATTCATCAATTCAGCTCCAGTCCAAGCATATAGTCCAATTAATGTTGTGCTCAATCCAATTATATCGTTTTATATATTAAAATGCATTAACTTGAAAAAATAATAATGATATTTTACCCAGAATACCCCCGCAGGGCTTTTGTGTTTCTCTCCACAGCAGCCAGGCCAGGGCTTTTCTCTGATGTGGCAACAACTGGACCTGAAAGGGAAAAGATCAGTACCTGACTTACATTATGTCTGAATATATTATTACATTTACCATAATAAACTTCTCTTCATCTTTCACCCATTCCCAGTTGGTTAGCATGTCTGACCTTTATTCCTTTGGGATCCTGTGCCTCTGTGTCTACAGAAGGGCAAGACTCCAGTGAGTGATGAAGGTGGTCAATGACCTCTGTTGTGGCATTACGCACAGCGTTCAGCCTGCTTTCTGTCATCCTGCCCCCATAGAAGGCCTGGTTTTGAGGATTCACTGTTGACAAACAGAGCTCATTACTAATGATGGCTATAGCATACAACATGCTTGTTTCAAGAAGAGGATTAAACTTAATTACCTCCATACATTTGTGTGTAGCCCTGACTGAGCTGCAGGTCCAGTGAGCTAGCGGAGGAGTTTGGCTGAAAATGGACTGGAGCTTCTGCCAGGAGAACAGTGCCCCCTGCACGGTTAAAAGGATTGGAATGACTGGGTTTGGGATTTTTCTCTGCTTCACTGGCTACATCTTGAGAGCCTGGGAACATATTCAACATGTCTGTGCAGGTTTTCAGTCATTTATATCATTTAATTGTCCAGTAGTAACAAATAGCATCTAGACATAATAACCTTGATAACATTTCACACTTCACCTGAAATTAAACAACGACCTCCAAAAGCCCACTCTACAGATTAGTATTTGATTCCCATCGACCATCCACTAAAACACAAATTGGAAGTCCTGAAAGCATGTAGCCACCCACAGCAGGCCTTGGTCGAAACAGCAACAAAGTCCACAGAGAGCTAAAGTTTTCTATTAGGAGCAAGTATTTATTATTAAGTATTATAGGCCGAGAGCCTATGAAAGCAACACAATTAAGACAGAAGCTAACCATGCACCTAAAATATACAATCCAATAGACCTAGTAACCTTCTATAAACAGAACAAGAAGACCAACTTGGTATGAAGTGATGCGATTTGTGACTTCTTATACAGAGTCCTAACCTTCTGAGTTCATATCTTCAATTCCATAACGTTTCATAATGTTGGGGGAATGAATCACACACTAATGTTTAGTAGAAATGATCAGCCAGAGGAGTAGTGAGATTTTCAGGATGGTCATGCAAGTCCAGTCTCCTTGACTGACTATTGCTACACAGCAGATATCATGCCGTCCTATAACTAACAAATAAACATACCAGATCTATATAGAAAGATCTGTACATTTGTAAAATGTAAAAGAGACCAATAGTAAAAAGAATCAGTTTCAGTGCATTATAATTAATGCATCTACAAGCCTATACAACTGCACATGAACAGCAGTCCTCAAAAGTTATTCCCTTGATTGATGTTCAGAGAGCACAGTCTAAAGGGGCTTTCACACTGGCAGTTAAGTCTAAAACAGAACACAGTTCACTTGAAAAACTGATCATGTGAAAGCCGCCATATGGGCCAAGAAACATATGGAATTCTGATTGCACTGGTATAGTGCTGTGATTCTGGGTCTGTACGCCGGTCCACACTTGTTCAGGAAGCAAAGTAACCTGCATATGCATTTTAGACGATGACAACATCAATAGTCTCCACAACACGTGTACCATTCATGTGGACATAGAAGAGGTGAAGAGCCTTCTGCACATAATAGTACACTAAAATAATAATAATAATAAAAATAATAATAATAATAAAAGTTGTCTGTGTTCTCTATGCACGATTGTGATGATGCAAGATGAACACAAATGCACCAGGTTATGAAAGAATCAAGTGAGTCTAAAACTCTGTGGGGGGGGAACAATCTCACTCGGATTCAGACCACAGCAAATGCCCCCAGCGTAAAAATGTCAGTCCAAAGGCGTTCACTTGGGTTGAAATCTACTAAGTGTGAAAGTCTTGGAATATATGATATAATTAATTTCTACACTCAAATCATTCAAGAGCTCTTATGTCCAGAGAACTGAGACTCTGTAATCCAGCAAAAGATCACTCTCACCCCATGTTTCATCACAGGCTGAAGGTAATAATACAGAATAAGTCAGTATTCATTGGAAGTGAATTTTTACTCTACAAAGACATGTGCACCCTTTACATTACATGTCAGTTTCTCACCAGTAAGAGCAACACCGGTCAGACTTAAAGCCTCCAGAGCCTCTTCCAGCTGCTTCACTTGACTCTTCAGCCTCTCTCCTTTATCAGGCAGGGCAGACACATTAACTGATGACAGAGTGGCCTAGACACAAAGACAGGAAAAAAATGAATAGATACCTTTAGAAATGAACTATTCAGAAATCGCAATTTCTTACAAAGTATGATGAGAGAAAACCAATGAAGCATACTAATAATACCTTCTTTTGTTTAAGCTGGGCTGTGAGCTGGTTATGGATTGCTGTGGGGTCATCCTCTTGATTTTTTCCCTTTGATACAAGCTGAAAGCCTGGGTAGGAGGTAAGGGTTTTCTGCAAAGGTGCAGCTGGAACTGAGGTAATCTGCTGAGAGCCTGGCTGAACTGAAACCAGCTGCCCCATCATCATCATCATCATCATCATCACTCCAGTCTCCAAAAGGTGATCTCACCGTTTTCTTCTGGACACTATTTATATCAGGCTTCTGTGAAGCTGAAACACCTTCTAATGGTAAACATGTGCTGGACTGACTGTTTTTCTTTGGAGCATTTTTAAAAATCTGACCTGCCTTAGTGTCTGTATTAGATGTAGATGTCTTCCTAGAAGATAAATGAGGACCGTGTCCATCAGTTTTCTGTTTAGTTTGGTTTTGGCATGTAGCTGATCTCTCATCTTTTTCGTTTGGGTTTGGAGGTTCAGAGATTTGGTCTCCTTCTCAGTTTGCTTTTCATTAACATTTTCACATTTAGTGCTACTATTAGAACCCTCCGTAGCTTCGGCTACTTCTTCAGTCACCTCACTACTGCTGTGCGATTTCTTGTCTTCATCAGATGATCGCTTCTTTATCTTCATTCCAGTAGGAAGTTTTTTATCTCTCCAGGATTCAGAATGCTCAGACTTCACTGCCTCACCCTCTCTGACATTTGCACCATTCGAGTTGCTTTGATCGTCAGATTCTTTCTCTGCTTTCTTCTTGTGAATTTCATTGGTGTTGCTTTTCTTCGAGTTCTCATTTTCTACAGACTTTCCCAATGTCTCTACCTCTCCTTCTTGAAGCTTTTTCCACTCTGAGCTTTTGTCTACTTTGCCTGGGGCTTTGAAAGGATTTTTAACAGGAGGAAGACTGGAAGGCTGTTTTTTGTTCTCGGGCAAAAAAATCTTCTTAGTGGCTTTCTGGAAATTAAACAAGTAAACATTTATTTATTACAAAAAATAAGTATGCATCCTCGGACTCAGGAACATAGAACTTTATGACACTCAAATACAAAAAGTATGACAATGTTCCAATCCCTTTTTCTTTAAACACAGTATGACTATCTGAGCTCTAGGCATATTCACACTGAATCTGCTTCTTTGTATGCCTCTGTTATCAAGTTATGCAAGACATCTGCAATTTGATAGTGACAATCAACAAAGCAAGAAGTGTTTTATTTCACATTAAAAAAAAAAAAAACCTGTATCATGTCAGCCAGCATAAGATATGCATATATTTACAGATAAAGCTGATATAATACCCAGGCTGGTTCATGGTTAATATTGGTTTATTGCATCCCCAGTGTAAATGTGACAAGAGCACAATCGGTGTTTATATTAATAAAATATATATACACCTCTGTCCATGGAACACTCCCACACCACTTCTGCCCCTCTTGCTTTCCTGCTACACAGCGATATAGCAGCCTAGAATTGTGAAGATTAAATCATATTAAAAAAAAAACCGACACATTACAGCATAACCCCACTGTACACACGGTGAGAATCCAGGAAGTTACCGATAAGTGCCTTGTGTTGTACTGTGAACTAATGTCTGAAGTTCAACCAGCGCATCTTCATGACGGAGACAGTGAGACGGAGGCAGTCTGAAGATGAGAGAGAGAAACCTTGGATTTAGACACTAGGTACCAGACTGAAGAGGGTTAACCAGTGCTTTAAGCTCGTATTTAGGACAACTCACTCAGCAGCCTGTGTGAAATCACACGGTGTCGCATCCCGCCCGGTGCAAATATAGAAACTTTTACCCTTATTCGGTCCTTCCTTCACTCCAGTCTTCAGAAAGCAAATGTTGCCTGAACAAGGAATGCTAGGTTAGCTGAGTTAATATGAGCAAAAGTGAAGAACAATACATAGTTTAGCATTGTTTGAACGGTGAAGATTTGGCTAATGATAGTTAGCGCCACTAAAAGCCGGTCTATGCTAGCTGCTATTCATCCATTTAAACTTAGGCTGCTGTGTTATATTTTGCTTGCTATACTACTACAAATACTAGTACACACTTACCGTGTCGTTCACAAAGAACTCTTTCCATTTTGCTGGAAAAAAAAAACCTGTAAACGTTTCTATTCACTGTCACTAGTTGTGTTATGACTTGCAGATGGCGCGCAGTCGCACACTTGATGACGTTTCACTCGGTTATCCAATCAGGAAATATTTAGGGAGAAACTCGGCTGCTGTGTTCAAGCATTCAAACCATGCGGTGTATAATTCTAATACTGTACACTGAAATTGATGTCACAAATACTACTCCTACTTTTAAACGCTATTTAGTATCATATTGTGCTTGCGTTCACGTCATATGGGAAAACCCGAAAAAATTCCCGTCCTCCAGAATTTTCCATCATGACGTGCATGCGACAGGAAGCTGCGCCTCTGATGTGCAGCCAGCAGATGGCAAAATATTCCTCAGGTTTGGAAATGCATAGTTTGCATGCGCCTGCATATCATCTTACGTGCGTTTAGGTGTTTGGCATGTTTATGATACAAGGACAAGGAGAAATTGAGTCATATGCAAAACTCTGCGGATCAGAACAAAGTGAGGCAGTAAATCATATTGTCAGGAAATTTGGCACGTGTTTCATCACTGGCCTAAAGCATGAAGCAAAGCTGCTGCGTTTTGATTTAATTAAACATAGATGTTTTTAAGTACTCAAATATTAAGGATATCAAAAAAGATCTCTTGGCCCTGCTGAAAAATCCAGCTCATACTGGTCATACACTATTGTCAAAAGTTTTGGGACACCCCTCCAAATCATTGAATTCAGGTGTTGTTTTTCAGGGGTTGGACTTGGCCCCTTAGTTCCAGTGAAAGGAACTCTTAATGCTTCAGCATACCAAGACATTTTGGACAATTTCATGTTCCCAACTTTGTGGGAACAGTTTGGGGATGGTCCCTTCCTGTTCCAACATGACTGCACACCAGTGCACAAAGCAAGGTCCATAAAGACATGGATGAGTGAGTTTGGTGTGGAGAAACTTTACTGGCCTGCACAGAGTCCTGACCTCAACCTGAGAGAACACCTTTGGGATGAATTAGAGTGGAGACTGTAAGCCAGGCCTTCTTGTCCAACATCAGTGGCTGACCTCACAAATGCACTTCTAGTGGAATGGTCCAAAAATTCCCATAAACACACTCCTAAACCTTAAGCCTTAACAGAAGAGTTGAAGCTGTTATAGCTGCAAATGGTGGTCTAACTCCATATTACATTCATGTGCATGTAAAGGCAGACGTCCAAAAACTTTTGGCAATATAGTGTAGCTCTCTCCACCAGCTAGTACTTATTTTCTAGCCTTCTTATTACTTTGGAAGTGGTATTAACAAACCAGTACACATTTTCTAAAATTTTAGAGCTGTTCTAATTGCCTAACTGTTGTCATTTTCTTACAGAAATAAATCGTCTATGTGGACCACCTAGAAATAAAAGTACTTTTCCTTGTTGCTAGAGATCACGTCTTGCATCATGGTACATCCTTTGGGAAGGTGCATGTGGTACACCATTAAAATGAGGAGACCATGGCGCCAACTTTCCACTGCTGTTGTGGCAGTTGGCTTTGTGCTCAGGTCTCCATCATTGAACATTTGATGGCTTTGACAGGAAGGAATTAGTGTTAAATCTATAATGAATTGAAAAGCACCTGGTTACTCAACTCCTACACAAAAGTTACACAAACTTAGTGGTTTAGGTGTTGGGCTAGTGATCAGAAGATTGCGAGTTTAAATCCCAGCACTAAGCTTCCCCTGAGCAAGGACCTTACAATTTCTCAGTTGTATAAAATGAGATAAAGTATAAATTGTTCTGGATAAGAGTGTCTGCTAAATTCCGTAAATGAAAATGTGTATACAGTTGTAGAAAGGACATTATTTATAAATCACATGGTCCCTTTTGGGTCTGCCTCCTCTCAAGGTTTCTTCCTTACATCGTCTCAGAAACTTTTGAAACTTTCTAATATCTACTCTAAATATTTCTATTTCTGTGAAGCTGCGTTGAGACAATTTGCATTGTTAAAAGTGTTTTGCAAATCAAACTGATTTGAAATATCTTTAAATGTACATCAGTAGTGCTAGATTTCCATGGTGTACCTTTAAGAGATGTACTATATTTTTGCTACCAGGTGAAAGATGCATTATAAAGATACTATTATTCAGAAATTCCTTTCTATCAACTCTAACTAGTCTTATCAGCTCTGCCTGTTGTACAGCTGGTAGCTGGTTACACAAAGACAAATGAGTGGGCTACATACAGGAAAACAGACATCTTGCTTAAAAGCTACTAAAGTCCATAAATTAATATATAAATAAACACAAATCACAGAAAATGTTCCATTTTATACAATAAACCCTTTAACGTCTAGTGAAATAGTGGAATAATGCTGAGAGTGTAAGGACAGAGGCGAGTAGTGATGGTGATGAAACACAGGAGAAACAGTACTGTAGAAAGGCTTCCCACACCTGCCTCGAACACACACACACACGCCTCTCAGGGAGAACAGGGAATAACACACAGCACACAAACTGGTGGGAAGAATACAGGTCACAGATGCTGTTAGGGGCCCTATAGTGTGGAGTTAACATCACTGAACACAGCTTGCTGGCTCAAACATCCTCCTTAGATGCAGTTAGCTGCAGGACACATTGGTTAAATGAAATTTCAATCCATCCGAATAAACAAACTCTTGTTTAGTTATACATTTTGGTCACACATCAGTAGCCCTTAGGTAAAGCCTCCGGTATTGTGACAGGCAGAAAACTTTTGCAGCCTTCTGCTTTAACTAGGACAGTAAGCGTTCCCATCACAAACATAAATATGACCTGAGGCTTATCAGTACTACAGTGCAGGAGTACACTGGCTTCAAATGATCATTTACATGATTTATTGTGTATTTATTCAGACTGTACATTTTAAATCTTTCCTTTCCACACTGCACCCTGTTTTTCAATATGGCATATTTAGCAAAAACAATTGACAGCTTCATATGAAGCAAGAATTTTGAGAATGTTTTATAGGATTTAGCTTGTCTTTCTATTAACTTTACCTTATACTGCACCATACACTTTTTCTGGGCCCAGAACAGTGAGGTGATAAAAGGTCACAGTACAATCTTTTCTTCCTTCCTCAAATGTGATAAGGGAAAACAGTTGGAAAGGTCATCTCATGGCCAATGCAGGAAAGCTTTACCTCTTATGTGTCTTTTCAGCCCTCAAGATTGTGTACTGTGTCAAATATCGATTTCATTGTAGAAATGCTGCATTTAACAAGCTTGAACTTACTCTCAGTATTGAACACTCCAAACAATTCAGACTTATTGAGGATAATACACTACAGTGTTGCTGTGAGAAAGCACAGACTAGAGCCGTCACTGATAAAACTAAGGAATGAACCAGTTTGAGAAACATAAAAAAGAGATGGCAAGACAAGTAAATAGAAAGGGCTGAGAGCAGCCACAACAGCGAGGAAAAAGACAAAACATATTGACAAACAGACAAGGAGAGAAACCGAACGTTGTAGGTTTAGATGAGACACCCAGCCGTCAAGACAAGGCTTCTGAATTTCAGCCTTGTTTTACATTTGAACAAAACAGCATGGAACCATGAACCGGATACATTTTGACGCATCAGGAGAGAAGGCGTATGGAGTCTGAGCTTGTATTTAAAAGAAGATTAAAAAAAAAAAAAAAAAGAGCGAGTCCACACACACTGCAACAGCCAAAAAGATTCCTTCGCAATTAAAGATGAACCAAGATGCAATCACTGAATATGTGATCTAGCCTCAATCTAGCCTGCTTCTTTAATATGAATGGAGGTTTTTGACACAGGATGGGAGTAAAATCACCCCGTAAGATCACCTCTCAGCTTAAAACGAGTCAACAATGCAGATCATCTCCATTAAAAGCGCATTGTCCCATTTACATTTTCATTCAAAAGAAATGCATTCATTCACAGGAGAGATGCTCTTGTAATTGAGCCTGTGTTATGACTGCGTTTATTTTCACACTAAGGTTCCATGTGTGAGCTGAAGGCACAAAATTGAGCAAAACTCCCAAAATTGAAATCATGTGCCATTGCAGGAGAGTGCAGCAGAGAGCTAATTCATTTCGCTGCACACTCTTCAGCAGCTGCTTCAGGGATTGAGTTCACCTGTGATGGTACAGATGTTTTTAGCACACCACACTGCCATGCTTTGAGACAGATGTTTGCTAGATGATACAGTAAGTAAGATGCTAGTGGATGAAGTTCAATCAGTCCATCTTTATAGACAATCTCATAACTCACAACTCCTTCAGTGGCTCAGTGAGAGGTGTTGCTTCACAGGGTCCTCAGAGTGATCCAGAGCTTGGGTTACTGTCTGTTTTGGGTTTCCCAAGTTCCCTCAGTATCCATTCTTGGTTCTCTGGTTTTATCCCAACTATTAAATACATATCAGTAGGTAGAATGGTGACACTAAATTCCCCCTAGGCATGTGAATATGTACGTGCCAGAATGTATTCTTAAGTTGTGCCCCGTGTTCCCAGAATAGACACTGGATCCACAAAGACGCTGAAAAAGATAAAGCATTACTGAAGATGATTATTGGTTACCACATAACAATATACCATTATAGGGTGAGTGAAAGCATAAACTACATGATATAATCAAGGGACACAAACAGTATCAGTGTGGTGGTGAGAGTGGAAATGTTAAGAACGGAGAATGGAAATTATTTGAAAAAATGTTGAGAGGAGAAAGAAAATTTCTCAACAAATGAATAAGTGCACATCATTGTTCACTTCTGCAAGCCTCTCCTGAACCTCTGGGCTGAAAATGACATAGTTGCTTCACTGCACATTATCTAATTTTAGTAGTGTTCTGCATGAGGTCACGCAGCACATCTACACACCTTTTTTATGACTATATTTATCCAGACCTGTTGGAAGTAAAAGGAATTTTTAGTGCAGATCATTAATTGCAAAGGCAAACAATAGTGCATTTCCTGAAAATGGTAATTTTTATTTAAGCCACATTTGAGACACAATCAGGAATAAGATCTGGGATACGCTGTGAAGTTGTTAGTTTCTGTAGGATAAACGCTGGCACGGCTTTGGGATATCTGTTACTGTTGAGCATAACTTAGGATTCAGGTTAGAGAATCAGAAAGCTCCAAACTGAGGTTTTGTGTAGACGGAGGGCACAATGTAACACATTTCTGTCATTATATGTGAGACACATTTTCACACTTGAATTGTTAACCCTGGGCCATCCTAAACTTCAGATAAACTGAATCCTGGGTTATCTGTAATCATGTTTCACACTGCTCATATGATACCAGGGGCTAACTGTTAATCCTGGGTATTCATTAACAGACGTTTCACACTGTACTTTTCTAAACCCTGGGTTAAGGTTCTTATTTGCATATTTGCGGTGTCACTGTCACTGATTGGACGAACAGCAGGCAACATGTTTACACGGCTTTTCCCACATATTGCCAGTTATTTAAAAAAAAATGCTGCAAGAATAATACCATCCCCTCATCACTCTAGTTCTCACGCTTTCCGTCTTTTGACATTTTCTTACTTTTCTCTCACCGGCTGTTGTTTACACGAGGCGTGTTTTCCTGTTACTGACGTGATATGAGCCTTGCTGTGCAATTTCTGATTGGCTGTCTGTTGCCAAGCGTCCAGCTGCAACAAGCAAACACCGCTCCGTTTCACACTGAACAAACTTAGCACTGCAATGCGGGGTTAAAACCACAAATGTGGTTAACACCGCTTTCAAATTACACGTGTGAAATGTTTCTTTACCCGGGGTTAAGCGCAGTGTGAAAAGCCCCTATGTGATTCTGACATACACCGATCAGGCATAACATTATGAGCACTGACAGGTGAAGTGAATAACACTGATTATCTCCTTATCATGGCACCTGATAGTGGGTGGGATATATTAGGCAGCAAGTGAACATTTTGTCCTCAAAGTTGATGTTAGAAGCAGGAAAAATGGGCAAGCGTAAGGATTTGAGCGAGTTTGACAAGGGCCAAATTGTGATGGTTAGACGACTGGATCAGATCCAAAACTGCAGCTCTTGTGGGGTGTTCCCGGTCTGCAGTGTTCAGTATCTATCAAAAGTGGTCCAAGGAAGAAACAGTGGTGAACCGGCGACAGGGTCATGGGCAGCCAAGTCTCATTGATGCACGTAGGGAGCGAAGGCTGGCCCGTGTGATCCGATCTAACAGACGAGCTACTGTTGCTCAAATTGCTGAAGAAGTTAATACTGGTTCTGATAGAAAGGTGTCAGGATACACAGTGCATGACGGGTCAGTGCTGTTTTGGCAGCAAAAGGGGGACCAACACAATATTAGGCAGATGGTCATAATATTATGCCTGATCAATGTATATGTGACAAACAGATTCTCAATGCCATCACATCAATACATTTTGGAGAGTTGTGCAAACTTAAGAACTTTACAACAACCCAACTTTCCCTGCACTTCTGGACTACATATAGAGTGCACAAGTCTACAGTAAATATAGCCCGAGTCTGGAGATATCTAAGCGATATCTGTTTGTATCTATTACAGTATCTATTACATTACAGTAGCTTTAAAAATTTAGCAGATATGGTTTATTCTTATTTTTAGCTGACCTCTGATGCTCTACATTTTGTTTAGGAAATATTAAAAAATATCTAAAAATTGCATTATGCAGAAAGGCTGCATGATACCAATTCTGGAGGGCCAGAAGAGTCCAGCACAGTTTAGTCATTTCCCTACACACACACACAAAAAATGAACTGGCGTGTTTGAGCACCTTATGATCTACAGGCAGAGGTCCTCAAAACAGGTTGTGATATTTCAGATATTAACACAACTCCTATTTTGTAGGTCATCACAGGCTCAGAGAAACCCACAGCAGCAGTGACTACTTTAACAAGCACTTGAGTGCTGTCCACACTGCTACCATGCAACACAAGCTAAAGCACAGAAAAGGTAGGTAATAATTCCCCACCAGGCTGAGAAATGATAAACACAATCACACATATATCAGGGAGGGAAATATAAATTTTCATGAGCAGAATGAAGTTTTGGCAGGACATGTCAGGATGAGTTGTGTTATGTGATTTGCTCGTGGCCCCTGGTGGTCATGCACTGCTCAGTTAGCAGAAGGGACAACCACAGCGGACAGCCTCATCTATTGTCCCTGACAGCTGGAGCGGAGTGCAATCTCTGTGTCTGTCTCTCTCTCTCACGCGCACACACACACACGACTTAATTACCAAGTAAATTGTGACAAGTCATTCATGTGTCTAATGACATGCACACACACTTGTTTACAGACACTACACAATAGTAAATACATACAGTGGGGCAAAAAAGTATTTAGTCAGCCACCAATTGTGCAAGTTCTCCCACTTAAAAAGATGAGAGAGGCCTGTAATTTTCATCATAGGTACACTTCAACTATGAGAGACAGAATGAGAAAAAAAAATCCAGAAAATCACATTGTCTGATTTTTAAAGAATTTATTTGCAAATTATGGTGGAAAATAAGTATTTGGTCACCTACAAAGAAGCAAGATTTCTGATTCTGATTCACAGACCTGTAACTTCTTCTTTAAGAGGCTCCTCTGTCCTCCACTCGTTACCTGTATTAATGGCACCTGTTTGAACTCGGTATCCGTATAAAAGACACCTGTCCACAACCTCAAACAGTCAGACTCCAAACGCCAAGACCAAAGAGCTGTCAAAGGACACCAGAAACAAAATTGTAGACCTGCACCAGGCTGGGAAGACTGAATCTGCAATAGGTAAGCAGCTTGGTGTGAAGAAATCAACTGTGGGAGCAATTATTAGAAAATGGAAGACATACAAGACCACTGATAATCTTCCTCGATCTTGGGCTCCATGCAAGATCTCACCCCGTGGGGTCAAAATGATCACAAGAACGGTGAGCAAAAATCCCAGAACCACACGGGGGGGACCTAGTGAATGACCTGCAGAGAGCTGGGACCAAAGTAACAAAGGCTACCATCAGTAACACACTACGCCTCCAGGGACTCAAATCCTGCAGTGCCAGACGTGTCCCCCTGCTTAAGCCAGTACATGTCCGGGCCTGTCTGAAGTTTGCTAGAGAGCTTTTGGATGATCCAGAAGAGGATTGGGAGAATGTCATATGGCCAGATGAAACCAAAATAGAACTTTTTGGTAAAAACTCAACTTGTCGTGTTTGGAGGAGAAAGAATGCTGAGTTGCATCCAAAGAACACCATACCTACTGTGAAGCATGGGGGTGGAAACATCATGCTTTGGGTCTGTTTTTCTGCAAAGGGACCAGGACGACTGATCCGTGTAAAGGAAAGAATGAATGGGGCCATGTATCGTGAGATTTTGAGTAAAAACCTCCTTCCATCAGCAAGGGCACTGAAGATGAAACGTGGCTGGGTCTTTCAGCATGACAATGATCCCAAACACACCGCCCGGGCAACGAAGGAGTGGCTTCGTAAGAAGCATTTCAAGGTCCTGGAGTGGCCTAGCCAGTCTCCAGATCTCAACCCCATAGAAAATCTTTGGAGGGAGTTGAAAATCCGTGTTGCCCAGCGACAGCCCCAAAACATCACTGCTCTAGAGGAGATCTGCATGGAGGAATGGGCCAAACTACCAGCAACAGTGTGTAAAAACCTTGTGGCGACTTACAGAAAACGTTTGACCTCTGTCATTGCAAACAAAGGGTATATAACAACGTATTGAGATGAACTTTTGTTATTGACCAAATACTTATTTTCCACCATAACTTGCAAATAAATTCTTTAAAAATCAGACAATGTGATTTTCTGGATTTTTTTTTTCTCATTCTGTCTCTCATAGTTGAAGTGTACCTATGATGAAAATTACAGGCCTCTCTCATCTTTTTAAGTGGGAGAACTTGCACAATTGGTGGCTGACTAAATACTTTTTTGCCCCACTGTACATACATACTGCACATGCAATCCTGGAGTTTCTTATTTTTTATTTTCCAAAGCTCTTGATTCTGATTGGTCAGAACAGGCTGATTAACTTCTTCCATAGAAATGACTTGTATGGCAAACATGATACAACATCGCATAAAAAGGTGTGTAATTACTAATTACACATTTATTTATCTTTTATGGAAGAAGTCTCCAGTGTCAGTACATCATAGCAGAGTCACAGCTGTGTTTTCAGTTTTTGTCAAAGAGATTGCTGGTTTTCCCCAACAGTATTTGTAACAATCAATATATTTAAAAAAACAAACTATAGCATGTCATTAATTAATGAAAAAACTGGTAGCGTTGCTAAACTGCTGTGGTGGAAGAGAAATAGAGTAATTCAAGATATGCTATTCTAATATCTAATATCAATTAGTGTTGTAATGATGCTGCAGTGGTTGATTGCTTTTCTTGAACAGCATGTCCTGATATGGTTTATTCTTGACTTTTCACTATTACTACCACAGAAGTATACGGAATCAGAAGAACTAAATGTGGAAGTGATTTCTCTCAGACGGAACTCTATGATCTGTCCTTGTATAAATTGTATGATATAAAAATGTGGCATATGAGACAAAAACTTAATCAGAGTAATAAATGCAGTTAGATCTTTCAGGTCACTTAGTAATAAACATTTTTCGATCCTGTCAGACCTATTTCGTTTATTAGAGTTAAAATGGTTTATACTGATTGTTCGAAACCATTTAACTAGCATTGTAGATCTACAACATCGACAAAATGTCAAATTTAAGGAACGTAAAACCTGTGTTCAGTCTTGTAGACCATCAGGAGCAAAGAGCAGGCAGGATGAAGCCCCTCGCCTGTTTCATAGCTTAATATTTCTCATCTCCACCTGGACCCCAGCACATCAGCCAGATCCAAATGAGGGTGTCGCACCTCATTCTCACCTTTAATCAGCTGCCACCTGACACATTATTCCTGCTTTCTTCAGGGCACCTGGGTGCATAGAGGACACATTGAGATAAAGGTGCTGCATGGATCATTATACATTATAGACTAACATGATGGCGTGTGTAGTGTTCCCAACGGTGTACACACAAATACAGTGGAATAAAATGAGCTTACCACATGGCTGTTTTTGTCTCTTCGGCTCTATCAGCTCACAGTAATCAGAGGCAGAACAGAGCGTTTTTTCTTTTAACAAAGCTACATAAACACATTTCAAAACACTGTGCACTGAATGCTTTTATTGCAGTAAACTGACAGAATAGTGCCTTTTCATGATAGCGACTGCTACAGTTCAATAAAATATATTTATATATGTATATATATAAACTACCAAAAGAAAACATATTACAACAAAACACAAAGCATAAAAAGGCTATGATTTTTTAAACATCAGTGCACTATTGGTATAATTACAAAATAATAATAATAATAATAATAATAATAATAATAATAAAAACACAGCACTTGAAAAAGCATCACTGGCTGAATTGAACACATCACCACAATGTATTATTTTTCAAATTCCACAGCTAATCTGGAGTCAGTACACAGCCATGACATGCAGCCCTCAGAACACATCTACAACACTGCGAGGGTGTTATGGGTCTGCTAGTTACGCTGAACTACAAAAACATTAGTTTCGAGGAAATCTCTATAGCTCGATTGGTCGGCAGCACTGCAACATCGCACAGCGGTGCCACGTCCTCCATCTCCTGCAACGAGAGCAGACTATGGCCAGTACACATCCACACGGGCAATATCATCCTATTGCAAATTATCGTGAATAAACACTGTCTGCATGTGAAACCGCATGTGTATGTATTCTACAAAGCCTGCAAAGCACAAAGTAAACAGGGAATGGTTTTAGAGACAGGGGAAAAAAAGATCAATTATAACAGGTGAGTTTTCCTCAGGTTACTGAAGTGAAATGAGTTCCCACAGGGTGGAAAAGCCTCCAGGCCTCCAAGACCCAATTTATAACACTCCTACACCATGCAGGAGATGGAGAGGGCAGCAACAGTCTGGCGTGATGTCACGAAATACGATGCTCAAGAGTTCAAAACATCAAAATGCCTCCTCGTCCATCATGCACTATACACTTTGACACGATTTAAAAGAGAAATAAAACGAGCTGACAGCTTTGTGTGGATGATTGCTCACAGCCCACACAGTCTGTTCCACTCACAAAGCACCTTCCGTAATACCCTCTGCCACGGCACGCAGTGGCTTTATTGACCAAAAGTCCATGTGAAAGGCTATCTATGCAAACTGCTCATGTTTACACAGTCTAAACTAAATGTTTTACAGTACATTTCAATTAATAAAAACAAGACAACCACAAACTTCAAGTGGATCGATATTGTAAGTCTGTCTTTTTGTGTGCATTTACAGTGAAGATCGTTCTGATACACATAGTTTTAGTGATCACGTGTGAGGCCAGAGAGGACAGATCCAGTGTAGTGCTGCTTTTTCTACTGAATAGAGTTCTCCTTTGTCTGGAGAGGGACATGGACTTACTGAAACTGTATCTAGCTCTCAAAAGATAACACATGCTGTGTGACACTCCATGGGCAGGGGTTTTAGACCTTACAAAAGGATGTGGCTAAAAGCATGAAAAATTAAAAAAAGTAAAAGAACAAAGTTTGTCCACACTAGAACTCGCCATACCTGCTAAAGTGTAATTCATACATCATTATCAATCTAAAAATAGGTGTCTTTGTTAAAGCAATCCAGTTTTAATCTGTAATACACTGACAATGTACTTCATTGTCAAAATTGTGGCAGTGTAGTAACTAGGAGCTGCTCCAGCTGTTTCAGGGAACAAACACAAGGGAGGTAAAAAGAAAAAAAAAAAACTAACCCTAGGTTGTTACCAACATCTTTCTACAAATTGTTTCTGTATGGTCCATATCCAGATAACAGCTACAGATTTTTTTTTGTCATTGGTGAAACCTACAACAGCTTTACTTTCCAAACTCAACAGCTAGACAGCTAGGTTGGTTTCATTAACTTGAAGTCATTTCCAAAATGCTCAAGCATTAGGAAAATTCAGTGTATACCATTAATACCAAAAATACAGTGTATGAAAAGATTTTTGAAGCCCTAAATGCAAAGTCAAGCAAAAGAAAAATACAATAATAGATCTAGTAGTCTGATGTTGTAACTAGGTCTTTTGGGTAACAGCTAGCTAACAATACATGGTTAGCATGTTAGCTAAGGACCAGGGCTAACTGAAGGAGAACTCTTAACTGCTAGCGTTATTTTATTTTAGCGACGCTTCAACCACAATTTGCGCAGCAGTCACAATTTGCGAATGAAAATAAGTAATGATTATTGTCGGTCATAGGGAGTACCAGACATTTTTGAGTTGGGGTTATGAGCTGTGCCCATTCGTGTCATTTCTTTGGCTACACCTCTGGTAGCAGCTAATATTATTTCAGGTCCAATTAAAGACCTTAAGAGATAAAAGGCACATTCTGCCTGCGCATGTAGACTCATTTGCTTTGTATTAAAAAAATGAAGGTAATACATTTTTAATGTGAACTCCAAGGGCACAAAGAGCACAAAATATACCTCCCACAGGCTTTCAGCATTAGATTATTGTCAATTTGCTTCTAAAATGGGTTTAAACAAACCTTGATCTACCAGAGGTTCAGTGTGCTGATGTATAATTAATTTCAGTGCTTTGGAAATAAAAGGTATAACTCATTGTTGCCTTATGCACCTTAATAAGCAAAGCAGCATACCCGAGGGAGGTGTATTTATGCTCCCTCTGCACCTAAGAATATCAACACCACTTCCAACACCACAGAAGAGTATGTTTGATGCAATTTCCCTGTAAAGAGTTATTTAGAGAAATCGATTCAAGAATAATTAAGAGTTGTATGCAGTCATAAAGGAAATGGAAAAATTCTATCTCTTAGAAGAGATGAAGACTGGAGGAGTGTTTTTTTTTTTTTTCATATCTTGGAGTTTTATAGTGATCTTCTATATCTTGGCGTTGATACATATTTAATGAAGAATCAAAGTCACTGCAGTAAGAACAGCTCTTTGAACCTAAATATTCCATAAATCTCTAGCACGATCTGGAAAGCTGTATTTACATAGTAACTCTAAGCCTAGAGGCTTTTGATGTCCATCTGGACCACTCTTATAGGGAACAGATAAAACAATGAAAAGGTCTTGGCACTAGAATTGTCCCATGTACTAGAAATGTCTTAACAGGCTCTCTCGAAGTCTCAGTCGCTTGTTTGCAATAGGCAGTTTAAAACTGAGGAGACATGGAGAGGAACCGTCACACTACGTTCAAGTCCCACGCCTTACCTGGACTCCATCAGAATCTTATCCCAGTCTTCACTCAATCTAGCACTACACGTTTATGGGTGATGGGTGAAGTATTCACAGTAGGAGGTGAAACAGTGCGATGTTTCTTACAGCACACATGCGCACATCGCATAAACACCTCAGAGGCCAGCAGTCTGGAGTCATTTTAGGGAAGTAACTAGAAATTCCCTGTTCTAACATAGTTCAGAGAGAAAATAATAAAAACAATGCACAATGTTGAACAAAGCAAAAGCATACCACTCCAGAACACTAGTGATGAAAGAACAGGTCAGAGCAGGAATTTGACCATCGCATTGTGTAGCATCCTCCTTTCTGATGTTCTCCTGTAGAGGAATGAGAGTAATGGACACTAGTCATAGTTTGTGCACATGGACATGTTTGTTAATCTTCGGCACTGTGAATCAGCCAAGTGTTAGTGAGTCTTTGGCAGTGAGGATGAGTCTGTTACAAAATGCATTGCTTCTAGACTCAGCAGGAGGTGACGCATCTCTCTCCTCTCTGTTTTATCATTTCAAACAGAGACAGGTCTGAGATCAGTTCTGTGGCTCCCTCCTAGTCAAGATTGTAAGATCACTGCCTTCCTTTCCAAGATTTTATCACCTGGTGGAATCACACGTTTCTGCCTGTGCACTGTTTGTGCCTGATAAACGTTCATGGGCTAGTGCTGTGAGCAGCCAGTCTGCTGAAATTAGAACCAGGTGAACAAAACATATGATGCTTCTGAAGATGTGAGCACCAGCCTTCAATAATTTTGAAGAAAAAAAAAAAAAAGTTCATACCACACATTCAAAAGAGAATAAAATCACATGTAATCCTTTACACAATACGTTCTTCATCCATATCAAGTCCAGATAGTGGAGCGTGAGAATGGTACAAAGAAAATCCTTGAAATAGACAACCAAACCAAACATCTAGGCTTTTCCTCTGGCAGCCACTGCAGCCATGACCATGTCAACTGAGTAGGTGTTCAGTCAGCCATATGGAGGGGTTAACAGGGCTGAGTCAGGAGCCCACAGTGCTCCTGAGGAACAGGAGAGATAGCAAAAAAAACAGAGAAAGAGAGATTGAGAGAGGATGAGTAATGACGGGCATTCTTTCTGCCCCTCTTACTCCACGGAGCCCGGGTGGAGGCTGAGAGCAGGGGGGTCCAGGCAGGTGGGGGAATAACTGAGGTGAGGCTCTTTGATCCAGAGCAACGGCGCACCGTTCTTGCCTTCTTGATTCTTGCTGGAACTCCGGCTCTTGTAGCGCACCAGCAGAACAGCGATGAGCAAGATGCCAAAGATGGGGAAGGGGTAGAAGAAAACGAAATAGAAAAGCGAGTTGTTGGAGCACACCACTGACTGCAGGGTTGAGACTGTGGAAAGAAAGAGAGAAGTTTCAACAAAGGCATTATTCATTACATAGAAAATTAGCTATTGCTGAAAAGAGTCAATAGAAGGCTCATAAAAATTTGATTTGACTCTGGGGCAAAAACAATATTTATTAGTCATAAGACAAAAAGGCAGACTGAGCTGTAACTTATGGAGCACCTAAGTACTAAGGGTACCTTTCTCAAGCACATTAATGATGGTAGCCCCGGAGTTGTTTGTGGCGAGGCGATACCAGGCGTTGCGTGGGTTCAGGAGCCACTCCTCTACGTGACAGTAATATTTTCCTGCATCTCCTGGACGTGCTCTTTGAATGGTCAGGCTATAGAGGTCTGAGGTAGTGCGCTCAAACTGCAGTCGGGAGTTGTGGCCTGGCTCCTCCATCGGACTGCAGTTCCCATTGCCGAACACAGCGTCATGGCCGATAGAGAACACGCACTCCCGTTCACCTTCTCTCTCCGAGCGGGACACATACCATGACACAGAGAAGCGTGAGTCTTTGGTGGACTGAGAGGGTATGCTGCAGCCCAAACGGACTGATCCATATTCAGACACCGTGATGTTCGACTCGGTCTCCTCCACCTGCAATTTGACGGCTATTGTGAAAGACAGAGAGTGGGGAAATAATTTCAGACTTCACATCTAAAAGCACTGGGAATAAAAGACAGCACTGACATATTCACAGAAAAAAACCCCACTAGTCTATATTTGAAATATGAAACAGGTGATCATTTTAGACGACTCCTAGATACTGTGAGGAGAACTCTGCGCTGTTCTGATTACTGATAACTGATTAAAAACGTGTTGCCAGTGACAAGTGTGGGCCATGTACCTATAAAAGTATTATGCTAATATAATTTAAAATGGATGCAAAGGTTATTTCATACAACACCTCACACCTAAAGGTGTCAGAATTGTCTGGTTCGATGTAGCACACCGGCACCTGATTAGTCAATGCATTAACACTCATTAAAAAAAAACACAAAAAAAAATCCCAGGTTTCTCTTATAGCATCGTGGTTGTGATAAGACTAAAAATAACACCAAGCTTCTTTTCTCTGAGCTCACAGTCCGCTCATATCTCCTAATGACAAAGCAGAAATATGTGGGATTAAGGCAGAAGATAGAGGACCAGGTGACCTTTTTATCTATCTGCTTTTAAAGACCATTCTGGAAGCCATGCACCCATGCAATTTAATAAGACCTTCCTCTTATCCCAGGGGAAATTGGGTTTAAAGACTTTTCAGCACATATTTAGATGTATATTAGGAAATGTGAGCTCCAGGATGTGTTGCTCGATAATAACCGAATTCTTCAGTGAGCAGAGGTGTTTCCTGAGGCATGGTGCTGAAATGGAGGTTACGCAGTACAAGCTGCTACAATCCTCCTAAACACATTTGTGTTACAGAATATCAAATTAAGTTCCAGGTGGAGTGAGGTTTCCCAACCTCGTGACTTATTGTTAATTTGAGGAAGAGCACCGGCGAGCTGGGAGTCAGCTAGTCAACTGAAGATACAAACATAGCAGTACTGTTACTGTAGCTCCGATACAATTTCATCATATAAAACCAATTTAAGAAACCATGTAAAGATGATTTCCTTTCCCTTAAAAACAGAATTGTATAAAAACAGAACTGTATACTGTAAATAACTAATATAAACCAGATAATAGAACATTAGCTACAATTTGCAAAGTTCTGTAGCTGTTCTACATGACAAATGAAAATGATTATACAACAGAGTAGGTCATATTCCATAAGAAAAATAATTGGCACATAAACAAATTTCATTACTGATTATTTATGAAACATGCTATGGCATGCATTATGACACTGTCACTATATATATATATATATATATATATATATATATATATATATATATATATATATATATATGCGCACATACACACCCCGCACACACAATATATGTACATATTAGATTCTATTCCATGTTTCCTGGCATTGAAAACTAACAGATGATGATAAATGTGATGATGATGATGATAAATGATTTTCCTGCTTGACAGTTTTGAAATATTTTAAAAACATAAGATTATGTGTCTTCCTAGAACATTTGTTGGCATACAGAACTGACTTAGCACAGCTCTAGTCATATACCTGAGCCAGATATCACTGTGGGACATGGATGTCTAAAAAACTGGATAAACTAGATTTTTAAAAAACTGCTGATGGTGTGAGGTGTGGGAAACTACATCTGTGGTGGTTTAATTCATATCCCTTTGTCCTTGCCAAGTTTTGGTGAGGCACAGGCCAAATGCTGTTTCCTCTGAATGCTTAAATGGCTGGAACAGCAGGGATGTGTCTCATGTGCAGGGTTGGGGTGACACTGGGGGCAGTGGATGCTTGGTAAAAGAGTGTACCCTGAAAGCGTGCTGATGTCCCTTGGCAGGTGTCTCTGACCTGCAGGGCTTAGAATGCTTAAAACTGGGTATGGGATAATACGCTTGACTGTTTGTAGCATGGTTCCTTTAGGGTTTGTACTGGAGCAGTGTGTGCTGGTTAGTGCTACTTACTGCATACTCATTACAGGAAGTCTGCTCTGTCTTCTCGATAAACTAGGTGAACGTGTCCTTAGGGTTCGAGCCTCAAATGGGAAGTTTCCCTGCGACAGCTGATGCATATGTGCCTTTGAGGGGTCTCTCTGTCTGTTATAAGAATAGTAATGATTCAGCCTGTGTGTGTATATCTGATCGCCACACCAGCCTCTGAAGAAAGATGATGTCAGACCACACTCCCTCTAATCCGCTCTGTGCCAGGGGAGGCAGATGGCTACAGAAACCCAAGGGAATGAAACGCAAACCTACTGGTGATTGTGGATGACAAACGCCAGCCTAATATTGCCTTAAGCGCTGGGTTAATGGTTGGATGGATGTCAACAGGAAAACCACCCTTGCATTATATGTGGAAAATATTTCCTGGTTTTTTAATGAGCAGTTTATGTGGCCACTTCATGGCTGTCTCTATGTGCGGATGGATGCCAACATGAAAAGTGGCCATTCAGCTGCCTAATAAAACATTTTCTCGCTGTCATTGTACATTACAAGCCTTTCTGTGTCTCCCTCAGTCTTACCTGGCTGCTTGATCACTACATGTGTGAAACCAGAGGAGTCACGGGCCAGGCGGTACCACACTCCATCGGGATCAGTGAGCCATTCCTCCACTAGGCAGTAGTAGGTTCCGGAGTCGCTGGTCTCGGCGCGGTGCAGTGTGAGGCCATAGAGGCTTGGGGAGAGGCGTTCGCACTGCACGCGGCTGCGTAGGCGCTCCTCCTCAGCGTACGCACCATACTCAAACGCCCCGGTGCGCTCGATCTTCAACAGCAGCTCGTCAGGCTCAGTTGCCGCACCCTTCCGTGCATACCACAGCACAGCGTGCTGGGACTCGGCACTCGTCTGGGATGCAATGGAGCAGTTGAGGCGCACACGGCTGTCTTCCACAAATTGCAGGCTCTGGTTGACCTTGTGCATTCGCAGCTTGCTGACTAGAAAGAGGCAAACATAGAGATGAATTAGATGTACAGGACAGGAGAGGATAGAAGAAATAAGATGTCAGAGGAGGCTCTCGGGAAAAGCAGGCCTGCCGGCTTCTACGCTGCTTAGATCGGATTACGTACAGGGGCATCAGGTGTGACTGCCACAGACACTGCCTGCTATTTCACACTATGAGAGGATTTAGGAAAGCAAGCAGCATGGATAAAAACATTCTTAAGTAAGCAGCATACTCACATTCACACAGAGAAGCACATGTGACTGAATGTCTACATTCACCAAATTAGTGACACAAATGTAAACTTGGTACAAACAGGAACAGATGTCCTGCATGTGCAGATCCTGTTATACTGGCACATGCAGGCCGAGCAGCCTTCCAAATACACACTAAGCATCTGGTCTTACATCACACAGTCAGGGCTCTCCTGCTAAATGCATAAGGGCCCAAGAGCATGCCCACACACACACACAGGGATTAGCACAGCTGCAAAACTTAACGTTTTCGCTCTTTTCAATGCTTTAGTGATTCTTTGCGAAAAATCCAATTTTCCACTGACACTTTGGTGCTATAATCCCTGTAGCACATCTTTGACTGCAGTTACAGTGATGGACAGAGGTTTAGCCTAAAGCTTACAGCATTTTTACAGCACAAGAGCAGCACCACACCACATCCTCATGCTTCTAACATGCAGGCCAAACTGTCTGCCCTTAGCAACGCCACCTCTAAATCACTGTACAGTGCACAGCTCAAGACCCAAATTCCCAACATCCATGAGCTTTACTCTGAACCAAAGCTCACTCCCACTCACTAACAGCCTTCTGTCTATTGGACTATTCTCAAAAAACATTGCCCAAAAGGTGAATTACGTATGAATTACAGCTGAAATAAAATGGAGTCATTAATTATTAAAAAGCAGTAAAAATCTACACACTAATGGATTAATGACGTCATCAGCAACAGAGTTTAAAACCAAACTTTCAACACTCATTATTCTGTATCTAATTCTCTGGTGAGCTCTCTCTCTCTCACATGCGCGCGCACACACACACGCACGCACACACACACACACACACACACACACACACACA
Source organism: Hemibagrus guttatus (assembly GCA_033459395.1). NCBI lineage: Eukaryota > Metazoa > Chordata > Actinopteri > Siluriformes > Bagridae > Hemibagrus > Hemibagrus guttatus. The sequence continues at coordinate 21,665,608 of JAUCMX010000006.1, forward strand.
CACACACACACACACACAAATTGTCTATATTAGATATAAAAGCAATCAAAGATTGTAAAGTAAAATACTACTTGAAACTGAGATTATAATTACATAATTGTAAAGCTGCCTACAATAAAGACCTTGTCTCAGTAATATTACATGCTCTCTAAGAATAATGAGGCTGAACTAAATGAAATAAATGTGTGCGCATATCTCTAAGTCTTGCTAAGCTTCTCAGATGTTTAAAGCATTTTAAGGAAAAGAAAAATACTTTGTCCCACATTATGAGCACTGTTTCCTGTGTCTGATAGCCAGTGTATAGGGAAATGCACTCCAGAAGCAAGCTTTCAGCCATTTGCCAGAATGTCCCAGAAAGGAAAAGCTTCCAGACTGGGTTGCCACTTACCGAAGCGACTCCCGAGGTTTTTCCTTTCTAATCTAGATTGTAGAGATGGTATTATTAAATTAAAAAAAAGAAAGGCTGGTTTGAAAGCCTTTTGTTCATCACCAGAGCAGCAGAGTGTCTGTGACACAAATTCAGTATGCAAGCTGATATTTAACAGCACTTTTGGCAATGATTTGGCCTTTCATTCAATCAACACGAGCCAAGAAAATTAACACAAGATTCATTCTGTATATTACACAGAAAGGAGGTTTCAGGGGTGGACGAGTCACCAGCCGAGGGGTCCAGAACAAGTGTGTGGGCTATTATGATGATTACTTGTTATTGCTCAATGGACAAAACAGTTTAAGAACCAGAAAAAAAAGTCCAAATATGACTGATTTTGCAAAATTGTTTCATTTGGTTAATAAGTTTAAAAGTAAAATGCAATGCAATGCTGTAACTATAGCATGCGCTACTCCATCAAAATGATGCAGTAGTATATGTTACTGCACAACACACATCATCAAGCACATATGACATGCACTGTATGTCTGATAGATGAGCTTTTACGAATTAGGATCAGCAAGATTATGGAAAACAAGCAAAATAAAATCCAGCACAAAGTGGTCATATAACACTTCTGCTAAAAACCCCCCAAAAAACCTCCTGCTCAGAGGGTACACACCATGTATTACTAACTTAACTAGCTAAATAGCTCGCAATAAATTATGACCTTATTAGCTAACACTTTAACATGGATGTTTTCTGAGCTCATGAATGGTTGATTTTGTGTGAATATATATCTATTAAGCGACCTGATATATAATATATCTATTATGCTAACCTGAATTTCCACTGCATATAAAACATTCATCAAATCAACATTTAAATAAGATTTCAAATAAAACCTGAAATCTACATGAAATGGATATTCGGTGCTACATGCAGTGAAGCCCTGCCGCAAATCTTGCTGGTACAGGAGGAGAGACAAAGGAGAAATGCTCGGAATGGAGAGGCGAGGTGAACTGTACTGTTTATTAAAAAGATTAATAAGATAATTAATATCCAGTGATTATGAGCATCAGAATCACTACTCTGCATCATTTCCTCGAAAGCTGATACAGAAGAGCTAGCTGCTCAGTGGTCTCTGTGCTACTGAGCTGAAGACCTCAAATCCCGGAACCACTGAGCTGCAAGTGTCAAGCTCTTGAGGAAGACCCCTAACCTTCAAATACATAGCTGAATTGTAAGTGGTTTTGGATGAATATCTCGACCATATAAAAAAACAAACCATCCCTAAAAAATAAGACTAACCACAGGCAATTTTCAAATATACAGTAAAATCACACCCTCCAATACATTTTTTACAGGGAGCTATGGAAGTGATTTTTCACTCTTGAGATCTGGGCTATGTTTTTTTTTTTTTTTTTTTTAAACATCCCAAATCAAATACAATATGAAGAAAGCCATTAACCCACACTTCTGATAGACAGCAATTCAAGAACTACCTCTCCAGTTATTAAAGATAATGGGGCAGCTTTTTGAAGAAAGGTCCCACTAATTTGCAACAAAGACTTTAATCAATAGGACATCACTGTGGATAATGAAAATGGATTAGGATAGATTTCTAACAGCTGAATCAGTGTGGAGCTAAGCTTGTGAAATATTAATCACTGTCCAGTTGCCATTCTGAGTGACATTTCCAGTAGGGAGATGATAGATGGTTATAGATTAAAAATCAAGTTCTTGTGATTTGTGTTCCTTATTATATTCGTTACTAATATAAACACATAAATCTGATTTCATGTCTCTTGCTAATATCGCTTGAGAGCTATTGCTAACCACACACAATAAGCTGTACTGTCCATTACGGGTTTCAAGATAGCCTTGGCAATCAGATCAAGTCTGTGTGGGACCCAAGTGTGCCTTCACAGGGTTGATTGTTTGGGGCATAAATATGCAGAGTTATTCTGATGGGAATATGTGCTTTGCATATAAGCCTCAGTTTTAATCAGCAATCATACATCTGCTTCTATTTTATTAGGCATGTGCCAACACATGCTGACAGCAATAATAATGGCCAGTCACCACAGATACAGAAAGAGAGAGAGAGAGAGAGAGAGAGAGAGAGACAGAGAGAGAGAGAGAGAGAGAGAGAGAGAGAGAGAGAGAGAGAGAGAGAGAGAGAGAGAGAGAGAGAGAATGTTACAGGAGATCGGTCAAAAATAATGGCAGATGAACTACAAAGTCAGGGGTCATCAGTAGCCGGTGACTCATTTCTCATTAAACCATCTCAGCCTTATTATATTCTTTTCATAAGTGAGAGTTTAACACGCACTGTGTTAAACAAACACTGTCTTGCCAAACGTTTCTGAACAGCTGACCATCACACTGATTTGAAGAGATTAGTGTATAAAAATTCAAGCGACCCTAAACAGAGCCCTGACCTCAACTCACCACCTTTAGGATGTATTGCACCCCTGACCTCCTCACCAAACATCACTTCCTCATCTCACTAATGTACTTGTGGCTGAATGAGCAAATCCACACAGCCATGCCCCAACATCTAGTGGAAAGACTGAAGGCTATTATAACAGCAAAGGGGGAATTAAATCTGGAATAGGATGTTCAGAAAGCACACACATGCATGATGGTATAGCTGTCCACAAACTTTTGGCCTTCACTTCCTCAGACTGCCTTATTGCTATAACTACATCCCAAAGGGATAAAAGTGGAGAGATATTAATTGTGTAAATCCTTGAGCATAAATAGTAGTGGTGTGCCATCGTCTTCTAGTTTCCAGGGTTACCGTGTTTCCCTTGACAACACAGGGCGTGGTGCGAATACCTGAGGGAGGCTTCGCTGTGGATCCCACTCACAAAAGACCTAATTATACACTTATAGAACCTTCCATAGCTTAACTAGGCATGATTAAGTAAGTTAATTAAAGCAGAGTCTAAACTCTCTGTAGGAATTGCACTGCATTTATTTTCAATCGATGACAGAATGAGTGAAATCGATAATAGGATTATTGAAAAAGCAGGAGCATGAAAAAGCACAGCATGGGAGTCCTGGTCAAAAATGAAGCAAATCAAGCAGCATATTCAGAAAGCACAGTGTGTGATGAGAGCTGGTGTGAAGCGACTCTGACAGATGGGAGGGGGTGTTGAAAACGCAAACACTAGGAATGATTAGAGTGCATTTGTGATTTTCTAAGAGACTGTGTTAGACAGCGAGATTCTACCCCTTCTGAGTGCGTCCAATTTGTCGTTAGCTCTGCTTAATTGCTAACCGTGGTGCTCTGCTGAGATAAAGCTGCTTTTCATTTAGTTTATTGACTGAAAACGTTACAAGCACAAATGTTCCCAGATAAAGCAGCTTCTTTCTCAAGATTAATGAATAGAAAATGAGTTTATTTCTGTTCATTCCAGTCATGTAAACATACAACAAAATTGACTTTTTCAAGCCAAAAAGAATGAATGCAAACACTTTTGTAGGTCATTCTGAAGTCTTTCCTGAAAATATATGCACATTTTCTCAAGCAATAGGGAGCTTTGCTAACTAGGCTATTTTTCTCAGCTTCGAGTTGCTCTGACGAGAGCCTGTCACATTACTTACTGAAAAATATGCAAGAGTAAAATACATGCGAGAGCCATGCTTTTCACAGCTCCTCCAATTCCATTATGCAGTCTTTCAAATATTAACAGTACGGTACAGTAAGACTGAATGATCGCCAAACAGACAGATGAAGATGTTCTCAGGACAGCAAGTCACTGATAATCTAATCATATACTACTTCATGAATATTCACCAGCTTGAGGCAATCATTTATTTTGCTGGTGCAATGCCACAAGGTGTGCTGGAAATGGAGTGTCTTCTGTGTGTTCTTTTCTCTGAATGCTTGCAGATTTGCTATAAACTGATTTGTCTGGTGCGATGACAGCTGCAGGTGGTTCTGTACTGGAGCAATTGAAAAGCCGACTAGAGGAACATGAAGAAACTTGAGAGTCAAGGAAGACAGCAGAGATGATACCAAGGAAAGAGCTATAAAAGGGAAAGGAACAATGCCGCATTCGACCACCATTAAAGGTAGTGACTGGTATTTTCCAAAGTACAAGTAGGAAAAAGCAAAGAAAACACCCATTAACTCGGAAATATTTGGGACGGTTTTCCTCAAACCTCAGCAAATGACGTCAAATCAACTTCAGATACTTACAGCATGAACAAGTATTTGCTTCCGAGCAAAATCAACATACTATACAGTTCACTGCTCTGAGGAGGTATATACACACCACTCATCACAGTTAACTGGTTGGATTGTTGACCAAGTTGAACATGAAGGTGTCCATGTGTTTGAGTTCCAACTTCAAACTCCTGAGGCAAGTTGAATGTAGCACAAGCATGCAGAGCGAGAGTTACAGATGGAAAGGGTTAGTAAACTGACCCCACAAGGAAATGTCCATCTCTAGTATAGACAAACTTAGTAGCCAGTATGGATAAGGAGAAAGGATAAAAGCAGTGCAAAAGAAGTGGCAGGAAGGTCTCAAATATGACCAGAGAAGAAAACATGGAATGAAGATGAAAATTCTGAAAAGCTTAAAAGGTTGACCATTGCTGTAGCAAAAAAAAAAAAAAGGTCATACAATTTGGCTCCCTCAGCACACAATCACACCACCACAAAGAAAGATGGCCAAGTTAGTGCTCCACATCCGAGTCCTTTTAGCTGTTAACCCAGGAAATAAATAAATGTTCAAGGACTCCACAGAAAAGTCTTGTTCAGCTGGTCAAATACACTTCTGTAGCGGGGGTTTATCAAGAGGGTAGATTTGCAGCAGATCCTGTTGGTGATGAGTGAAGAATGTTGCACTGGACAGACCTCCTGCCCCGACTGCGACAGCAGCAGAATGGACCGCTAATGTCTATGCTTATGATTCCAATAAATCTTTGATTCTTTTGTGTCGGCAGCCAATTTCCAGGCTTCTTCTAGACTGTAATTAAGACTGCGGTAATTATGTGGATTTATGCTCGGTCAGGGAGTCTGGAAATGAGCCCCCTCACACACACTTCTGTTCTCCATCCAATGACGAGTGTCTTCCTCCGTTCTGCTTGCCCCGGAAACCACTGCGAGCGTGCTCATTCTCTATGACAAAGAAAGAAAGGGACTCTGTCAGGTCAGGGGAGCTCTGATTCATACTGCTGGAAGACACAGTGCATAATGAGGCCTATGTGATCTATTTGTGGAATGAGATAGTATGGCTTGGATGTGTAGTCATCGAACAGACACAAAAGCCATTTATAGGCATTCTTTGAAACCATTTGGTTTGTCTGTGGAACGGTATAGAAAGTGTCATCAACATGCACATCCATGCATGGCCGTTCACACTAATAGAATTTTTTTCCACCAGACAGTACAACAAGGCACGGTAACAAATTTGTATTTTGAATTGAATATTTCTATTGTCGAGTGAGCCTTGAGTTTGGTTACACCTCCAGGTATGAGGCATGCTGAATTGAGACACAGACTTCAAGCTATGAATAGTGTAGATCCCAAAATTGTCACAAGACCCTTCCTCATTGCTAGTCCTTCCCATTACTATTCACCAACCCACAACCTCTAGAGATTTCCTTTTATTTTCACAGGTGCTATAATGTGATGTTTAAACAGACACGAGTGTTCAAGCATAGGACACTAAGTTCTGGATTATTAAATGTACCAAGTTGTACCTTGTTATAGCCGTACCTGTCCACTTCTGGTGGAAAAGAGCTACAATTAAAAACACAAAGATACTCTGGGAATTCGACAGCAGTGTTCTGAGGCAAAAATAAGAAAAAAAGAAGGAGAGACACTGACACATAAGAAAGGAAGTAAGATACTGAGGATAATGGGGGCAAGTCAATATATCCTAAACATGTCTGTGCAAAACTGAGAGGGAAAAAAAATTCTCAAAGAAAGGAAGAGAGTTGAAGAAGTAGCTTTCGGCTGCTCCCTGTTCGGGGTCGCCACAGCAGACCAACTGGTCCGCACAACAACTTGGCACAGGTTTTTACACCGGATGCCCTTCCTGACGCAACCCTCCCATTTTTCCGGGCTTGGGACCGGCACTGCATCCAGTGGCTGGGGTTTTGGGCATTGGCTGGGAATTGAACCCAGGCCTTCGGCATGGGAGGCGAAAAACCTACCACTGAGCCACCAATGCTCTAAAGAAAGGAAAAGAGTAAAGTTGAAAAATTAGTAGTATGTAACACTGATATTGAATATTTACCTGCTATCAATATTTACCCGATTCTATGTAGAGCTGTTGACCTAGTGATAAAAAAAATAGTGCTTTAAAGGTTAAGTTATTTAAATAAAACATCATTTCAAGATGAAAAATGCTAATAAATAAAGAAAGGGCAGCATGAGTTAGCAGATGCTGTGAATGTGAAGTGTGTGTGTAGGTTAAGGAAGACTTTGATGCTCAGGGCTGACCTTGAGCACCTCCCTCCAAAGAGACAATTAATCACTGAGCTTTTATGAAATGATTTTCCAAGTGAATGCGTTAGAACTGTACGTCATCCATCTTCCACCGTGTTTCTGTGAATGACAAAAAGAGCAAGGTCTATTGCCCTAGCAGCCGGATGGAAAATAAGACATCAGACAAAGCGCTGGTGATTAAATTAGGAGCTTTGTGGAGAGAGACTATAGTGACGTTGCCTAAGGCAAGCTGTTGTCACTCTGCCATTAAGAATGGCCACACAAGCATCATCATATTTCTAATGCTTCGAGAGTCAAACAGCTTCATTAGCTCCTTAGATGGCCTTGAGGTGCTCGCTGTCTATTCAGAGGAGAAGCTTGCAGGCTGTTGGACAAGGGAAGGATGGGTAGGCTCCATCTGGATACTACAGTGGAAACATGACCTGGTTAAAGTAACCTAGATCCTCTTGGAAAGGAATGAGTAAGGAGCCAAGTGAGAGACAGAGAGAGAGATAGTTAGAGAAAAAAAGGGGAGGACAGCGTGGAGCATAAGAAAAAGAAAAAGTTACTGGCAGAAAGAAGGGCATGATGCCCCGAGGTGGGCTGAAGTGTGTTGTAGTCAAGGACTCTGCTCTTAATGAAGACGGACAGCTGAGTTCCATTCGCAGGAGACAAGAAGATAGCAGCTGTCATGGTCGAAACTCTCAATCCCTGACTGAGATATGAGGAGCCAGGCTGGCTGCCTGCTGAACACTGGGTATGACAGGAGTTGAGTGCCTGGACCAGTCACTGCCAGGATGCATTTATGTTACAAGACACTTAACAGAAGCACGAGGCAGGACCATATTAATGAGAGTATGCATCACAGCACACGAGAAAGACAGAGAGGACATGCACTGTTATTGATTGATTTTAATTAACACTTAATTAGGAGCTGGAGATCAACACTTTGTTTTGTCTGTGAGAGGCATACACTGCAGATTGGTAAAAACGCCAATAACGTCTTAGAACAGAAACGATTTCTAGAAAAAAAAAGCCGGTGTTATTCTTCTTTATAGCACAGTTCTATTAAATTCTCAAATCTGTTCAGAAGGAATTGATTCTTGGACAGTCACATATTCCTCATTCTAAAACCATATTGTGTCTGTAGTTACTCATTCAGAGTGACATTCCATATAATCTAAGACTAATAATACTTTGATTTTACAAACGTGGTTATTTAACACAGAAAAATGCTTAATTTTGATATCATGATATCAGTTTCCAGTGTCAGCTCTTTGTAATGGTCAGTAAGTTTTCACCATGAGAGTACCTTTAGGACAGAGGATATTGCAAGACTCTTAACATGACTGACCGGTTGGCGAGGGAGTTTATACCACAGGAACAGTACAACAACTTGTGTAGCAGATATTCCACACCGTGAAATATAGCTATAAACAGTTCAGTGCTGTTCTTTAATCAATTAAAAAAAATCATAATTACTGGAAATTGTTGTAATAGAGAAAAATAGCAGTGCTGAGAAAAACATGCCACATTATAGCATGTTGCCGTTGATTTTTATAACAGCATGCCCCGTCATATTTTACTCTTTACCTAATAAAGGTGAACACACACACACACACACACACACACACTATTAGAGTCAGAGTGTTTGACTTTATCCAGTCATAGTTGATTAAAGGCTGGCGATGAACGACCTATTTTAGTTCTTGCTAGGAGGAGAGCATGCGTAGTAGCTCAATTCACCTCAACAGCTGGAGCACTTCTGATTAAGCAATCAACTCTAGAACAGAACACACACTTATATGGGAAGAAGTGCTGTGTATGTGAGTGTGTGTGTGTATCTCTGGAGGCAATACTTAACAAGCTGGCAATAAGGTCAGGAAGCCACAGTGTTGAGATACCAGCGCTTGGCAGAGTTGGGCTATCAGAGCTGTCACGCTAGTTTTGCTGATGCAGATTGTGTAGTAACTCTTTTTCTATGGCTAGATAACGTTTGCTTCATATCTGAATGGACACTTCACATCCGAGTGTGTACGCGTATAACCAGGTACGTGTAGGCGACCTGCGTGGACTCTGTAGAGAGTATGCAGGGATATTTTATTCCAGTTGCATTTCATTTGTCTTCCTGCTTCTGCCTCAGAATCACTTTGTATCCCAGAGAAAAGACATTAATGAGAAAATGTTAATATCCCATTTCTGAGCCCATCATTAATCTGAGGCTGCAGATGGCTCCATTAGGGCAGATCCAGCATTATTACTACAGATATTAGATTCTGTCGCAGAGATGGAGGACGCAGGGAACTTCTGCTGAGAGCTAGAGAATTGCACATGTGTATACAGTTATACCATAAAACCCCCCAGATATGATAGGAAGACAAACTGTAATATTCGTATTTAGATAAAGAAGCTATAGTGTAAGCTGTGATGCCTGCTACGAAATCTTCTTCAAAAGTCATTGTTCTGTGCTTCTTGCTCAGGGAGCACTATGAGAGCTAGAGAAAATGAAAGACAAAGAGCGAGAGCACACAGTCTAATGAAATCATGTCTATTTGAGTTTCCACCATCACGCTTGAGGAGATAAAGAGGAGAACTAAGTTAATGCTAAGCTGAGTGAAAGTGTGAAGAGGAATGAGCAGTCATGGCGATCATCTCATACAGAGGGCATCTTATCCATTCTAATTTGGCACTGCTATTGTGGATTGTTCTGCGATAAAGACTTTACCCTTGATTCACACAAGAATTAGGAAAATGTGGGACTTTTGCAAGCTTTCAAATCAACACTCCTAATAATAAATGTGTGTTCACACCAGCTGTGGCTGTATAAAAAAATCTGCATTCATGTGCCATTTAAAAAAAAACAAAAAAAACAATTCAGTGCTAGCTTACAGATTTTAGTATTTTGTGATTTTGTAAGTTAAGTAATAAATAATTTACAGGGATGGACAAATGGGAAATTCATTAGCTATCACTGGCCAAATAAATGCTTCCATATCAAGTCAAGACTTAGGTTTTAACTCAGATTGCTAACGTCAGAACCTAATTGACTAAGCTAAAAAAAAATAGTAACTAATGTCATGTAGTACCATGTGGTGAACTAGTTAGCTAGATAAGTGCATTAATACAGAAAAAGGGAGATGAATGTATAAATATATGTTTATTATCGAATTGTAAGTAAGTTTCTAAAGTAGCACATTGTTTTTGTGCCCTCAAAAAGTAAGCAAGAACCTTTTGCCGTTCTGTCAAGATCACAAGTATTCTCTGAATCAAATTCTGAGGTGGGGGTGCACGGCGGTTAGCACGTTTGTCTCACACCTCCAGGGTTGGGGGTTCGATTCCCGCCTCCGCCATGTGTGTGTGGAGTGTGTGTGCATGTTCTCCACGTGCCTCGGGGGTTTCCTCCAGGTACTCCGGTTTCCTCCCCCGGTCCAAAGACATGCATTGTAGGTTGATTGGCATCTCTAAATTGTCCGTAGTGTGTGATTGTGTGAGTGAATGAGAGTGTGTGTGTGACGCCTGAGATAGGCACAGGCTCCCCGTGACCAGAGAATAGATCGGATAAGCAGTAGACAATGAATGAATGAATGAATTCTGAGGTTACTTATAGCTTGAGTATTTTAGAGCTGGACTATATTTGCTCAGTTTAATCATGTTTTTTTTTCCCACACACCTGCATGTGCCTGATTAATTCACCATGTTAATTAATTCTACCATCAATCAGATCATGCCTTGAGCGATCTGTGTTTCAGCAGCTGCGTGGGATTCGGAATGGTACAGCAGCTTGTGCTGTATTTACAGCATCACAGCAATATGCAGCAGCATAAAGTGTTTAAACACAGCAAGACGCACCACGTGAGCAGAGAGGTTTCCTCCTCTTTTCCGGTTTGCTTACCCTGCTTTGTGTTGGGTTTTTATTAAAACACAAAACCGGCTTGTTGTCCAGCATGTACGATCTATCAGAATAATCAATAATATTGCTCAGTTCATAATACAAATGAACTTTAGAAACGGGTCAACCAAGTTTTATTTATCTAAATCATAGCTTATACACAGATCACACATAACATTATGACCACCTGCCTAACATTGTGGTGGTTGCTGCCAAAACAGCTCTAACCCATCGAGGCATGGACTCCACTAGATCCCTGAAGGTGTGCTGTGGTATCTGGCACCAAGATGTGAGCAGCAGATCCTTTTAGTCCTGTAAGTTGTGCGGTGGGGCCTCCATGGATCGGACTTGTTTGTTTCCTCTGACCAATTTTGATAGATACTGACCACTGCAGACCGGGAACAACGCACAAGAGCTGCAGTTTTGGAGATGTTCTGATCCAGTCGTCTAGCCATCACAATTTGGCCCTTCCGTCAAACTCGCTCAAATCCTTATGCTTGCCCATTTTTCCTGCTTCTAACACATCAACATTGAGGACAAAATGTCTAATATATCCCACCCACTAACAGGTGCCCTGATGAGGAGATAATCAGTGTTATTCACTTCACCTGTCAGTGTTCATAATGCTATGCCTGATCAGTGATTCCATATTGTTTCAAACTGAGTGGGTTTTTAAGGTGTGTGGTTGTTCTTAGATGCACTTTGTCTAAAATGTTCCTCCATTACTTAAAACACTATGTGTATTTTTCAGACAACACTCTGAGCAGGACAAAACCACACAGCAAATATATTACATACAAAGCCTCATAATCCACAGTAAAAGGTTTTTGAACTGGTGAGACTGATATAAAGAAAAAAAAAGAGAGACAGACAGATTCCTTTATGTCAATAACACTGATGGAAGCAACTCAGTTTAATGCCTTTGAAGAGCCTGTGATGATAAACTCACTTCAGAGAGGCGCAGCTGATTGATGGCAGCTATCATGAAGGCAATGAGAAATGGCTGTGCTTAACAGACCACTCCCTGTCACTAAACACAACACGTCAGCAGTGCTGAGAATGCAGCAACAAGTACAGTCACTCACTAGTCCCACACCCACAAACGCTTGCGTGGAGCTCCCGTCTATCAGCAGCAGTGAAGTGAAGCACTGAAATGTGCAGTTCTTTAATCATTACATAATTAGATTTCAAACTCTGTTGCACTCTTAATCACCTCTCTTTTCATACTTCAGTAAATAATTAAATCTGCTTGTTTGGTTCGGTACACATAAATTAATAGGCTTAAGAAAACAAATTCTGGATCCACTCAAGACCATTTATGGCAGGCGGAGTAAGGAAGTTTGACATTTAGAAACGGTTAACAAGCAAACCAGAGAGAGATGCAGGTTCACTTTAAAGAAAACTTGGGAGTCGTACTGAGAAGCTAGTATTTGGCACAATATATTTCCATCAAGACGGTTTTCTTAAGATGAATATAAATAGTAATGTATGTACAGCCAATTACTGTAATGAAGACATAGTAGTTGCTTTTCCACTGTAAATGTGAGGTGATCTGGGAAAACCCTGCAGATGAGCAAATTCTGGCATTGTGTAATATAGCTGTAGTTCTGAAAAGTACACATCCCTGAAATTCGTGTCTAGTTGGCATTAGCAACGATCTGAACCAGAAGTAAAGTGACCTCCAAAGTGAAAGTGGGGAAGACTGCGTTTAAAAAATATTTCAATTTCACCAAAAAACACATGTATGACCTAATCTAATTATGAATAAAAAATAATTACTGACAAATTGCAAGCAATGGGGGGAAAATGTCATCACTTTGATCATCAGATTTTATTATCCATATTCTCATCACTCAGTGCATTTAAACACAAGCCTCATCATCATCTTTTCACTCAACTGATATCTTTCTGCACTTACAGTTATACATAATATTAGTCAGTGCTTATATATATAATCAATGCTGAAATATGATTAGGATTCAGATTTATTCAGTCTATTCTCTTGACGAAATTTCTTCCTATTAATGTATTTCTTCTTATTAATGTGCATAAGCATCCTTCACTGTTTTGAGGACAGGCTGAGATCTGGTATTTGAGCACAAACTGAACTGATGAGCGTTATGTGCCTTTCTCTCCAAAGACTCAATCATATCCTAGGAAAAGTAAATTTAGCTGCAAGGTTTTAGACATCTTTATGCACGCAGACTGCAATTATTACTGTGTTTTACTGACCTATATTCTATATATATATATATATATATACATACATACATACATACATACATACATACATACATACATACATACATACATACATACATAACGACACACACACACACACACACACACACACACACACACACACACACACACACACACACACACACACACACACACACACACACACTACATTCTTACACTTTAGTTAGAGTATGTGTTTTCTTAAAATAGAGGTGTCAGAGTATATTATTGGCAGAAAAAATAGCCTTCAAAATGGTCTCTCAGTTTGGTTCACTAGGCTAGACAATCATGGGGAAGACTGCTGATCTGACAGTTGTCCAGAAGATAATTACTGACACCCTTCACAAGGAGGGTAAGCCACAAACATTCATTGCCAAAGAAGCTGGCTGTTCACAGAGTGCTGTATCCAAGCCTGTTAACAGAAAGTTGAGTGGAAGGAAAAAGTGTGGAAGAAAAAGATGCACAACCAACCGAGAGAACTGCAGCCTTATGAGGATTGTCAAGCAAAATCCATTCAAGAATTTGAGTGAACTTCACAAGGAATGGACTGAGGCTGGGGTCAAGGCATCAAGAGCCACCACACACAGACGTGTCAAGGAATTTGGCTACAGTTGTCGTATTCCTCTTGTTAAGCCACTCCTGAACCACAGACAACGTCAGAGGCGTCCTACCTGGGCTAAGGAGAAGAAGAACTGGACTGTTGCCCAGTGGTCCAAAGTCCTTTTTTCTGATGAGAGCAAGTTTTGTATTTCATTTGGAAACCAAGATCCTAGAGTCTGGAGGAAGGGTGGAGAAGCTCATAGCCCACATTGCTTGAAGTCCAGTGTTCCATCTCCACAGTCTGTGATGATTTGGGGTGCAATGTCATCTGCTGGTGTTGGTCCATTGTGTTTTTTGAAAACCAAAGTCACTGCACCCGTTTACCAGGAAATTTTGGAGCACTTTATGCTTCCTTCTGCTGACCAGCTTTTTGAAGATGCTGATTTCATTTTCCAGCAGGATTTGGCACCTGCCCACACTGCCAAAAGCACCAAAAGTTGGTTAAATGGCCATGGTGTTGGTGTGCTTGACTGGCCAGCAAACTCACCAGACCTGAACTCCATAGAGAATCTATGGGGTATTGTCAAGAGGAAAATGAGAAACAAGAGACCAAAAAATGCAGATGAGCTGAAGGCCACTGTCAAAGAAACCTGGGGTTCCATACCACCTCAGCAGTGCCACAAACTGATCACCTCCATGCCATGCTGAATTGAGGCAGTAATTAAAGCAAAAGGAGCCCCTACCAAGTATTGAGTACATGTACAGTAAATGAACATACTTTCCAGAAGGCCAACAACTCACTAAAAATATTTTTTTATTGGTCTTATGAAGTATTCTAATTTGTTGAGATTTTTTGTTAAATGTGAGCCAAAATCATCACAATTAAAAGAACCAAAGACCTAAACTATTTCAGTCTGTGTGCATTGAATTTATTTAATACACGAGTTTCAAAATTTGAGTTGAATTACTGAAATAAATGAACTTTTCCACGACATTGTAATTTATTGAGATGCACCTGCACCTGCACCTGTGTCTGTGTGTGTCTGTGCGTGTGTGTCTGTGTGTCTGTGTCATATATATATACACACACACACACAGACACACACACGCATATATATATATATATATATATATATATATATATATATATATATATATATATATATATATATATATATACACACACTTACACACACACACATGAAATTAGTCTGGATATAAAAAATGCTGACATGTCAGAGTTAGAAATAAGGATTTTGATGGAAATGATGAATGTTTTCAAACTTTACCTTCATCAAAAAAACAACAACAACCATTTGCAACAAATACAGCCTGGGCATTTTAGCTGTCAATTTTTCAAGATAATCTGATGAGATTTCACCCCATGCTTCCTGGAGCATCTCCCACAGGATGAATTGGCTGATGGAGTCTTCTTCCATAGCTGAAATCAAGCCAAAACTTTTGAGCGGTATATATATACACACTCATCAGCCATAACATTAAAACCACTGAAAAGTGGCATGAATAATATGGATCATCTCTTTACATTGGCACCTGTCAAGGGGTGGGATATATGAGACAGCAAGTGAGCAGTCAGTTCTTAAAGCTAGAATCAGAGCATCTCTAAAAACAGCAAGTCATGTGGGTTGTTCGTGTATTGCTGATTGGATAGCAGAATGAATGTGCAGGTGTTTTAGGTTTTCCTAAAATACACACACACAGATACACTCTAATCCTGTTGTTGCTCTGTGAAGGAAAGAAATCTCTTATCTCTGTTCATGACAAAAACACACAGGCATTTTGCAGAGATGGGAGTCTCAGATCTAAGCCCACATTCTTTCTTGTCACATAAAAGAAGCTTGCCTCATACATATTGAAGGGCATTTCTGTAAACATGATTTAATACCTCTCAATTCTGCACCCAGGCAGACCAGGACGGTTTCACACCTCATGAGCTCAACCTCCTTTGTTTTAAAGCTATTTCCCCTCACAACTGGCATGTCGAAAAATGTCAGATGGTAACATTTAAGCAGATGTGTATAGCATTTGCGTAGAAAAAAATGGCAATGCGAGGAAACAAATGGTCTGCATCCTGTTTGTGATTCATATCTCCAAATGGAGCTCTCACAGCAGGAGTGGAAAATGTGAATTCTAGGATAAAGACAGAAAAAAAAAAAACCAGGCACTCAAAGAAGAGTGGGCCCAGGGATTCTACGAGAAGACTCTCCCTTTTTTCCTCACTTCACAGCCAATCGAATGCTCTGATGAACCTGGTACTTAAGTGAGTGACTGTATTGTCATGGTAACTGATCACACTGTCACGCAGCAGCACAGTGATATTGTGGTGTTCAGGTAGAACAGGGCAGATGACTGCCAAGGATCTGAGTGCCAGCTTCAGAACTGCTATGAAATACCAGTGAGAATGAAAATCAATATCGGGGCAGCAGTTTGCTTATCACTGTAAGTTTATGAGTTTTGTGAGTAGAGCTGTCTGGAGTGAGATGACCAAATACCCTGCACATGTGCCTCATGTGTACTTCAAACAGTGGCTGAAAACAGGCTGTAATGACACTCTTTAGATAGAGGAGAAGAGCCAGTGCTGTTTTTCTGTTTAAAGGATAAACTGTATATTATGGAGAGTAAATGATTCTTCACATGACTTATCAAGCCCCACAGTTCCTATTCAGGAGGTAAAGCACAACACTCCACCCCATCTTTTAGTTTACAGGCACATCTGAGAAGTAACAGATGCTGCCTACTCAGGATGTAGACTCAGAGGCTGGAACACACTGAGTCATATCCAAAATAAGTGTTTGCATAGAATGCTGCCTTTTAAGATCCCTCTATGTGGCTGACTTTTTGAAGGCTAGATATTCTGTAACACCAGCGTGAGGAAACAAATTGTGGACAAATAGGTTATATGTCCTTTTGGGTTTTTTTGCTTAGTGTTTTATTTCTAGCAAGACATACCTGGTGCATTTGCAGGATATGTGTTTTATTATCACCAATGATATTTTATTCCATCTATTGTTAACAGACTTAATGAGCTTTTAATGAGATATTGGCAATGTTGTGATGTATTGCAGCCTTTGAAGCTGAAATAGTTTCCTTACTGATACCTTTGTAGCTATCAAAGTGTTGCCTTCTATCACACTGGGACATGAGACAGCATCTGCAAGGCTCCTGCTTTCAGGAGGACTTCAGTTTGTGTGTGTGTTAAATATAGGCTTTTGGCAAGGGTGTGCAAGTAAGACTAAACAGGAAATGTTGGCAAATTTTTCACTAAATCTGACATTGCAATCTGTGTAGAATGTCAACACAAAGATATGTATAAAAACAATCAACTGGCGTAACTGACACTGATTATATATTGAAGAATGTATACTGGTCGGCACTATTCTGTGTATATTGTGTATCTTTTGTATCTGTACTGTAGTGTTTTGTATGGTCTGTTTGCACGGTCTTTTGTCTTGCACTGCTTGCACCAGGTTGCACTTTATGTAGCTAGGACAACTTACTTTCTGACCGTAGCTCTGTGTTATGTTGTTTTATGTAGCACCAGGGTCCTGGAGGAACGTTGTCTCATTTCACTGTGTACTGCGTCAGCTATATATGGTTGAAATGACAATAAAAGCTTCTTGACTTGACAGATGATTGCAGTGTAGTTCAAAAGGTTCATAGGTACACTCGATTTTCATTACATTTTTCTTATTTATCTAGAGCAACACCACACATCAAAAGCACACCATGTTAATTGTTATAGCTTTGACAATCACTCTGGTCTCACCGTTACACACTCTCAAATTTCTAGTGTCGCATTGAAACAAACCATATTTTGTACAAAATTAAGCAATATACTCATCCTAATTAATTAATTTATTTACGCAACTCAAGCAGATGCATTATTTATAGTTATAGATTGCTTGAATGTATGTTAGACTCAGTATATATTTACAATGGTTACATATAGTAATATATAGCAGTAAGTAAAAGCTGGGTACTGTCTGAGGTTGAGTATTATTTTGATAAACTGACAAAGAGAAAGTGTAATAATGTGCATACACTTAATTATAGGCAGATTTTTTGGTCCACTGGCTCAATACTATTTCAGAATTACATCATAAAACCTTGCACTGTATAGTTACAGTCTGGACTGTATAAACATGTATCTCAAACCCAACTGGTTGAGAGTCTGGTTGATTTTGGGTGGCTGTAGTTCAATATTCAATAATAATATTCAATAAATCATAGCACAGCAGAGCTGAAGAGCACCATAATGTTACCATACTGAAATTTGAGCCTATTTTACTGTCAGTGTTTAGGGAAAAATCCACTTTAAACTTTGCCTTTATGGCTAAATGATCAATCACTGATGTTTAGATGACTCTCTTTATGAAGCATTCC
Organism: Hemibagrus guttatus; assembly: GCA_033459395.1. NCBI lineage: Eukaryota > Metazoa > Chordata > Actinopteri > Siluriformes > Bagridae > Hemibagrus > Hemibagrus guttatus. Next base: position 21,683,503 of record JAUCMX010000006.1, read on the forward strand.
ATAGATGATAGATGCCATCAGCATAGCAGATGAGTTCTGAGAGTGTTAAAATATACACTATATTGCCAAACGTTTTGGGACACCCCTCCAAATCATTGAATTCAGGTGTTGTTTTTCACGAGTTGGGCTTAACCTCTTAGTTCCAGTGAAAGGAGCTCTTAATGCTTCAGCATATCAAGACATTTTGGATGTTTTGAATTTCATGCTCCCAACTTCCAACATCCTATTTTGGGGATGGTCCCTTCCTGTTCCAACACGACTGCGCACTAGTGCATACAGCAAGGTCCATAAAGACATGGATGAGTTGAGTTTGGTGTGGAGGAATTTCACAGAATCCTGACCTCAACCCGATAGAACACCTTTGGGATGAATTAGAGTGGAGACTGTGAGCCAGGCCTTCTCGTCCTACATCAGTGCCTGACCTCATAAATGCGCTTCTAGAGAAATGGTCAAAAATTCCCATAAAAACACTCCTAAACCTTGTGGAAATCCTTCCCAGAAGAGATGAAGCTGTTATAGCTGCACAGGGCGGGCCAACTCCATATTACATTCATGTACATGTAAAGGCAGGTATCCCAGTTTTGGCCTGGCTCGCAGTCTCCGCTCTAATTCATCCCAAAGGTGTTCTATTAGGTTGAGGTCAGGACTCTGTGCAGACCAGTCAAGTTCCTCCACACCAAACTCACATCCATGTCTTTACTTTGTGCACTGGTGTGCAGTCATGTTGGAACAGGAAGGGACCATCCCCAAAATGGGATGTTGGAAGTTGGGAGCATGAAATTGTCCAAAATGTCTTGGTATGCTGAAGCATTAAGATTTCCTTTCACTGGAACTAAGGGCAACTAATCAAGCCCAATCCCTGAAAAAGAACACCTAAATTCAGTTATTTGGCGGGGTGTCCCATAACTTTGGCAATATAGTGTATAAACTTAACTGTGGAAAACTGCAACGGTTAAATTAAAGTAAATTATTCACGATGACTTTTCTTGAATGCTTGTGAGCGATGTATAAAAGACCCAACAAAAGGAAAGACAGAAAATGTTATATAAAGGCAAACAAACTAATATATAAAGAGCTTTAATACATCAAATGAAATGGTCTGAAGCCAATTCTGGTCCAGTTTCAATTTCGCCCACCCAATAGCTAGTGGATTTGAGCCGATGACTCACTCCCTGTACAGAATATCTCTATTCCTTTCTTTTCAATTGGGCCTCCAGTTATTAATAAAAAAGACTTTCCACATGAATGGTCAGCTTTTCGGATAGCTCAGCAATGAAAAAGGGAACCCTAGCCTATAACAAGTTTGTAGTGTAAACAGCCCTTTATAATCGTGTGTGTGAAAGATGTGTGGAGTGTGTGTGTGTGAGGGCATCCAGCCAAGCCTTATTTTGTCTGAAACCAAACATCAGAATGCTATATGGAGCTATAGCATAGATTTGCACCTGTGGGAAGTTGGTGTGGGATGTTTTTACTTTCATGCGGGCAGCAGAGTGAAAAGTAATACTGCAGAGTATTGAAACTGAGCTCCGAGCTGCTGTGACCGCTACTGACATACCAGTATCTCCAGTATTTGAACAGAGCACACCCTGCCCTCTTTTATTGTGTTAGCTTCAAAGCTTTGTTAATTTGATGGGAGTGACAGTTCACCTTACCACCATGCGAAATGAAGCACTACCACTACGACTTTTCTCTTCCTGCAGACGTTTCCCATTGAAGTGAAGCTTTTCTCCAGGTGAATTGTATTTGCTTTCACTTCCACTTCTGGTTTATTACAGCTCAGATCTTCCAACACACACACAACTTGTCTGTTTTCTTGTGTTCATTAAAATGGGGAAAGGTCACCGTAACAGTATACATCCAAGCGGATTAGCAGAGAAACACCCGAGATTCGAGCTGTAAGCAGTACAAAAATGTCCTGTACACAGCTTTACTATAGAGCAGAAAAACAAATGGCCCAAAGCCGACAAAGCAGAAAGCTACAGCTGGAGAACGTGTCCCATGTGTCAGATCATGAAGATAATTTCACTTTGTACTACTAATGGTGCAGATTCTCACACGGCAAAAACAAGCCCAATTCTCTGTGCTGATGGTTTATATGGAGGTCGACAGAATCAGAACACATCAATGCATTTTATAGGGATACGGTCACTAACTGTAGTCGTGGATCTGGTGCTAGGCTTGATTTGTCTGCCCCTCTCATGTCCATCAGTGGAAAGAGATCACCAGAGTCCTTGTATTAAATGGATGGTGAATCTTTTAACATAGCAGTGGCATTTACATGGTAGAATCTTAGTAGTATGTGTGTGTTTTACAGGTATTTCAGCCACAGATGTGTAATTAACTGGCAACTGGGTGTACATTAGAAAGATTAAAATGAGCTAAAGAAATCACTGAAGAGAAGAATTTGATGCCCCCAAAATAGACAATTTTAATAAAACTGTAAAACAGATATGCTGCTGCCAAATCTCCAATCTGGACAACATAATGCAATAATACAATCCACATCAACACTGCTCCTTACACAAGCCCTGTAGTAAATGAGAGTGTGTTTTTACTTCACGAGTGCGAGTTTCAATCCATTCATCTATCCATTTTCTGTAGCGCTTATCCTACAAAGGCTTAAAGGAGAAGTGGAATCTATCCCAGGGGACCCGGGGCATTGAGATGCCAATCAGCCTAAACACATGTCTTTGAATTAGAAACCAGAGAAACCTGGAGGAAATCCTTGAAGCACAGGGAGAACATGCAAATGGCAAGCTCACAGGGCAGAAGCATGACTTGAAAACCCCCCAAAAACAAAAAAACAACCCCAGAGCAGTGAGGTAAACATGCTAACCACTAACCCACCTTACTCCTGGTCTGTTTCAATATTTACGTCAAATAAAACAGACTTCAGTGTCAAAGATTTTGACCAAACTTTTAATACAGATCCTTAAAGTATCCTTGAAGATAAAACTTTGCACACTTGGCATCCTCACAACAGATGTAGCTTCACAACAGAGCCACCTGGGATGTTTTTTTCAGCAGTCTTAAGTTATCACACACACACACTGTGTACTTGCTGGCTGCTTTTCCTGAATTTTGAATACATGCTACTTGTTTGAGCATCTTTGGGGAAAAATTAGTTTAAAAAATTTGGCTTTGTACATGGGTATCAATCTTTTAGAAACAAATGTATTTTCTGCCAAGAAAACAGAAAAGCCACATTTGGGAAAAGAAAAGAAAGTTAAATTAGCAGTGTAATGCATAAAAGCATGCAGATTCAGGCCAAGAGCTGCAGTTTATGTTCACATCAAACCCATTGTGATGTTTATATGTGGCCTCGAGGTTCAGTGTGTTGTGTGTTCTGATATTCTTTTCTGATCAACATGGCTGTATCTGTATCTGCAGAAATCACGTACCAGTCTGGCCATTTTACTCTGACCTCTTTTTCAGCAAGCTGTTTCAGCCTGCAGAACTACTGCTTACTTTTTTTTTTGCACCATTCTGTGCAAACTCAGGAGACTGTTGTGTGTGAAAACCCCAGGAGATCAGCAATTTCTCAAATACTCCAACCAACCTGTCTCGCACCCGCTGCCCTGCCACAGTTAAAGTCCCAGAGATCACACTTTTTCTTTATTCTGATGTTTGATGTGAACATTAATTGAAAATCGTGGCATGTATCTGCACGATCTTCTGCATTTACACCACAGCCAAATGACTGCCTGATTAGATGAGTGCATGAATGAGCAGAGGTGTTTTTATTGGTGAGTGTGTATTTAAACAGCTTCTTCTTGTTTAACTATTAAGCTTGGTCCATGTTCTAAAAATACTGGATAGGAGCGAAATTTCACTAAAGTGCATCATGACAGCCCAGCCCTATTGTAAACTGCTTCACAATGTAGGTCACAGCACCTGCTGGAGGGAAAACAGCATCTTGTAGTGCATAAATATGCCATGTGAGTCTATGTGCAGTGGTTTTGTGAGAGTGCCTAGAATCTGAGTGTGTATAACAAGCTCTTCTTTCACTCTAATCACTCTCTTTTCCTTCTCGGTCCCCTCTAATTGCTATCCTCAGTGGGGATAGGGGAAGGGGGAAGACATGAGCAGCCAATTCTTTTTCAACTTGCACCCATTACGTGAACTGGCCTTTGCCCACACACACACATTAACCTTGTCTCATTCAAGGTGTGCCAAATGAATACACATCACTTCAGCAGTCACCTCCTTCTCCTAGCAGCAGAAAGAAGCATCGGAAAGCAACAAACCTGGCTGCAGGACGTTGATGCCCAGCAGGTTAGACGTGCGGTTAGCGATGATCTTCCAGGAGCCGTCGTAATTTCTGCGGTACAGGACGGCGGCGCACTGGTACATCCCAGACTCTTTGCGCCCGGCTCGGGTGACGCTGAGGCGGAAGTTGGTGTTGTTGCGTGTACGGTCCACTGAGGTGCGTGTACCGAGGCCCAGGACCTGCTCACCCCACTGTAGCGTGCCGTCACGTGTGAACGTCACCACGTCTCGCAGCTCGCTGCCACCCTCGGCCGGGTGGAAGCGCCACGTCACCGAGGTGGGGATGCTAGGGCTGTGGCGGGATTTCACAATGCACTGCAGGTCAAAGGAGTCACCAAAGGTGACGCTGGGAGTGCGTGATGAGGCTGACACAAAGAAAGACGACTCTGGCAAAGAAAAGAAAAGAAAAGATACATTAAAACTAGCTGAAAGTAGCTGGTACATGTTGTCATCACAGTGATACTCATTTAAAAAAAAAAATTAGAATTATATAGACTTTATATGTGAATGGGTTACAGTACATCTTTTTGTGTATGCACATTTTCTTACATAGCTACATATGGAAAGCAGGTTTGTTTAGTTTCAATTTATGGAATATTAACTAGCCCAAATGCTGCATTTCACATAGGTATAAAAAGACAAGTCCAAATAAGGACCGAACAGATGTCATCCAAGAATAATACATTTATTTATCTTTTATATAGAAGACATGTGCAATTGCTTTTGGTTTAGTAATGTTTTGGCAGTAAAAATGCTGACCGTCCGGCTGTTTGCACAAGAATTTGAACAGAGGATGTGTGTGCATGGTGGTGTGATTCAGTTCCACAGTTGTGGATTAATTTGCTCTGACACTGTAGTCTAATCTTATTAACAGCACAGTGTGGAGCTCCCACTTATTACCCTCCAGCTCCACTTCTGGTCAATATGATTGTTAATATAAACTCTGGTCAACATGTCGAGTCATGACACGGACACTCGTGCTCTAGAGGGAGTTTAGATGACGACCCAGGCTCCTGTTTCCATGTGCTGTATTTATTGTACGCAGTTTCAGCTATGGGAAGAGTCCTCATTAAACAGGAATGCCCAGGCTGCTTGTTTTCCCCTCTTGAAGATGCAGAGGAGAAAAAGGGCTTGAATGGTTTCCCCAAACAGGGCACGATGCCATTTGGCTGCTCTCACATGTCAGCACTGGGGTTGGTGGTGAACAGCTGCCACAAGGCTCTGCCTCTGCTCTTTTAAAGCCTCAGAATCCTGTGTAGGAGGCAAGTCACACTCGTTTAGAAAAGGTCCAGGTCTATAGCGACTGTTTGTGAAAAGGACTGCAGTATAAACAAGCTAGACTTTTCAGTCTGACCTTCGCAAGCTTATGGGTTACAAAAAGAAATGGCACCTCCCAAACACACTTCTTGGAAACTGATTGTAATGTAGTTCGCTTGAAGCCAACTGATATCACAAGCCTACTGATTGCTATTATTGTCTCTCATCACAGCTTATTCTGAGAAATGCAGTGGAGGAAGAAAAGAGAAGACTGAAACCCAAACTGACAGTAATCTATATTTACGCACACATGCGCTGAAGCGTTTTATTTCTCTTGTACCACAGCAATTATCCAACCCTAACAGTTTATTATTATCATTCATTAACAAAAGATGCATCATACGTTTTATCCATTTATTGTCACCTGTAATGTTGTGAAACATCCTTTACATTCAAAACGTCCTTGAAACGAGTGTTCTCATTTGTTTCATAGCAGCTATAAGGCATAAGCCATTCCCTTACAAGACTCATTCTAATTTCTCTCTTATATTTAATAAGATCAAAATGTGTAGCTTTTTATTTGACATTCCTTTAGAAAAAAACAACAAAAAAAAACAAACAAACAAAAAAAACTTAACAGCACCTCTCACACTATATTAACGACAATGAAAACCCCTCTAAATAATCCTATATAAGCTCGGAAATATTCACCATATTAATAATCAACTACAGATGCTTTAATCCGTCAACCTATCATCTGTCTACATGCAGCATTAAAGTCAAACTTGTTACTACAGAAACCATAATGTATTAGAACGAGCGCTCGCTTGCATCAGAACTACTGTTAAAGACAGATTGAATCACTTTTTGACCAATCAGAAGTGAGAATAGAATTAACAAACAGCTCAGATAAATTTACTCTTTTCTAGACATGACACACAAACAGGACACTTGGAAAACTGCTATGCTTATCACCACAGGTGAGGAGGAACCGATGTGAAGTCGGTTTTGAAGGAAAAAGCGAGATGATAAAGGTAAAGAGATCAGAATCAGAGGCCAGGTTTAAAGAGGAGGACGAGGAGAGGTGTAGAGGCTGACGGATGAACAGGGTGACTGATGAGTTTCAGATCAGAGATCATAAGAGAACGACAGGAATTTCTGGGAGATGAATCGTAAGCAAGACAGAGAAGGGTAGAGAGGACAGAGACAGACAAGGCAGTGAGACGGGACACCCAGAGAGAAATTTAACAGAGAGAGAATGTTGATGAACTCCAGCATTCTTCTCTGATTTTTTTTTTTTTTTTAACTGCATATCCTTCATGTCAGGGTGAATTAGTTGATTTGTGCTTTGCTCTGCTGTCTGTTCTTTCATGCTAATAAATGGCTCCTTGTCCCTGACGTCCTTCACTGCAGAATACTGAGAGCTGAGAAAAAATGTCTTCATTTCCAGCAAGCAGAACCCAGCTGCAGGATGGGAGAGCTGAATGCTTGTTCATTACACACGGTGACACAGCAGACCTGTCCAATGGGACTACGTACGTGTGTGTGTGTGTGTGTGTGTGTGTGTGTGTCCATATACATACACACACACACACACACACACACACACACACACACACACACACACACACACACACACACACACACACACACAAGAGTTTTGCTATTTTCTCTTAAAAAGCATGCAAGGTAACCACGATCATCAAACTAAACACACAGTAGCAGGAAAAAACATTCATTTCCACCCAGGTACATAAATATAAAACTATATTTTTTATTCGTTTTGTGTTCAACATTATGCCTAAGCTTTATGTTTGTCCAGAGTTTTAACTTGCAGGACAAATGCTCTTACATGCTGTTAAAGAGAGCATGATTTGGATTATCCTCATCTTACTCCAGTCCAAAATATTTTTTCATCAAATATGTAACATTCACAGAGCATTAATATTTTAACCAACCTCTATTTTAAACAAAGAAAGAGTTAAACTGTCTCTTTGTGCATGTGTTTTCGTATTCTAGAGACAGAAGTGTGTGGTGCACGTCTGCCCCCAGACAACGGCACGAAGATTTAAAGCATCCAGACAGACTGTCAGGTGCAGCAAGCGCCTCGCACCCGTGACCTCTAGGTGTCCTTTAATGTCAGCTACTCAAAGCCTTGCTCTTCTGAAGCACATCTTTTCCTTCTGTCACTGTGTTTATCTCTCTATTCTTCCAAACACCGATCCATTATTCATTTAGATGTCAGTGTGCTTCATCAAGTCAAATATGTTACAGGAACGAGTTTGCAGGAACAAATAAAGAACTTGGTTTTAGCTTGATAAAAATATGAACCAAAATGCTTTCGAAGTACAGCAAAGGTTTCTGTTTACTGATGAATTCAGACTGCTAAATGCCTGAAGTCTTACTTTTGGATTGATTCCCTGTGTCAGTGTGAATAAGCATTGCATTTCCAGGTGATCAACATAACAGTCTTTCTATTTCCCTAATCAGGAGCTCTCTAGGGTTTTTCTCACTGCTCTTACCCCGGGTCATCATCCTTCTAAACTCCACATTTAACCTGGGTAGAAGACCGTTTCACATGTGTAGTTCAGAAAGCATGGCTTTATTATGGAAAATGTTCCAATTAAAGCGATGAGGAGACAGTTTTATTTTTACAGTTCCATTCACAAAAGTCAGGACAAGCTGGATAATCGAGTATTCAAGGAAGTGACTGAAAATTTACCAGAAACTGGATATCAGCACATGCCTGGTGATGTAAACAATGATACTACTGTACAAGTAAACACAAGTCTCTCCATGCTTCAAAGAAATATTTCTATAAAACCTGCTCCTTTGTGTTTTCTTTCTTTTGCGTTTTTATCCTTGTTTTATTGCCTATATTGCCTTTTATTGTATCTCAGGAGGCTTAAAAGAGCCAAGGAGGACATTTTTTCTCACTGATGTGAAAATGTTATTATTAGAAAAGTACAGTGTGAAACATCAGATTATAAATAGACAGGATTAATTGTTAACCTCAGGTAAAGTATGAACAGTGTAAAATGTGGGCAGGAAAAAACAGGGTTATGTTTTCCCGAGGGGAAATTCTTCCCCTCAAGGTTTCTTCCTTATAACGTCTCAGGGAGTTTTTCCTTGCCACAGTCACCTCAGGCTTGCTCATTAGGGATAAATAACTAAATAAATTTGAATACAAGTCAAATATTAAATCTTGAACTTTCTACATTTCTTATATCCTGTAAAGCTGTTTTGAGACGATGTCTATCGTTAAAAGCGCTAAACAAATAAAATTTAATTGGTTTTCAAGTGTGAAAAGACCTTCAGGATTTTTTTAAACAGGTTGATTGACCAGGAAAGTGTTGCTTCTATTGATGCAGGATCCAAGTACATGAAACCAGAGCGAGTATATATTTTTGCAATTAAGCCACCATCACACCTGTCTTCTGTATTGCAGGACATAAGGAAGGCATGAAGATGATTCATGAGCATCTGCTCTCCCCACCATTATATGTGCGCAAGGAAAGAAAAAAGAATTTATATGCTGTAACAAATTAGATTTCAATTCAAAGAGAAAGCCAGTGAAATTATTAACATCATATAATAATCGAAGAGATTTTAAACACCGCTTCAAAACATGCTGGAAGCACAGGCATGAAGTCAGATTGTACAACAGCAACAAAAAATGTTAAATTTCATTCTAGGGGCCACTCTGCTGTTGAGGCATGTACCTCCTACAGGATTCACACCCTGTTAGTGTGGGCATATGGTTTTATTGCTGGGGGACCAACAAGGATGGGAATATCTGACACTTTTGCTTGGTTCCTAAACAATAAAGCACTTTATGTTTTATATTTTTCCTTAAAAAATCTGCAGCTTTTACTAAAAAAAAAAAGGGAAAGGGGTTTGGGTTCAAGTGGAGGCTTCATTAATGATTATAACAATGGAAGGATAGGAAGGTGTTTGTGTGTGTGGTCCATTTTATAGCAGACATACTAATAAAAGCACAGTGAGAACAAAGAAAGTCTTTCTATCCATTGGGTGGCTTGTAGTATGCTTTATCAAGGCAAAGTGTCACAAAAGAGTAGAAGCGCATTTCTAATTCTCTGAAAGAGTTTCTATGTCCATGTGTTTCAGTAATAAAAAGAGCTCTGCTATCGCCATTACAACCCAGCATTAATGATATTGTCAATTTCAACAGTATGGGGCATATGAATTCAACAGATTCAGTTCACAGCTGTAGATCAGCAGCAAGCAGCTGTAATTTTTCTTACCGACAGATCTCACTGTGATGGCAGTGGTGGCTGTGCTCTCCCCGATCTGTTGCCACTCCCAGTCTGGCGCACTGCCGCTTTGTATCCACTCGGTGGCACTGCAGCGGTACTCGCCCTCGTCTGTTGGGAAGGCATTGTTCAGGGCGAGGGTGAAGGTGTCCGATCGGATCCGTTCTGCGTGGACCTCCCCATAGCTGTGCCGCTCCAGGAAACTCGATCCAGGCTGTACGGTGCCATAGTGGTCCACTGATGCCAGGTCAACAGCAGGAGCGCTGCCATCCTTGTTTGTCCACTGCCAGACGATGGACAGGGCTCCGACTGTGGAATGCACTGAGCATGTCAAGTGGATGTTCTCTCCCTCCATCACCTCAGAGGAATTGCTGGTCAATGACACGCTGATGTTACTGCCTAAAAGAGAGAGAAAGAGAGATGATAAAAGTAAAAGAAATCACCACTGATGAGGCCCTTAAAACGTGTGCCAAATAACGTCTTCAGTATTTCTGCATCAACTTGACTTACTGCTAGTCAATATTTCCTCTGATATAAACTACTGGGGATCCTTGTTACAGATTCAGAAGGCATCTTCCTTGCCATTTAATCAGATTCTAACAGCTTACTTATGAATGATCTGAAGCAGAGATGAGCTCATGATGATGGTTGATTATGTGCAAGGCTCTTGCAGACTCTCCAGCTGGGTCCTGGTTTATTGTACACTGGTTAGTGGATGTAGACTGACAGGAGTTTGGGGACTGTCTCTGGATCAGAAAGCTCAGTGGAGGATCTTGCAAGCACAGTGTGGATCAAAGCACGTCCCCGGTGTTTTCGACAGGGATTTTTTACACACAACCACATCCTCTTTACAATAAAAAAAAAAGAGACTTTGAAGAGGCACAAATTTTCTCTTGTGCTACTACAGAGCTGATCTTCCCTTGGGCAGAAACTTGCCCAACATGGAAGAACAAATCACCAAGCAACCTACTGTGCCACTACTACCAGCCCAGCCCACGCTCTTAAATACAGAGTGAGGCTGATTTTAGTCTGTCTAAAATGAATATGTGAGGTTGCACGTCTGCGTTCTGATCTCCCAACACATTCACCTTTCCTCTACTTCTTATCTGTAGCTGCCTGAGCCATAAGAAAAGAAGCTGTTAAATCAGCGAGCGTGAGCAGTTTCATCTTTGTCTCTTCCTCTCCACTGTCTGCCTGGTGCTTACTGATTTTCTCACCATGTTTTCTCAGCCTCAATGTGTTTGAGATTCCTGCCACTGCTGCTGCTGCTTCTTATCTGACTGAAAGCCAGACCCTCCATCAGGCCCAATTTGTCAGCAGGGTTTCTGTGACTTTGGTGTGCTGGCAGGCCTGTCACACGCTGCCTCAATGCACAACATGAAGACCAGACATGGGAACTGATGAAGAACAGGACAGAAGGGGCAGAAAAGGAGTCAAACTGTGTGTGTGTGTGTGTGTGTGTGTCTGAATAAAACAGCCAGAGCAATAGAGATGGAGATAGAGACAAAACAAACATAATAAACAATAAAACCAAGAAGGAAAGGAAGAAATATAGACAATTGTGGTGTGTGTGCAGCAGCCCCAGGCTGTTGTTATCGCTCTAATGGTCTCATAAACCCTGCATATATTGCAGAAAAGCTCCTGGGGGACAAAGCCAAACAAATTACTCTAATAAACAGGATCTCTTAGGAACACATCCGCAGAATCTCCATCCTGCCTCTGTATTACATGAGAAGAGAAGCACTGGGATATAGAAGGGTGTGTGCTTGGGTCACTGGACATAATGTATTTACTTCTGCTATGCTTTCCTTCTTTATGGCTGCTTTAAGCAGATCTCCAGGGGGAGAGGATGAGGATTCCTGCTTTCTGTCACCCCAATAAATGCACGTTTAAAACTGCAGCTGGGTCAAGTGTTGACATGGCTGCTTTGGGCCTCTGGTATTTGAGTATGTCTATGTCTGTGTGCAGTATTAAAGAGGAAGGGGAGAGGATATGCTCTGCTGGACTGCAGCCTCAATCCTGAAGCTAAAGCTCTGGTAGAGCTAGAGGGGACATATATGGCAATCAAATCTTCTACACCGGGTTCATGTCTCTGCTCTCATCCCCGCTGGCGTGCTTTGTTAAAGCAGGGGTTCGTCATTTGACAACGATTCAACAATGGCCTGCTGATAGAACAACATTAGGATTTAGCCGTCTCTTCACTTCTACATAAAGAGGCCAAAAAAAGTGATTCTTCAATTAAATGCCATTACAAACCAACAAATTTACCCCCAAATCACTGAGCACATCACACATACTTCAATATAAGCATACGGAATATAACATGTTTCAGAGATTGTTCGTGGTTTCCTTTAAGCAGCTAAAGAGGCCTTCTTTATTCCTTGCACCTTTTATCCACACCTTCATTTCCAGCTCTGAGCAGTTCTCCCTTCAACCAAACTGTTTCTCACATTTGCAGCACACCTTTAACACGAGCAGTAAAAATGAATATATGCACAGACACCATGCTTTATTTTGCATTCAGAGGTTTTTTATTCTGTCAAAAACGGCTAAAGAGTTCAGACAAGGCATTATTCTACTTTTCCACCTTCATTACTCTCCACTGTGGTGAATGGACTAGGTGATAAGAGAGAGCCTAAACTCAGGATTTGTGGATCTGAATAAACAACCCCCCCCCCCCCCCCCTCACCCCCCCCAACCCACCCATTGGCCTTTGTAGAGAGTTAGAAATATTCGGTTGGACAAAGGGATGACACAGCTCTAATAGCCTGCTGCCCACAATATTACTACATTTATTGCTGGGCCATTTCCTCTCTTTACTGTCTAGTTAGTTTAAGAATGTAACAGTACTCTTCGTCAGAGAGAGAAAAAGCAGTGCTTAGGAATTTCACCGTTTCATTCACCTGCCTTAAGGGACAATCACTGAGAGAAGAATACTCACTCAGAGGAGTCACGGTGATCTGAACATTACGGGAGCGCTTGCTTCGATCGATGAACTCTCCGGTGGGTGTCTTCTCTCGCTCGGTCACCCTGCAGATGTATTTCCCAGCATCCTCGGGAAGCAGACGCTGCAGTCTGAGTAGGTGGACAGCTGGACTCTCTTTACGAATGGTCATGAGGCCAGCGGCCTCACGCTGCACGTAGTTTGCCCCCAGCACGGGCACAGCGCTGGGCCCCACCACGGCTATAGACGAGCTGCTGAAGACCCACGACACCGAGAAGTAACGCTCAGCAACATTCTGAGCTTCTATGGTGCAGCGGAGCTCCAGCGGCTCACCTGCCGTGTAGGCCCGGCGATCTGTTGTCAATTGGATACTAAATTCCCGATCTGAAAGAGAGAAAGACAGAAAGATTTCAGGTAAGTGTTTGTTGTATAAGCGGCGGTTTCAGCCTACTTGCCCTTGTATCATTAATCATCAACTGTTTTCACAGAAAAGACAATTGAAACTCCTACTGCGTGGGTAAAGTTGTCACAAAAGTGAACTTATTTACACAATTAATTTTCCACACGGCATGCTGTGCTTTCTCCTCGCCAAAACAGTGTATTTTCCACTTCAACGCACTTGTTCGGTGGTGATCGCCTCAAGCTGTAATTACACACAACTTGAAACAGACTTCACAAGAACTTTATTAAAGTGCGAGTTCAAAGCTCTTGGCCATGTAGCACTCGTTCTGATGGAGTGAATTCTAACGAAAAGTTTACATGCCTACATGTTATATTTACTTCCCGTTCTGTTACACTCTCAAAAATAAATGCACGCTAGACCGGACCGATGAAATGACCTATCACGTGATGACAAAAGCCCGTAGCTGTCGCCGTTTCTGCACTTGAGTGTTGTGCTGCTCTGTTAGGATGTCGCTAGCCTGCAGCAATCCAACATGTACATTTACAAGTGTACAGGGAAAGGCAGAGCTGAGCACAGAAATCATTCATTACAGGAAGGATGAAAAAAGAGCTGGCGGATGGGGGACTGGGGGATTGGAGGGAGGGCTGATTTGGGGTGTAGCGCATGAGATGAGGCAAGAAATGAGAAAAGGGAATAACAAAATGAACAGGAAACTGATGCAAGAGTGATTTTGAGTCATATAGGCCATACATCACGCATTTTAATAAAGCATGGCGTATATATAGTAAAGAAATCCACGGCAGGCTGGATTTTAAATAACAGGAGGGCCGTAGAGGGAGAGGAAGTTCAGATCAGGATTCTGTCCGTGTCTCCACTCAGCGAGCTCTATCTGCTGGCTAATCATTGCATATTAGAGTCTGTTAAGCTCCAGTCTCTTTAAAACACCAAATACAGCTGCCTAATGAAGGCGTTCCAGATCAAAGCACAAAGCTTTGCTGGGATCTTTTTTGTTATCCTGTCATGTTCATGCTACATTATGGTTTAAAAGAGATAATGGTTATAATACACACCCACAGCAGGGTTCGAGATAGCTGCCGGATATGGACAGCGGATCTAACGAGTGAGTACACTGTCGCCTGGTATCCATTAAAATGTGCAGTGTCTGAAACTTTGCTAATGGCTGACTAAGCAAATCATATATCTGACTCATATATATGTGCATCTCGCTCAAATACATAGGAAGTAGAGATGAATGACACCCACGGAGTACAGTACCCCTCTGTGAGTGAGCCTCTCACAAGCCTCTTGTTCCTCATTAATCAGACCAAAGAGGTCATCTGACAGTGCTTGTGCAATTAATGAGTGCAAAGCCCTATCCATGATAAAACGCTGACACTCGGACAATAATTAAATTAACTCAGGAGGAAAACGCTACGTCTTGCCTGACACACGCTTATACGATTATATGTCTGTCGATTTAATATGTCTGTGATTATGTTTATTCATCAAGCAGCATACTGTTAAAATGATACAACTCCTCATTCAAAACTAAACACTGCATGGTATTGTAGTTTCTGTGAATATAAAGTGGGTTTATATTTGTTGCTCATATTATAACAGCCTCTTTAATCAGCCTTCGGGATTGCACTGTTTGGGTACAGTTTATTCTCTTTCTCCTCGCTGAATTGACTTAATTCAAATGTCTACATCGGTTCCAAGTGGTTTAATTGAGTCACATTAATGCAATTAGTTTTCGTCCGTCCAATGCGATTTTCAGAATTTTTTAAAGCTCTGAATAAAACAGATCACAGAACTGAGAATTGAGTCCACGACACATGCTTTAATTGCCTAAATGTTGTTATAGTTTCACTCAGAGCCAAAATCCTCATGAGATTTCCCAATGTAACTGGTTTATGTTAATCCTATATGTATTGATCACGCTCACTCTACATTATTCAATCTAGTCATTAGAAACGTATTTAAATGAAGTTTAGTATTAGCAAAGAAATCATGTTTTGTTGAGAAACTTACTCTCTTATGCAAGCTATACTTAAAAGATTTTCTTAAACCTGACTGACCTACTGATTACTTTTATTCCAGTGTTTCAACTAACCTATTGAGAAGCTCATCCAAAGCATTAATTCAGGACGTGAATATGCGTCTGAAGCAGCAAGCTTAAATATCAAAGAAGCAAATCATACCAGCGTCTGTCCAGACGGGGCTAAAAATTTGGCTGCAGAGTTTAAGGCAGTAATTTGGTCTGTAATTGTCTCAGACAAAGTGAAATGGTCAAAAAGCACACAGAGGAGCACCTGCAAATGGTGGAATAACTCCATTTCACCATGTAAATGTAATCCTGTCTGAATCAGGCTCAGCTCTCTTCCCCATCCTCTCATTTAATATGCCCACATGCCTCTCACTCAGTCCTGCTGATTGAGTTTCTGCCTAACTTTCAGTCATTATATAAACTACTTGTGCATGCGCTGATTAAATGTGAGGGAAATCTAGTTACGATTTACAAAAGCTCATGTCTGACCTCCATAAAGTAAGGCATGCTTTAAGATTTCACATTAACATGGGATGAGTAATGAGTGAAAATAAGGCTCATTACTGGATGTCAACTGGATGGCGAATGGCTGTGGGAGATTTGATTTTGTCATGTATAATGCGTGCTGAGTGAAACAAGAGAGCACAAAATCTAATAGAGTGAGATATGCCTGAGGGAAGAGCGCACAGAAAAAACTCTGACACATTCTAATTTGAAGGAAGAGAGAAAAGAGATGGAGGAATCAGAAAACAAGAGTAATAGAGTCATGCATCAGTAAGCTATTTGGGCAGTTGTGGGTCAGAGGAAAGAGAGGATGCTGTGTGGGGAAATGGAACCACGAGCCTCAGTGCAAGACAAATCTGTGTGCTGTAGTGTTTATGTTCAACGACTCATATAGAATTTCTGTTTCCTTATGAGCTCACATTTATTAGCACACACCAAACACACACCCATACCCAGCGACCCACACACCCACACAGCGACCGACCCACACACAACCTGCACACCTAAACACATTGCTGGCAGTGAATCCATTCAGATACACACACTGCCCTCTGCATTGTCCTGGCTCAGGTTAGCAGTCTGCCAGCTCAGACAAAGCAGACTGTCCTCATAACCCCCAGCTGCTGCAAGGACACTTGGTTACAGCAGGCTTTAAAAGACAAATCGTTTTCCTTCATCCACGCTCGGCTCAGGGGACACCGTTTGTAATTCCAATGAGAAT
Source organism: Hemibagrus guttatus (assembly GCA_033459395.1). Lineage (NCBI taxonomy): Eukaryota > Metazoa > Chordata > Actinopteri > Siluriformes > Bagridae > Hemibagrus > Hemibagrus guttatus. The sequence continues at coordinate 21,699,922 of JAUCMX010000006.1, forward strand.
TACTCTCACTCAGCATACAGAGTGATCACAGCACATCTGTTCTGCCTTTTTCACGTCACCTTGACCAAGCTTAACTAAATCTTTCAGATTCACTGACTGACCTTAGCTTTTATTCATCATACTGATAGTGCTTAATGACACCCCAGTGTCTACTGCCAGAGAAACTGGGTAATTAAAATGCTCTTATCATCCAGTAGAACAGAGGAACAAACAAGTCCCTCAAATCCATCTCGGTGTCACTGAGCTTCTTAGAATTTTGCTTCACATCTCATGTCTTTCATACTGCATTTAAGCGTTTGTATGATTTTGTAATAAGAAAAAACATCAGGCCACTTATATGCATTTCGGTATTGACTACAGACAAATGCAAAGTCGCTATCTTCATCAGTGCAAATATTGCACGATTCCAAGAAACAAAATGAAACTACACAATTTGCTTTTAACTCAAAGTGAAGCAGTTGAGCCGAATCTCTTCTGAAAAGATATAGTCCATATACCAGATGTGCATAAGAACAGATAGAAGCACAACCAGCAAAGAACTGCAAGTGGCAAAAAAAGAAAAAGAAAATCTGTTTAAGAAAAATTCAGTTGACAACTGAATGATGTAGGGGATACATAGTGAGTAAAATGCACACGCACCTAGCTGATGAATTCACTGCTTAAAAACAGTAATCATGCAACATAAGGTTTATCCTTTATTGCTGTCTTCTGAAAAAGAAACAGATCACAGGAACCTGGCTCCTTTTTATACAGTATGTAAAATGAGCTATGATCCTGCTGATATGACACTGGTGGGCTTTAATCTTTAATTTCTGTTGAATCATTTATTACTAATTTTACTACTTGCAGTGACTCAGAAGGGCAACTTTGCAAATATCATGCCAGGGTGAAAAATTAGCGATGAAACAAAGAGCTGTCATAAAACAAGGAAACCAGTAGGCAGGAAACAAATGATACCCTTCAGCCTCTTAACACTGCTAAACAACCCAGCAGCATTCCATACGGTCAATCCTTAGCACATTTGTCCCTATCTCCTATCTTAACCTACTGTCCTCTCATCTCTATGTAGGACATGCTCTTCAGCTCACTGTTTCTCTTCCCTTTATGTTCTTCTGCTGCTGCTCCTGTCACTCAGCAGACACCAAATCCAAATCAAGTTTCTGCTGTGTGGCCATATGCCTTCAAGAGCCGTGCGATCTGGTCTACTTCCCTCTCTTCTCCGATCTCACTTCACCTGATTCAAGTCTCGAGTGGCCAATAACGTGGTGTTCCAGACATCCCATCCTGCTGTGTGTTTGATGAGGAGGTATGCTGTCACCTTTTATTCCCATCAAGCTGCTGGGCAGTGGAGCTCTGAGAATGAGTTACTGCCTCGAGATCGGGCACAGCGAACACCTACATCCACTATATAACAGCGTCTTACAGTGCGGGGGAACAGAACACGACCATGAGAACTGAATGGACCGAAGAGAACTGTGGTCAGAGATACTGGAGGCTCATTATGCACGTCTGGTGAAAAAAATATGAATTGCACAGCATGTGCAAGAAGAAGGTTTAATTCTCTCTCCCTCTTTAAAGGCTTGTAGGTAATTTATTTCCACTAGAATTCCACAGACAGTGGGGCAGTGTGGCTGTTCGTATTCCAGACAGCTGAGCCAGGTGAGTCTTGACTACATGCACACTTCGATAATCTTCAAAACACAACCAGCATCAGTGAGATGGGAAGATCCACTAGTGCACAGGCCATGGATAAACTCTACCCTGGAGGACGGTGTTAAGAGGATTGAGTGTTGCCTCCTTAGGAGGCTGGTAATGAGCTTAATTTCATATAGCGATCTGCACATAGCATACATAAGCCTGAAATGGCTTGTGTTTCAGCTGCACTGTGGCTGTGTTTAGGCAGGACAGAATCATTCTGAATGAGCTCGTACCACACAAGAAAAACCCTATTCGATATTTTTCTGAATCTTTCGTGATCTATGTGGGAGGTGGAAGATACTGTGTATTTTACTGGAAGTGTAGCTGCATGCGTGTAGGTTCGGGGGATTGTGCAACTAAGGAAGGTGTCATATTCATCAGAAAGCTTGTGCAACCCTGACATATTCTGGAAGACATAACTGTGCATATCTTTAAAAAATACTTAAGAAAAACTTTATGTATGCAATGATTTAAAAAAAGACTGCTGTAAAAACCTTGACATGGACTCACTGTTTAAGCCTGTGAACTCCAGGACTACTTGATTAACATCACTGAGACCTCAAGCAAGAACTCAAACTCCACTTGGGGATTAAAATGTTCAAAACTGACTGAGATACCCATGAGATGGACCCGTTCACTGTGGCACTCACCTGTGGGCTGAACTTTGACCATAGTCTTGTCAGACTGCTTGCGCGTCATAGCATACCAGGAACGATCAGGGTCCTGGATCCACTCTGATGCCTCACAGTAGTATTGGCCGTGATCTGTGGGCTGTAGGCTGTAGATGATGAGGCGGTAGGATGTGCTGCTAATCTTGTCCAGCCTCACGTCTCCGGAGGACAGGCGCTGGCGGTATGATGTCCCAGGCCTCAGTACCATATCCCGCGTCAGGGTGACGAGGTCCCTCGGCGGGGCAGACGGCTCGTCTGGGGAGCGCACGTACCAACCCACTGCAACGTGTGTGTGCTGAGATGTTTGGCGTGTTACCTCACAGCTCAGCAGCAGTGTGTCCCCTTCCACTTTGGACAGAGTCTGAGTGGTTGAGGTGACAGACAGGGTGTCCGGGATCACTGCAGGAAAAGGGAGAGAAAGGAGCAATGTTAGAAATGTTCACATAAAAGCATCACTTGCTCATGTTCTTAAACACCAGAAAATTTAATTAGGATTCTTCCGTCAGTGGAGCTTAACCTTGTTATTATTACTGCTCTTCACCTCAGAAAAATAAACCCCCTTACTTACTTTCTCATTCGGTTTTCCGCTTCAATAAGAAACAGTTTCAACTGACCAACCCTGTTCCCGTCTGTCCTTAATAGTACATTCTTAATATCCTCTAAATCGCTGCCATGTGTTGTGCTCTAATCCGAGGCAACACCATTTAACTCTCCAGTATTCACCGCGTCTTACCATGCAACTAGCATCAATTAGTGTCAGCTGTAATAGCCCATAGCTCATAGCGCAGGCTCGCTTATTCATCTATTACCACCTGTTCAGTCCTCACCTTATGGGAATGAGCTTAACCTGCTGTGCGCAAGCATAAGGTTTAATCCATGTTCACTAGTCTGGCTTTCTATCTACTGTAATCAAACAATCTGTAAGGAAGCTTAATCCATTTTGGGGTGGTGCTGTACCACCTACAAATGGATTACTTTTAAATTGAAGAATAATAATAAGCGTTTATTATCACCACACATATATTACAGCACAGTGGAATTCTTTTCTCTGCATATCCCAGCTGAGGAAGTTGGGGTCAGAGCGCAGGGGCAGCTATGATACAGCAATGCTGGAGCAGAGACGGTTAAGAGCCTTGCTCAAGGGCCCAACAGTGGCAGCCTGCCAGTGCTAGGGGTTGAACCCTGACCTTCTGATGAAGACCTCAGAGCTTTAACCACTTAAAGCACCACTGAACAATCCACACTGTTTTCAGACTTATTCCCCCATCTTCTTTTTTCTCTCCTTTGAAGTCAACTAGACAAAATACCATAACATGTCTTTCTTCCAATAAACTTTCTTTCTTCCAAGAAAGAACAAACTCCTCCGGAAAGCTTTCTGACCAATCCAAAGCGCTATCACACGAGACTCGTTTCATAAATTTTCAATAAATAAAAGCTTTAGAAGCCAGAAGCTCATCAGAAATCTATATATAGTTTATTATAAGATGTACATAATATTGAGCTTCCATCATATAAATCTTTGTGAATGAGATTTTGCTATAGAAATAATAATGGTTTAGCAGAAATACATTAAAATAACCTGTCAATTATGGTCCCGCTGGAAGTAGTGTCAGAGCTGCTGGTATAGAAAATGAATACACACCTTCTGATTTGAGAATTCAGCTGCACTTTGATATCATTTCTATTTTACATTCAAGTCAGATACATGAGTGAATAAAAGGCTACTGAACCACGTAGCTATGTCTTTTTTGCTCAGGTAAGGACAGGTAATGCAGTGTGATGTAATAAAGAAGCAGGGAAAGACTGCATAGATCACTCTAAGACAGATTTATACAATAAAATCATTCCAAGTCTTCCATTTTCACCAGCCTTGATCATTTTTACTTTTGCTACTATTGCACAAAGAACGTTTCTGTTTACGTGACCCCGTTTTCTGCATAGACCGTGCTGGTCAATGACGTAAAACAGAACCTAGTAATTATCCTCAATCGCAGGTCTATTGTTAGAGGGTCTTTATCGTTTAATCTGACAGGAAGAACACGTGCTATATTACAGTCTGTCAGAGAAATCAACTGGGATAATCTTGTACAGTGAGTGAGTATTGATATTAAAAAAACTGCAGAGATCACACTTTGGTTTTATTCAGAAAGTCACATGGAGATTAGTTAAAGACTGAAGTAATATAACTGAAGAGCCAACTGTACATTTAAAAAAACATGCTGGAAATAACATTGAAAGACATTTAAGAATTCCACAGAGAGGTTGATGCAATCCAACTCACTTTAGTCAATCTTTCTCTCTAAAGATAACCACTAAAATAATGGAAGCTTGACTGAGATGATGGAAAAGCTTAAAGAACAGATGAGAAATGGAGACAGAATAAAGCATGGTGTCAGCGGTGGAGTACTTCTAGAGCAGTGCCTCTTTTTCACAAGCATGGATTTGGCCTTACGGATTCATCCGGTGTATTAGACGCCGACTTCACTTCTACTGAGAATGCTTATTCACCACTTGTCTATAGCAGACTGCATTAAAGCATTAATGTGTGCCATGATTTGTGGTTTGAACCGAACAAGGTCAGAGTCCTGAACACTCTGAATACAAGAAAAACTATGGTTGAGGTTAAGCTTTTAAAGCTGCCTGTATCTGCTGGAATAAATGTACAAATGAGAACGCTGGCCTTCAGTGCACAAACCGGCAGGTAAGTGTGTGTGTTTTCTCAATTATTTAAACTCCACTTTGCTCACAGATTTTCAAAGTAGAGGCAGATGGCTTAAAGGAGGTGGAGTGACAAAGCTGTGCACCGCTGATGAAATGAGATGACTGAGGGAAATGAGGAAGAAAAGGAAAAGAGGATTGAGAGAGAGAGAGAGAGAGAGAGAGAGAGAGAGGAGAGAGAGAGAGAGAGAGAGAGAGAGAGAGAGAGAGACTTTTGTAATGGAGAGGAGTGATATGAAAAATACATCAATGCACAATGTAGCTAACAAAACCCAAAAAATGAGAAATTCCTTCAAGATTTTTGTTCAGTCTTTATGCATAAATGGAGGGAAGCTATGAGTACCAGTGTTTTTTTTTTAATGTCCAGTCAGTTAGTCTATACAGTGAGTGTCAAAGCCCTGATAGCTGACAATAATGACAATGCAATACTGTCCAGCTACTGAATAATACTGGGAAGAAAAAAAACATGAAGAATATAAGGATGAATGCAAAAGGTTGAAAATGAATCTCCATTTCACACAGAACTGGCCTGAGAGGAATAAAAAACATATTAGAGTCTGATCATGTACACCGTGTTTCTGCACCCTCACTGTTGTTAGCAGAGTTAGGGAGACGAGAAGGGCTATTGCCTCATAACACATTCCTCTGTGAAGGCGTTTTGTGTGTACAAGTGAGTATGTGTGGGCATGGATGAGAACAATTCTCCTCGTTCCAATACAGCAGAGCCAATAGTCCACCCACACCATGAACACTTGATGAACATATCATCCAAATAAGGCAATGGCTGAAATCAGTAACCATCATTTACCCAGGTATTCCAGAGACACGAGACTGTAGCTCACCACCACCACCATCACAGAGAGTATTGCACACAAACACAAAAGGGGGAAAAAAAAAAAGAAAAACAGAAAAAAGAAGAGTTTGTTACCATAACAACTTCCCAACGAGAGCCAAGCAGAACCGGCATGCTGTTGCCATGCCAACACTAAAGTCTAAATTCTCAACTCCTGGAGCAATAGAGGACATCAAATAACTTTAGCTAGCGACGCTAAGGCTTGCTCTGCCAGGCCAGGCTTCCAGGAAGTGAGCTCAGCCAGAGCAAAGCCATCTGCATTCAAGCCAAGACATTAGTGAGGCTAACATTATCTCAATGAGAATCACTCATATACCTAAAAACATGTCAGTGATCTAACTCTGGAACAAATCTCACTATTCTTTACAATCCCATTTCAATTCAAAACAAAGTAGATCAAGCTGAGGCTTTCTTCTAAACACAAACTAGACAAATATACACTTCTCCCAGTGTGTTTGGTTTCAGACAGTTTGCCAAATAAACGCTGAATGAATTGTCTTGCAACTTAAAATAATTGGTGGAGAGTTTCTTTCCTTGAATCTTGATGATGTTGATGGGGCAAGTGCACCTCCATCTTCACCTCCCCACCTCAGGCTGCCCACTTACCCTTAACTTGCCGGTATTTATGCGTCTTTCCCTTACCTCGTCAGTGAGCACGGTTTTGTCGCAAGGTCAGTACCATTCATTAGTTCCAGACATAAAGGACCTGCTTATCTTGCAGCTCGGTGATGTGGAGTTTCTCTAGGAGATGTGCTCTGACCCTGAGGCATGTAAGATAGTAGCTGAGTGTGCTTTTCTACCAGATGGAATAAAGGACTCTTCAGGGTTCAGTTCTCGGGCTTCAAAATGAAAGTTGTTTTCTCTGTACCTCATGTAGCTCATAGGTGAAAGAATGCATTACACAACTAGATATGATCTTCTGCCTCCATGACAATCTTCCACATTCCGCAATTTCCATTTGCTCTGTGACCCCAATCTACGCAGTGGCAGTGGGCTGTCTGTGCTGTGTGGCCAAGGCTAAATCCCAGAGATAAGAGCTACATGTCAGGATGTGAGAATGTGTGTATGTTTTTTTTTCCCATTTGCAGCATCAACTAAATTTTGTGAAGGTCCAGCTTACAAATGGCTCCACAGTCAACTAACATGACTGCATAGTGACACTTTCGCTTACATATTAATGTGATTTTATGCTGGTAAATAAAATCACTCAATGAGATGGTGTGGATTTATTCCTTCACAACTTTACACCTTTTGGCCTGCTTTTAAATCCCAGACGAGCCTGACCCTCCTGCTTTCACAGGTATCTTGTACCTGCCTGTAAACAGACAAATATTCTGCATAAGTTCATAAGTTCTGCATAAGTACAAATAGCTTGCTCTAGAAAGATCCGAGATATTAATAATTTAGTTAGTAAACCACTCTGACCCTGACCGGGATAAAGACAGTTTCTGGGGATGAATGATGAAATGGTGTAATGCATTGTGTCTGTAAATGCAACGCGAGTAACCTTCTCATGCCAGTGTGTTAATGGACATGGCCTTTCTTTGTCTCACATGTTTGATGTCTCACTGCCTGGATTAAAGCAAAAACTCGCCCACTCCTACCACTTTTTTGTCCCGAAGCACTCTTCTACTCTGAGACAGAACTGTTTTGAACTTGAAGCGGAGGGACTAAACTGCCTTCATGTGCTGACAGAATGATCCTACTTCCTACTTCTGAAGTGGTAATTATGAGTATGTCTGGTTCACACGCTTTGCTGTTGGAAAGAACATAAAACATGGATTACACTAGCTTTATTAATACACATTTCTTTCTCTCTTTTTTTTTTTATTTCGACAATATAACACCTTATTACACAGTTAGCTTGTTGATGATAATGGAATTATGGACAAATATACGCTATTTTCACAGTGTAAAGATATACGACACATATAGAATTTTTGCTGCTCTACATAGATAATATGACCAAAACAGCAAGTGCTGATGTTTAGAGATATGAATAAAATCTGTCATTCAGTATAAAGACTGTACTCCCTGCTGTGTTGAAAGTTTAGGACTCGTCACATCTCAGAAACTCATGTATCAAAATAAGATCAGAGTTTCACAGTCATAATTACGACTTGAGGGTTCATTCATGTGCAACTTCCTAGTGGGGAATTCCTAATTTATAGCAGGAGAAGGCAGCATAAATGATCCTTTCCATGAAGCTTCAAACATTCTTCTTTGTAGCTAGTCTTTACAGAAGTCATAACGGTTACACATACACTTAAATATTATTATGTCTTATGCTGAAATACACTAATCTAGCCATGGGGGTCACAGTCCAGTGACTTCTGTGCCGGTCCCAAGCCCGGATAAATAGAGAGGGTTGCGTCAGGAAGGGCATCCGGCGTAAAACATTGCCAAATTTAACCATGCGAATCGTCAGTACGAATTTCATACCGGATCGGTCGAGGCCCGGGTTAACAACGACCGCCATCGGCGCCGTTGACCTACAGGGCGCCGGTGGAAATTGGGCTACTGTTGGTCGAAGTAGTAGAGGAGGGAGGAGAGTGCACAGACAGAGAGAGAAGAGGAAAGGTAAGAGTGTAGGATTGAGAATAGGAACTCTGAATGTTGGTACTATGACAGGGAAAGGTAGAGAGCTGGCTGATATGATGGAGAGAAGGAAGGTGGATATACTGTGTGTACAGGAGACCAGGTGGAAGGGTAGCAAGGCTCGTAGTATAGGAGCAGGATTCAAGCTGTTTTATTATGGTGTGGATAGTAAGAGAAATGGGGTAGGTGTGGTCCTGAAGGAGGAGTTTGTGAGGAATGTTCTGGAGGTGAAGAGAGTGTCAGACAGGGTGATGAGTCTGAAGTTAGAGATTGAAGGGGTGATGTTGAATGTTGTTAGTGGTTATGCCCCACAGGTAGGTTGTGAGTTAGAGGAGAAAGAGATTCTGGAGTTAATTAGATGAGGTGATGGAGAGTATTCCCATGGGTGAGAGAGTGGTGATAGGAGCAGATTTTAATGGACATGTTGGCGAGGGGAACACAGGTGATGAGGAGGTGATGGGCAAGTTTGGAGTTAAGGAAAGGAACCTTGAAGGACAGATGGTAGTGGACTTTGCTAAGAGGATGGACATGGGTGTGGTTAACACTTATTTTCAGAAGAGGGAGGAGCATAGAGTGACTTACAAGAGTGGAGGTAGGAGAACACAGGTAAACTACATCCTATGTAGAAGAGGCAATCTGAAAGAGATTAGTGACTGTAAAGTGGTAGTGGGAGAGAGTGTAGCCAGACAGCATAGGATGGTGGTGTGTAGGATGACTTTGATGGTCTGTAAGACGAAGAGGTCGAAGATAGAGATAGAGAAGAAAACCAAGTGGTGGAAGCTGAAAAAGGAGGAATGTTGTGAGGAATTTAGACAGAAGTTGAGGCAGGCTCTGGGTGGTCAGGTAGTGCTGCCAGATGACTGGGAATCTACAGCAGAAGTGATCAGGGAGACAGGGAGAAAGGTGCTGGGTGTGTCATCTGGAAGGAGGAAAGAAGATAAGGAGACTTGGTGGTGGAATGAGGAAGTTCAGGATAGTATCCAGAGGAAGAGGTTCGCCAAGAAGAAGTGGGACATGGACAGGACAGGACTGAAGAGAATAGACAGGAATACAAGGAGTTACAGCGCAGAGTGAAGAGGGAGGTGTCTAAGGCCAAGCAGAAGGCATATGACGAGTTGTACACTAGGTTAGACACTAGAGAAGGAGAGAAGGACTTGTACAGGTTAGCTAGGCAGAGGGATCGAGATGGGAAAGATGTGCAGCAAGTTAGAGTTATTAAGGATAGAGATGGAAGGGTGCTCACAAGTGAGGAGAGTGTACAGAGGAGATGGAAGGAGTACTTTGAGGAGTTGATGAATGAGGAAGATGAGAGGGAAAAAAAGAGTAGAAGGGGTGAACTCTGTGGAACAGAAAGTAGATAAGATTAGAAAGGATGAAGTCAGGAAGGCTTTGAAGAGGATGGAAAGTGGGAAGGCAGTTGGTCCTGATAACATCCCGGTGGAGGTCTGGAAGTGTCTGGGAGAGGCAGCAGTGGAATTTTTAACTAGTTTGTTCAACAGGGTTTTAGAGAGTGAGAGGATGCCTGAGGAATGGAGAAGAAGTGTGTTAGTGCCGATCTTTAAGAATAAGGGTGATGTGCAGAGTTGCAGTAACTATAGGGGGATAAAGTTGATGAGCCATACAATGAAGGTATGGGAAAGAGTAGTGGAAGCTAGGTTAAGGAAGGTAGTGGAAATTTGTGAGCAGCAGTATGGCTTCATGCCCAGAAAGAGCACAACGGATGCAATTTTTGCTCTGAGAATTTTGATGGAGAAGTATAGGGATGGTCAGAAGGAGTTGCACTGTGTGTTTGTAGACTTGCAGAAAGCGTATGACAGGGTTCCAAGAGAAGAGCTGTGGTACTGTATGAGGAAGTCAGGAGTAGCAGAGAAGTATGTCAGAGTGGTGCAGGACATGTATGAGAGGAGCAGGACAGTGGTGAGGTGTGCTGTAGGTCAGACAGAGGAGTTCAATGTGGAGGTGGGACTGCATCAGGGATCGGCTCTGAGCCCCTTCCTGTTTGCTATAGTGATGGACCAGTTGTCAGAGGAGGTCAGACAGGAGTCTCCTTGGACAATGATGTTTGCAGATGACATTGTGATCTGTAGTGAGAGCAGGGAGCAGGTGGAGGAAAACCTGGAGAGGTGGAGGTTTGCGCTGGAGAGAAGAGGAACGAAGGTCAGTCGTAGTGAGACTGAGTACATGTGTGTGAATGAAAGGGAGGGAAGTGGAACAGTAAGGTTACAGGGTGAAGAGGTGAAGAAGGTACAGGAGTTTAAGTACTTGGGGTCAACAGTCCAGAGTAATGGAGAGTGTGGGAAAGAGGTAAAGAAGCGAGTGCAGGCAGGTTGGAATGGGTGGAGAAAGGTGTCGGGAGTTCTGTGTGATCAGAAAATATCAGCGAGAATCGAGGGGAAGGTGTACAGGACAGTGGTGAGACCGGCCATGCTGTATGGTTTAGAGACAGTGTCACTGAGGAAGAGACAGGAGTCAGAGCTAGAGGTAGCAGAGCTGAAGATGTTGAGGTTTTCTTTGGGAGTGACAAGATTGGACAGGGTTAGGAACGAGTACATCAGAGGGACAGCTCATGTTGGACGTTTGGGGGACAAAGTTAGGGAGACCAGATTAAGATGGTTTGGACATGTTCAGAGGAGGGAGAGTGAGTATATTGGTAGGAGAATGTTGGACATGGAGCTGCCAGGCAGGAGGCAAAGAGGAAGGCCAAAGAGGAGGTATATGGATGGAATTAATGAGGATATGAAGCTAGTGGGTGTAAGGGTTGAGGATGCAGAAGATAGGGATAGATGGAGAGAGATGATTCGCTGTGGCGACCCCTGAAGGGAAAAGCCGAAAGAAGAAGAAGAAGAAGAAGATGCTGAAATACACTGGACTCCTGCCATATAGTTCCTTTAATTATCTTTAGGTAAAAATGTCCTTAGCTTGTAATCTGTGGTGCTGAAAATCAGCTTTTCTTATACTTTCCCTACAGCGAGTCCTTGTGTGTCATGCCAAACCCATACCTGCAGATGAGAAGCTACTAAGGGAAATTAACATAAGAGAATTAGTGAAGGTTAACTGGTTGTACCATCTTATCAGGCATTAGAAATCATTTTGCCATGAAGCTGATTTAAGCCAACACCAACAATGAAAAACAATCCATCCTTCCTCCCGCAGCTCAAGCAAATGAGGCTTCCCACTCCAGCGCACCCCATGTTAACCCTGCTCATCTCCATTACAATATCAAACGCATCAACTAGCAAAAGTGGCCTGTCAGTTAACATAATCCCACAGCTAATACAAATGCAAATGCATTGAGGATTAATTAAATAATTAGAGGAGAGTGGAAGGAGGCACCCCCTCGCCACCGATGCCCCTTCGGCATCATTTCCTCTACTCTTTAGTGTTGTGGCTATGTAAAGAGGAAGGAATTAAGGAGCTTAAGAGTGAGAGTGCTACTTCACAGACAGGATGCTTCCAAAAAAAAAAACAACAAAAAAACTGAGCATATGGTTCGGTGTGCAGCTCATTTGTGGCATTATTGGACCATGCTAATGCAACGTTAATTAACACCACGGTCCTTTCTTCAAGCTCTCTCCACCAATCAGCATTTTCATTCTGTCCCTTTCTGTCCATTTCACACACACACACACACACACACAGCCTAAACAGCTGATGTATTACGACACTGAACTTATCAGGAACTGGATCATTTCTATTCTATTCTAAGCTTGTCCTTTCTCCTGTAGTGCCGAGCCAAGCTCTTTATCCTCACACCCACACTCTGTCCACTTCCTGTGTTGCATACACCACACAGAACAACATGCATCTACTTCCCTCATAAACACATGCCAAGAGAAGCGTGTAGAAATGAAATATATTCACTGGCCACTTTATTAGGAACTCTGCTCATTCATGCAGAAAATCATGCGGCTGCTGAACAACGCATAAAATCATATAAATACAGATTGAGAGAATGGGAGAAAATGTGGGCTTTGAATATGGCATGGTTGTTGATGACAAATTTCCAACCTCGTTTGAGCTGACAGGAAGCTAATGATAACCTAAATACCCAATCTTTACATGTGAGGTGGGCAGAAAATTCAGTACAATTAAATTTTATTTGTATAGCGCTTTTAATAATGGACATTGTCTCAAAGCAGCTTTACAGAACATAGAAAATATTGGACAAAAAGTTCAAGATTAATATTAGACTTATATTTAAATGTATTTATATTTATCCCTAATGAGCAAGCCCGAGGTGACTGTGGCAAGGAAAAACTCCCTGAGACGGTAAAAGGAAGAAACCTTGAGACTCAAAATGGAACCCATCCTTATTTGATGACACCAGAGAGTGTGAATTACCATAAACACCAGAGAGTGTAATTATGAATAAAGTCCTTTCTACAGTCATATACAGTCAGTTGGAGTTGTGTAACCAGGAGCTCCTGAGCAATTTAACACCAGCTCCTCCATGCCGAAGCCTTCAAATGCTCAATGACTGAGATACAGCATATGTAGAATGTTATTTTGTGTATTGATTAGGAGGTTGTTATCCTTAAAGTCCACATGGGGTTGGCATTTTCTATTCGAATGTCTGAAATCTTTATGAAAACCATCTCGGACATGCTGTAGCTTGAGGTGGATGAAGTACAACAGCACAAGATCACAAGAACATAAATCTGAGGCAACAGTGGACACAGACTCACCCAACCTGGACATACAGTATACGACGCAATAGTTGCTGAGTGCATCTGCAGCATATCAGATAGACTGTTCTTTCACTCCATTATTATACACGCTCTTCCCAGGGGATGTTATCAGTGCGGCACAGGAAAATGAGACCTGCTTTCTGAAAGAAACCACATTTCCCTCAAGTCCTTCATTTTGTAATAGGTGCAAAAGCAGTCATAAGGATTTAACCTCCTCTGTGCCTAACTAGAAAAGAACGAGAGAGTGAGAGAGAGAGAGAAAGAGAAAGAGTGAGAGTAAGAGTGAGAGAGAGAGAGAGAGAGAGAGAGAGAGAGAGAGAGAGAAAGAGAAAGAGAAAGACTCTTTAATCATTACATTTTAAGAGCCAAGTGCTTGGCCTTCTCATTGGGACGCAAGACTGAGCCCTCTCTCTCTCTCTCTCTCTCTCTGTGTGTCTGTGTGTGTGTGTGTGTGTGTGTGTGTGTGTGTGTGTGTGTAGCTAAAACTTGCCTCTGGCACTGCCCCTCTTACTGGCAAACGGCATACGCGCACACACACACGCATGCAGACACAAACACATGCACGCAGACACACACACACACCCCACAGAATTACAAGTTTATTTGAGTGGTATATTAATGTTATATATAAACACGTTGGAGAAACAAAAAGAAAGAAAAAAAAGACCAGAAACAACCTAATGATCCAGTATTTAAAAAACAGAAAAATATAGTCAGTCACAGAGCGGGGGAGAGAGAGAGAGAGAGAGAGAGAGAGAGAGAGAGAGAGAGACGAAAAAAAAAGAACAAATCTGTGCTATAATTGTAATATGCATTGACCCTATTGTGATTACTGCACAGATTATTAAACACATTACACTAATATGTACCATCAAACCTATTTACTACAGCTATTAACTATTAACGTCCGCCCACAGAACCATCTACACATGATCAGAAATGTATTAAAACCAGTGCTAGATCAGCATCAATAACAATTTATACATTTGAACAGTTCCTTCCCCTTTCAGGAAAGAAACAACCTCCTATAATAAACGGACACGTCAAGCTGGCATCATTTTAAACCTGTTCAATCAAGTGACCGGTCATTAGGGTAACGAGAACTATTAAATAATTACTATAACAAGTGCTGTAGGAGGGGAAGAGGACAGTTGGTACTGATCTGCACTGATATCATATTGTTAAAGAAAGTTATTAATAAAATCTCAGAAACCCTAGGGGGCACAAGCCATACAAAGAGAATCAGTAGTGTAGAATGACTAATCATTTTGATATTTCCTTTCAGCACGGTGCCCTGACCCACCCTGCTGTCCTTATTCCAACCCCAGACACATAGAGCAAAAGCCCCAGAGCACTTTGAGGATGAAGCTTAAATGTCATTCTGGATTCCACCGGAAATGAATAAAATCCCCTGCTGCCCACTGAGGTCACATTTGGTGCACAGAATGTTGAGCTGGACAGATAGCGGGGAGTGGAGAGGGCTACGTCCAGGGTGAGTGAATGGATGATTTGGTGGAGGTGTATAGAGCAGAGTGAGGGGCTATAGGAAGCTCTGCTCTGGTTCATTTGCTGTGCGCTGCTGTGTGTCCAAGATCTTTTCAGCAGGACTAACACACAGGCAAGCACTATGTCACCTCTGCACACTTCCTCTTAGCAGCACTCCTAAAGTGATACAGACAGCAGGGCTGAGCTTGAACACACCACACACACACACACACACACACACACACACACACACACACACACACACACACACACCATTCACATGTACAGGACAAAGGCATTGAATGAAAGAGAGTAAGAGTAAATATTCAAGGACAAAGTAAGTGAATGCAGTAAGTATTCAGATAGCATACAGGGGAAAAGTGGATGTTATGCTTGTATACAAAGCACTAAAACACAGTGACACCATGTCTCAGTCCTCTCCACTTAAAGCTGACAAAAAGGGCTGTCAGCTTTAGCTAATGGCTTTTTTTATGCTTCATCAAAAATGCTCCGGAGAAGCTAAATAAACTTGGAACGCTCCAGAACAGGGGGAGGAGGAGGATCTCGGTCATTTGCAGTCTATCCATTAAGAAACAGGAAGTAGAGATAAGTTGTTTACATTCTTTAATGTAGATAAGGATGAGTCAGTTTTTGGTCTGAGAACATCATATCCTGTTAAAGTGCTGGATAAACTATAATTTACTCTTATAAAACATAAATAACAGTTCGTAAACAACAGCTAGGCAAAAATAAAATAAAAAATCAGCTATATTATGCAGTGCCAAACAGCTGCTAAATATGAAAGGAAGGGAGCAGAATAGCTGGAGTCCATGGTTTGGAGTGGACTGTGTGTGTTTGTGGGTGGAATTCAGCACCAGATTTCTCTGTATTCCCAATCTAATTAAAGATAATCACACACCACTGCCATTGTTAAGAATGGATAGATAATCGCTTCTGCTAATTACTTTCTGAATAGTGAATACAGTGAAATGAGAAAGGAGACTCTTCTCCGGTATCACGCCGCATCACTCCCTCTCCCACACTACCATTTCATTCTCTCTTGACGATTAAGGTCAGAGAATATGAACCCAATGAAGGAGCGGTAATTGGGTTTTGCTCTGTGAGGGAATGGTGTAAATTGTGTCATTCCACTTTACTGAAGGGCTCTTATTCGTGCAGTGAAGTGGGGACATTACTAAATACACTTGCAAAGCTGCCTGGATGTTTGGATGCAGTCAAAGCTGTATTTGTATATGGACACACTGTGGAGAAGTCAAACGTTCACATGCAGGATGAGTGGGCAGACACGCACACAAACGCACAAACATGTCTATCCCAAGAGTGGGGGACATCCTAGACGGGGGCGTGAAGAGAACACACGTGCGAAGGTGATGGACGGACAGACTGACATAGATAGACAGATATATAGACAGGCAGACATACAGATATATAGATAGATAGACAGACATACAGACAGACAGACAGACAGATATATAGATAGATAGACAGACATACAGACAGACAGATAGATAGACAGACAGATATACAGACAGACAGACAGACAGATATATAGATAGATAGACAGACAGATATACAGACAGACAGACAAAAATAGACAGATAGAAAGAACGAATCTGCTTCATTGTGTAATCACACCTCAGCAGGTATATATATATATGTGTGTGTGTGTGTGTGTGTGTGTGTGTGTGTGCTATATATAGCACAGTAATAAATGTAAATTTTCCTTCCAATTAAGCCTTTTTAATCTGCTTCAATGCGAAATTACCACCTATCCTACTGAGGTGAGCAGATTAAAAAGGCTTAATTGGAAGGAAAATGTGCATTTAATACTGTACTGTTTAGATACTGTAAAAAGTACAACCATAATAATAATACAAACCAAAAAAAACAACCATATAAGTTAGAAAGAAAGAAAGTGCTAGTCAATTGGTCTAAAGGGTTAGACTAAGATGACTCAAGTAGAAATAGGCCAGTCAGCAAGGAGGAGGAGAAAGAGAAAGCTGATGAGAGTTAAGCCTCATCCATGGACACGAGTGGACTGTAAATCACGTGATGTTCAGCCGTGCAGCGGGATGTTGTTACAGCTGTCACTTATGTTGCTGTGAAGAAGGTCTGCTACCTGAGGGATGAGGAGAATTTTTGTTTTTGTGTGAGATTTTGTTTTCTCTGGTTTCTCTCTCACACAGTTTTGGTTCTGGTTTCATAGCATAACCACCTCACAGCCTCCAGGCTCCCTGATTTGATCCTGAGCTGATTCCTGTAGAGTTCTGTACATTCTCCTTGTCTGCGTGGGATTCCTCCGGGTTCTCCGGTTTCCTCTCACCTCCCAGAAACATGCTGGTATGCCGGACTGGCTATGCTAAAAATTACCCCTATGTGTGAACGCGTGTGTGAATGTGTGGTGGCCTGTGATTTTCTGGCATCCCATCTGGGGTGTCTTCCTGCTCTCCTAGAATTTGGATCCACCACAACGCACACCAGGATCAAGCGGTTACTGAAGATTTGTTTTGTTAGAGTAGTGTAGCTCAAACCGGTCCTCATGGAACCCAGGAAGTTGAGTGCGGTTTCAGTGGAATGTCCATCATCATGGCTGACTCTGTAATCTTCCTGGGCTGCTAAATGTCTCTGTGAAGAAGGCAATGAGCGCTTCATCAATTCAGAATTACACACATCAAAGGGAAGCTTTACACTCTCGTTTTTCACCCCGCGGCTTCAGGACCCGTCGACTTAATCTGTAAAGTGGAGTGGAATGGATACGCAAGCGTGTGAGGAACAGCGAGAAACATGAGCCTCAGACTACAGAGGGAAAAGAGGAAAAAGAAGGGTTCTGCTCTCGGAGAGTTGACGTTGTGAGCCTGTTATAGAGGGCACAGACCACAGAGGACAGATGAGAGGTGTGTGTGTGTGTGTGCGTGTGTGTATGTGCTCAGCAGGGTCCCATGCATAATAAAACACTCAACAGCTGGCCTCCCATACCACACTCACGCCTGCCTCAGAGAGAAGCACACTGACTGTGTGCACCTACTTATATCTGCTTACATGAGAGAGAGAGAGAGAGAGAGAGAGAGAGAGAGAGGACAAAAAGGAGTGATGGATAAGATGTGAGAAAGAACGATAAAGAGAGTGGTAGAACACAAAAGAGAGTGAGTGAAAGACAGAATAAAAGAGAGAATGTAGGAGAGAGTGAGAGAAAGTGAGGGATGCTCCTCTCTTGAGAGTAACATGGACAGTAGAAAGGAGAGAGCAAGAATGAGAGTAAAAGAGAGAGAAAGCAAAAAAGAGTAAAAGTGAGGGATCTTTATTACATGTTCAGATACTTATTTGTTGTAAGGAGAGAGAGACACACAAAGAGAGAGAGCAGGGAGAAAGAGTGAGTGACTGAGAAGTGTGACAGAGGGAAAGAGAGAGAGGGAGAGAGAGAAAGATAGTTTGAGAAAGAGAGAGAGGAGAGAGAGAAGAGAAAGAGTGAGCGAGTGAGAAAGAGAGAGAGAGAGAGAGAGAGAGAGAGAGAAGTGTGACAGAGGGAAAGAGAGAGAGGGAGAGAGAAAAAGAAAGATGTGAGAAAGAGAGAGAGGAGAGAAATTGAGGGAATGAGTGAGTGAGAGAGAGGAGAAAGAGTGAGTGAGTGCGAGAGAGAGAGAGAGAGAAGAGAGAGAGAGAGAGAGAGAGAGAGAGAGAGAGAGAGAGAGAGAGAAAGATAGTGTGAGAAAGAGAGAGAGGAGAGGGAGTGAGTGAGTGAGAAAGAGAGAGAGTGAGTGAGTGAGAGAAGTGTGACAGAGGGAGAGAGTGAGAGTCTGAGTGAGAGAAAGAATGTCTGAGTGAGCGAGAGAGAGAGATAGCTAGACAGAGAGAGAGAGAGAGGGAGAGAGAGAGAGAGAGAGCAGAAGTGTGAAAGAAGGAGAGAAAAAGAGAGGAGTGTGACAGAGGTCAGGAGAGATTTTTTAAAAAATTAACTGAGCGCTTATTAGCTTGTACAGAAAAATTGTGCCAGAGGAGGTGAGAGAGAACGAGAGCGAGAGAGAGAGAGAGAGAGAGAGAGAGAGAGAGAGAGAGCTCTTGTGAGAGTAAAGGAGTAAAGTGGGAAACAGTTCTTTTTATTAAAGAGAATCAGATGGAATTCTTAATTTCCTCCATCTAAAATTGAAGAAGGATGGAGCGGATCCACACACACCGAGAGAAAATGGAATATTTGATGTGGTTTTATAAGACATTAATTTGCTATAGTGCATTGCTATCCTGATTCAGATGGAGCACAGCCCAGGGATCGATACCTGCGTGTTAGAGGCAGTCAGGCTTCGCAGCCTTCTATCTATAATTCATGGAGGGCTCCGTAATGAGCACTATTAGCTCCGGCCCTGAACACGGCAAGCCCTGGTGCTAGTCCAGATGTGCGATAGGCTGCGGCTGCAGCTGTTGAATAAACCCTGCTTTTCACATCGCTCCCACTTTGAGTAGAGATGTCTTGATTAAGTCTTTTTGCTCATGATCCACATCACAATGCAGATTTCATAAATAACCTCATTAAAAGCCGTCCGGTTTATCTTCCACGTTAGGGCTGCATTAAAGAAAGATTAGTCTGCGTAGCAGCTTTCTGTGTAATTGTTTGATTTATTAAACAAACAACTCAGTAAATATCTCACACCTTTAATTAAAAGCTCTGCCTCTCACTGGGCTCTGCTGCGCTCTGGTCTTTATGGATTATATAACATACTAACATCAAGACAACAGCATCCCGCAGTGCTGAGTTCACGTTGCTGTTGATGTCTTTGCGAACCATTTCCTTTTTATCTGAATGTTATTTTTGTTTTATGAAGTTTTGAAGAAGAAGAAGCTTTATCTGTCACGTATACATTACAGCACAGTGAAATTCTTTTTATATCCCAGTTTAGAGAAGACCAGAGAGAGAAACTTCACACTTCTGCTCTCTCTCTCCCTCTCCCATTCTTACACCTTCTTTCCTTCACTCTCCATCTCTCTCTCTACCTTATTTCTCTCTCTCTCTCTCTCTCTCTCTCTCGACAACAAACATAAGTATCTGAAACACATAATTAAGATCACTCACTTTTACTCTTTGTTTTTCTCTCTCTCTTACTCTCGTTCTCTCCTTACTTTTTTTATGGTCCACATTACTCTCACTTACTCTCTTTTGCTCCCTCTCTCTCTCTCTCACAAACTTGCATTCTCCATCTCTCTCATCATCACCATCTCATACACTCACACGAGTTTATCAGTGCGGGGATCATATACGTGATCACACCAGCATCCTCATAGCGAGTGACAGTTTGTCATGAAGATCATTCGTGTCCTATGTACATGTACATGTTGCGTTAGCTGACATCATCGAAGGCTCCAACACTAGCAACTGATACCACTTCATACGACGAGACGCGTGCCTACTGTACGCTGTGGCGCTAACAAACAGATGACATGAACAGACAGCGATCTGGACGTCTTCTGTGATTAATGATGGCAATCAAAGCAAAGCAGACTGCAAACTGTGCTCTGTGGAAATATCAAGAGGAAGAACTACAGCATCATCCTGCAATACCAGCAACCCCATAAACATAAAACTCAGCGTGAGGAATGCCGTGCTAGCAGCAGACGCTAGCTAGGTGAGAAGAAATATCTTTAGACAAGACTAGAAGAGTGAAAATAACAATAATTAAAATAATAAAATAACTTTACCCCAGAATGCTATAGGCTCTTGGCAATGATGGATTCAGACATAATGAAGACAACAAGAAGAAAAAAATCCCTGCATTTTATTCATACCAGAACTCTCTTCCTGGTAAGGAGCTCTACTCACAGAGATAAACAAAAACCATAAGAAAGCCGTTCTCATGGAAAGGGACAGAATGCCACACTACAGGAGCAGGAAATCTCTTCACCACATTTAAATACGCATTAAACTCGTCAACTTGGAAAAAGTTCTCCAAATGAAAAATCGTCTACTTTTGCTGGGGAAATCTGGCATCCTGCAAACCACAAGTCATTCTGCTATTAGCAGTAAGTGTTGGAGTGAGCACGCTAGACATCTGAAGTGTGCGGCTGGAGGAGAAGCTCTCCATCACCACCCATGATTACAGCGAATTTACTACATACTAAACAATTAACCTCACACACACACACACACAGATACATACACACAGTCACAAAAACACAGACACAAACAAACAAACACACACGGACACACAAAAATGCAGACACACATGCATAGATACACACAGAGACACACATACATATGCTCAGATATACACATAGAGAGACACAGACACACAGAGATACACATACTGAAGCAGACACAGAAAAACACAAACATACATGCACATAGACACACAGAGACACAAACGCAAATACATACTCACACTGAGACACACAAACACAGATACATACACACAAAGACAGACAGACAGACGAACACACAGCCATACACAGACACACACTAAATCCCTGCAGTAAAGGCTCTCAGCCTGTATTAGTGCAGTACAGTGAGAGGGACAGTGTACAGTGAGAAGGACGGTGTACAGTCCAGCTGGAGGACCGGGTCTGACTCATGGCCAGAGAGACGCTGTTTATTTGGAGGTAAGGAGCGAGCAGGATCACAGGAAGATACTCATTCAATTAAAGCTGCATGATGCTGCTGAAAAGAGCTTTGTTCAGAGCAGCACAGGGGAGGTCCCTGCTCTCCACCTGCTAATGCATTCCACATACTGCTGCTACTTTCCAAACAAAAAAAACCCGTCAGCGGTGATTTGTGTAGAAGACAACCAGTCATGCGGGAGAGACGAAGAAAAAACAAACAAAGAAAAGGCCAAATTATAGAAGTGAGTAGAACGGCTCAGCACGCCCGCTCTCTTATCCCCGGCCCGTGCATCACCTTGCATCTATCTCCGGCTGACCTTCTGTCATATACACACATACACACACACACATACACACACACCTTCTCTCACATTCTCTGGCTAATCAACGCCCTGCTCCCAGTTCCATTCTGTTTTCTTCTTGCGGTTCACATTTTGACTGTGGGTCCTGAAAGCATGTTCATGGTAACTAGTTTCACAAAGCAACACTGGAGACTTGAGGGAAGCTTCACCTTTCAAAGCGACTGCGAGCTCAGTCCTGTCCTCTCTGGTCAATCTGACCAGGACACACATACACAATACACGCGACTCACACACTCGTGAAGAGCATATAGGCGTAAGGTTCAGTCAATCTCCAATTAACACACCAGACACAGGAGCAGGTTTGATCTATTCCAGCATACAGACTACTGCTTTCTCTTTTATCACATTAACACTTTCTCTAAAGCCTAGAAAGTTCATCTATCAGTTTTCGGTACACAGGGTCACAGAACTTGGGAGTGCCAACACATCACTGGGCACAAACACACACACAATTTAAAGATGCCGATCAGCCTACAAGACATGCCACTGGACTACGGGAGGAAACCGGAGTACATGGAGGAAACCCCTGAAGCACATAGAGAACCTGTAAACTCACATAAACACAGCACAGAAGCAGGACTCGAACCCCGGACCCTCGTCTAACGTCAGCCAGACTTTCAGAATGATGGCAGAAGGTCTGGGCTCTATAGCAGCTTTTATTACCCAAGAGGGTGTGTGACTGACATGTAAAGCAACCAATCACAGGGTCATGTTCAGGGAGGTGAGAATGTAAAGTCGATATAAAACTATAAAAACAGACCAGAATGCTACCGTAGATTGTTTAATTAAAAAAGTCGGGCAAATTAATGAGAAGTGAACTTCACATCATTTGGAAAATCCGGAATTTAGCTGATCCTCATAAGCACTTGTCACTTCAGCTTATTTCTTCCATGTGGGAAATACAGATGCACGATGACTTTGTTTCCAGGAGAAGCCTTAAAAAACACAACATGCTCATCTCCCAGAAATCCTGTAGAATGCAACCGATTGGATGACAACCTCAAATCTCCTGTAGTGTTTCCAATTTTTTTTGCATCAGACAAAAGTTCATGGGTGTGATGTGTGAGCCTGAGCCTGAGACTACCATGACCTCAGAGACATGAGGCAAACGTGCAAAGCCAAAGCAAATGCAATCCAAAAAGCCAATGCAGTTATTTAAAATGATAATTTCAGACAAAGTACATATCCGCATTTATATCATTTATATCAAATATGATACGAAATGCTCAAATCATATCATATAATACTTATACATATAAAAATAGTCAGCACGTTCGCCTCACACCTCCAGCGTCCTGGGTTCGAGTCTCGCTCCTGCTCACTGTGTGTGTGTGGAGTTTGTGCATGTTCTCCCTGTGCTTGTGGATTTTCTCCGGGTACTCCGGTTTCCTCCCACAGTCCAAAGACATGCTTCTAGGCTGATTGGAGTCTCTAAAATTGCCCGTAGTGTATGATTGTGTGAGTGAATGAGAGTGTGCGTGTGACTCCGTCCAGGGTGTATCCTGCCTTGATGCCCAATGATGCCTGAGATAGGCACAGGCTCCCCGTGACCCGAGAATAGTTCGAATAAGCGGTAGACGATGAATGAATGAATAATAATGCAACTGCTAATGAGAGCTGAAAACAAGAAGGAGCATCTTCTTTACAAAGCAATGGGTGTGTTAAATGGTCACCAGAACAAAAAAACAAAACAAAAAAAACCACACACATCCACATGTGTCATACACACGTACACATACAAATATGGTATTTATTCAGGAGCAGCATATTAGCAAACAAGACACACACTGGATTAATGCACGAAAAAGCCATGACTCTGAACCAACACAGTGCCCAAAGCAAGCCTGATAGCGATACACTCTCATTAAATCAGGTGTGATGACTACCCTTCCTCCAGCTGTGTGTATCTCACACACTCACACCCACCTGTTCTATCACACTAGCGCGCTCTCATCCACCAGTGTGCCTGAAGCGGTGTTTTATACAGGTACACAGTTTTCTCCTGCCAGCTCCACTAAAATGAAAACACCATTAACTGATTTTAGAGACAGCAATTAGCCTAATTAGCATCTCGTTACACTCATCCATCATTAACATCTCCATGCCTCACACAGACTGTAAGAAATTACAGTATATGTATATTATTAAAACAAGGCTAATCGTATTTAGTGGTAAGATTTAAGCCCAATAAAGAGCTGAAGGGGTTTTAAATAAGATAAGAGATAAGGTGTGTAAGCTTTAAGAGAATAAAATGGAGATAAAGTGTCAGTATTTGGTTAAAGAGAGATGAGGATGATGCTGTGTGTTTATGTAGTCAGGATATCCATTACAAGTGTAAATATTATAGCAGTGTTAGAGTCAACAATATCAACATACACCCTAATACACAACTCACAAACATCTACATACCATAATACACAGCTCACACACATCACACACACACCCTAACACACATCTCACACACCCTAACACACATCACACACACCCTAACACACATCACACACACCCTAACACACATCACACACACCCTAACACACATCACACACACACGTCTTACAGACCTTAACACACATCGTACACACCCTAACACACATCTCACACACATCAACATACACGCACGTGCAAAAGAGCAGCTGTTCTAGACAACCTGTCTGTGTTTAGAATCATAACAGTTGAATATGTGCTGTGTAAAGATACTGATCTAAACCAGTATGTGTGCAGTATACAGTTATCACACGTGAGATCATCACAAATCCTTCAACATCTCACCAGTATGCTGATGTCTGAAACACGAGTCAGCATTATTTTCTGAATTAGCTGGCATTTAATTCCGGTCATCATTTTGGACGGACGTTTATACGGAGACTTTTTGCAGCCAGGAACCTTTAAGAATTTCCAAGGAGCTTCTTATGGCTATAGGACAGATTTCATTGAACTGAATTCAATTCTATTTTATTTGTCTAGTACAAAACATGGGCCTTGTCACAAAGCAGCTTTACAGGAATATAAAAATTCAGTGTTAAATATGAGCATTGAGTCTCAGAGATGGGAAACGAGTCTTAATGGTGAGCATTCCATCTCAGAGAGATGAGCATTATATGTACTGAATTTAACTGTCTCTGTAGAGCATGTCTGTTTAACACTATACAGCACTCTGAGACTCAGTGTTAATGATCACCTGAGCCACTAGCTTACATCCACTGCAGCTACTGAAACACCTTTTCATCTCTCATTATGTCAGTGTGCTAGAACTGATTAGTTTGAACCGGTGGTCTGGTCTAAAGAGATCAACCACAGGAACAGTACGAATGAACGGCTCCAGTTGACTCAGTGGCTAGTGCTTTAATTTAATCCAATCTTGCTGGAGACAGTAAGAGACAGTAGGAGTGCTGGTGTGCTGTCAGGCTTTAACTGACTAAAGGAAAGAGAGCTGAACAGTAAAGCAGCAAAAGCAGGTTATAGCCTCGCTGGATGTAAACGTAGAGGGTTGCTGGGAAACACAGCCGACCATGCGCTATAGGTACATCTGAACTGGGAAAAAACAAACAAAAAAAAACAAAGACTGATTTGATTTTATTCTATAACAATCACATTAAAATGACACCCCAGTATGCTGTATAAAGCTAGGCTATCTGAGCTGCATGGGATTGCTGGGTATAGCCTATAATTGGTATAAATCAGAGGTGTCTGGTGGAGGGGGTGAGGGGTTAGCTGCATCCTCTATGGCTTGTTTTCAAGAACCATGCTGTTCCCCTGCTAATAGCATGCTAATGAGATTCCCGATGCTAGACACACAACACATCCGACAGACGATGCTAGGAGGGGGTGCGCATCGCTACTTGATTACTTCTGATGCTTTTTATGCCGGCTTTGAGATATGTCTGTTCTTTATTAAACTGGGGCCTCTGAAGCCTGCCTTCGCTGTACTGTACTAATATAAAAGAGAAGCATCCTGAAGCCATAGGCAGCTCATAACCACTTCCTAAACTCAATAAAGCATAGAAAAGTACAAGGCCTTTTTTTCTGAATACGTCAAATGATTTTTCATAGAAAAAAAATTTAACAGATGATATTTGCTTGTGCCCTCAAATGAATCAATAATAAATGATGATACTAGAAGGATTGTAACAATACCCTTTAAAAAATATAAATAAAATACAGTAGTGATGCTGCAAATGTTTCATCAGATACATTAATTACGTTTATTGGAATCCTAATAATCCATTAAATCTAACTGGAATTAAAAAAAAAACAGAAACATTTATATATTAGGGATATAACAACCCTGAGAACTTTCTAAATATCTCCTCTATCTTCGCTTGACTTAAAATGTTTATTTCTTCAGCACTCTGGCTCCTGAAATACTTACATCATTCCTGTTTGTCTTGTCTTAAGTCTCCGTCTGCTGTATTGATCTTTTCAGCACTGTGGTTTATTGTCTGTTGTTTATTAGTGCATGTCTATAAGTTTGTATGTAATGTATCCTTGAACTTTGGAATTAAATAAATAAAACGTCTTCTTCATTCTCTTCATCTTCTTCTTCTTATTATTACGGCACTCATGTTAAAATTTGTGTGTGTCTCTATAGTTTGGTTTAAAGCAGGTGTAGTCTAAACTAGAATATTCAATCTGCTCTAATCTCTGCCTCGATGCCCCCGGAAATACCTGACAACCCTGAAAAAAAAAACAAATCCCTGAGGCTGAAATACCAGCAGCATCAGCACCGTCTGTGATTTCAGGGTCCGACGGTTCCATCAGTCGAGTTCATAACTGATGTGAACTAGTGATGTGTGTGGGACTGGTTTTTAATCCTACAAAATCTCGCCCGCATGAAAGCAAGAATCCTGCAACCTTCAGTCTGAAAGATATCCTACAAACTTCGAGGCCAAGCTGAATAAAATTTCTCTTTGAACAAATGAGGTACACATGAGGTCAGAAGTTTATATAATCTGAATCCTTGCAGAATCTGAAGAATGTTCATGTTAAGCATTTAGTTTATGTTCTGTAGTTCTGTAGAATGCAGTTCTGTCCTGAAAAATCTGTTTCACATAACTGATGTGAAAATATCATTTGCAAAACACAATAATAACTACATTTACATGAAAAAAAGTTTACACTCACATGATTCTTCATACTGTGCTATGATATGATGACTTTTGATGTTTTTATATTTGGGGATAGTCCCTTGTTTGTCCTGAGCAGGTAAACTAACCCACTGTTTTTCAGAAAAATCAATCAGGTCCTGCACTTTATTAGGTTTTCCAGCATCTTCTGCATATTTGAACCCAACAGAGGCTGTATGATTTTGAAGTCCATCTCTGAGGAAAGCTGAGAGACTCAGCTATTGAAGAAGGCAACACGGTACATTAAGAGGGGGTGTAAACTTTTGAACAGGATGATTGGTGTAAATTATCATTTTGCCTTCTGGGAAACGTGTAAATGCTTTACTGTTAATAACGTCTGAAGGACAGAAATAAATAAGAAAAATAAGATCTTAGAAAGAAAGAAAATAATATCAATTTACACCAGTTATCCTGCTCAAAAGTTTACACCCCCTGTGTCAGGTACAAGTCTCTCATTTGTCCTCAATGTGAAGAGATGGGTCTTCAAATTAAACAGCCACCATTAGTAATTAATCAGGCATTCTTGAACGGTGTTTTTAATACTGGTAACATAAGAAAATGGGTAAAGGCTATAACATCTGCTTTAGCAAAGATAAAGTTTGCATTTTCAATTTTTCAACAACCAGAGCATCCCTTCTCCTGAACGTCACAATAAAAAAAATCAAGACGTCTGTTTAATAACGACATTAGGATGATATTTCCTTCTCAGTAAAGTCATTTCAAACTAGCTTGTTACACTAACTAGCCTCACATATAGGTGCTAATATCTGAGACTCATCAAACCTTCACCATATAAGCAATTCCAATACAGAACTACACCATCAGAAATGTTAAGATTTTTATTTTCAGAATGATTTCCATGTGTTATCTAGTTATCACATCCATCACTACACGTTACTTTAGTAAAGTTGGTCTCATTAATACTAACAAATTAAATGGCAGCAGCTGCAAAGATATGGAGACAAATACAGTATATGGAGAAAAAAATCTGTCAACCTTCAATATGCAGCATATCAGTGTTTACATCACACATTTA
This sequence comes from Hemibagrus guttatus, assembly GCA_033459395.1. Taxonomy (NCBI): domain Eukaryota; kingdom Metazoa; phylum Chordata; class Actinopteri; order Siluriformes; family Bagridae; genus Hemibagrus; species Hemibagrus guttatus. Next base: position 21,727,757 of record JAUCMX010000006.1, read on the forward strand.
ATATTTATACACTGTATCAGAGCAGTGCAGCAGCTGAGCATGCTGTTAGCATTAACTGAGATTTACATCTCAAATTCTGATCTGCTGAGTGAATGAACACACACACGTCACCAGCCACACCCTTCCAACCCTGTCCTTGACCCATGGCAGGCAGCTGCTCCTCTCTTAATTGCACAGCAGACAAAGACTAAAGAGAGAAAAGGGAGCTGAAACAGATAGGAGGCTAATTATACTCGGTGCTCCCGGCACTCCTGACCTCACTTACACACTGCATCTGCTCTTTGTCTCCGTCTCTGTCACATGATGACAGCAGGGGATAAAAGAGCGAGGGAAATGAGGTTCTCTTGCCTGATACCAGACAGCAGCCCGCGGCAGGGGCCTTCTCTGAGTTTCAGTATGATGACAACACCGCGGCTATGTGTGTCTTTGTGAGTGTACAGTGTGTGGGTGTAGGTTTGTGTGTCTGTGCATTTCAGATTCGGTACGATAATAATGTGAGTTTCAATAACAGCTCATTTGGGAAGAACCGGTTAGTTGTTAAATGACCCTGACACACATCGTGCTCCTTGTTGCCTTGGTGACAGGAATCACTGATATTTTTTTTCCTCTGCAATTTGACTCTGCACTGGTATCTGTAGAGCTTCATGAGATTTTAAAAAGGTGCATAGTGATGACTTCCACTGAGAGAATTTCAGATAAGAAACTTGTTCAGCTCTTTAGAATTATCCAAATCTGCTCCGACTATTAAAATCAGCCTTTGCGCCTGGTGTTTTGAAAAGAGAATCGGTAAGCGCTGGAGACGAGTTCTTCTGGGTCTCATCACTTATATGTACACACTTTCAGAGGAGGGAGGACCGCTCATTTTATTATGAATCCAAATGTTACACAAATCCATCTAAGGAATTGCAGGAAACATGAGACAATAAACGAGAGAGGGGGTAAGTTATGGGGAAGAGGAGATGAGAAATAAAGCAGGTTACTGTAGGTGGTGAAGGATGAAGATTTATCTGGCAGTGAACCATTGAGAACATCCATCAGTAAAGGTTTTACATTAAATGAAATTGATGTTGACATTGAAATAGAAGACAACAAACTTTCTTCACACCAGCAGGTGATAGAGACAGAAGAGTAGGAGTGATGAGGACAGAAAAAGACAGAGAAAGAGAGAGAGGGATGCACTTTGGGGAAGCTTAGTGCCAGTGGTGGGTGTAGTGTATGAAAGCCTGCATTGGAGCCCTGTAAAGCTGCACTGATGCTAAGATACCACTGTGCAGAAAGCGCTGGCAATATCTGAGCACTCTTCACTAGGAATTATATATGGCGCTGAAACCACAAGAGAGCTACAGTCCAGCCTCTCTGAGAGTCTGATATGGTCAAAGTATAAATACATGCTTCACGGGATATGACCAGAAGCTTAAAGGGATCAGAGCACGGCAACACACCCTGAAATAATTGGCCTTAACTGTCCTAGAAGATGGATGAAACTCTCACACACCTGGACAAAGGGTTTGGTTTGGGCATGCGTCTGAACTTGGCTTTAGACTTAGCAACGGATTAATAGCGGAGCATTACGAGACTCTTATCGTTGGGATAATCAAGCAGTCATTAAAGGGAAAGTGTAACAGGATGTTTGGGTACAAGAGGCCTGTAATCCAATTAAACTGATCAGCTGATTAGCCGTACCTCTGTTTCTCAAATCAGGGAAGAAGATAAAGCACAGTTTGGCACTTTGGGATGAAAACAATGAGACACAATACATCTCAGCCAATCAGGAGTGGAGTGAGTGACAGCATGCTGCCAATTAATCAAGTAAGTGTCAGCTCTGCAGCTCTGAATCAACCATCTGACACTAAATGTGCTCGATAAAGTTGCTGAGATGGTTATTGGATCTGGCATTATAATAAGTTGCAGCATCATACCTTTCAGAGTTCATCATCTTATTGAAGAGGTTTTTGAAACACATGTACACAAAAAAGGACAAAATCGCAAGCCGGGACACCAAAACACAATAAACAAGATGGAAAGACATGAGACGTACCTGACACAGGGCAAGCCAAATCCTGAAGTCATTCATCATTAGCTCACTAGGAAAGTGTAAAATCCAACATGTTTCCCAGTCCCGTGGTTTGGTTTATTCAATTCATAGCGACATACCAACTTGTTTTGTAATAGTCACTAAGGAGTTATAGCTTTTTGCTGGTTGTTAAACTTACTCATCTGCTTTGCAACTGCAAGTAAACAAAACAAAACAAACACCCCTTCAAAATCTGCTTGTCAAGTGCAATGTCAATAGTGGAAGATAGAACGGATAAGAAAATAAATTACTGTTATAAACAAGGCTGCAAACATAACATAGCTGAACTCCAATTCCTTCCTGTCCATCTCTCCATGAGCCAAACCTCCTGCTCTTTCACCCTTTAGCTTAGCTGTTACGTCTGGCCATATCACTGAGCTGAGGAGTCTGGCCCTTGTCTCTAAGCCTGTTACAGTAGTGCTTGAATCAGCAGAAATATGCATGGAAAAGTGATTACTTCCCAAGACGCACAAAACACAAACATCCTGCACTCCGGCTCTCCCAGTAGAGAGGCAATCAGCGGCATGGCTAGCATGGTTGCTACAGAGACTTGCTTACCGCTCCCACATTAGCATGAGAGCACAAAAGCAGCCAGAGGCTCTTTGATGCACTTTCCTGTAATTTGTTTAGATTTGGGACTTTTAACCAGAAGGAATTATGAAGGCTTTTTTTCTGCGACTCTTTGTAATTTAGAAGCCGCTAAAACACACAGATGAAAACGTTCTCTGGTGAAGCGACAAAAACACTCCGTCTTTATATAACACAATGTGTTCAAGACAGAAAAGCAGGACTGGAAGAAGAACAAGGTCTTTTAAGTCGATCAACATTAACATAAAGCAGCCGTGTGCCAGCTTCAGGGTTTAAGCATACCTATAAAATTTCACTCGCTAGTGTTTACCAGCAAAAGCACGGCTGGTGGCTTTATTTTTAGCTGGCAGGGATCAGACGCTATCAGTTTCATCCTCATTCAAAATTCTAATTTCATGTTTGGCTACGATAAGGCCTGAAATGCATCATGTTGGAGAGCAGTCACTGGGTGTAGAAGTGCACTAGAGGGCTTGGCACCCAATCTATCTCACTACTCTCCTCTCCATCACTCTGTCTCTTTACTCTATCAGTCTCTCAGCCCTTCAGATATCCTTCCACAGCACGCTCTTCAAGCCCACCCCCTCATCTTATTCCACTCTTTTATTCAAAAAGCTCTACAGACACAGATGGTCAAACCTACTGACCAATTAAACATGTCCCGGAGGAAGGGCATAGTTACTGTCCAACCACCTGATCACAAAGACTGACTAAGTTATGTTTATGCATGAGGCTGTGTGCGTGTGTGTGTGTGTGCGCTTGTGTGTGTGTTTAAATGAATATGTATGGTTGGTTCGACAGTACACATATGTCTAAATTAGGCTGAAGGAATTCTGTATTCTGTTTTGCAGATTTATACTCATTTAATTCTTGAAAGGGACGTGTTTCTTGGCCATATCACACAACTATTGCTGCTATATGTTGTTGTTGTTCTTTTGGCTGCTCCCTGTTTGGGGTCACCACAATGGATCGTTTGGTCTGCATGTTTTGATTTGGGACAGGTTTTACTACTGATGCCGTTCCTGACGCAACCCTCCCATTCATCCGGGCTTGGAACTGGCACTGAGAGTTAACTCTTCAGTGGCTGGGCTAGCTCCCTGCCCAGGGATCAAACCCAGGCTATAGCAATGAGAGCACAGGATCCTGCCGTTGAACCACCAGGAGGCCAACTACTGCAGCTGTATAATCCAGAAAATAATTCAGCAGCTTATAATAATAAGCTCCACTCTTCTAGGAAGGCTTTCTACTAGATGTTGGAACATGGCTATGGGGATCTGTGTTCATTCAGTTACAAGAGCGTTAGTGAGAGCAGACACTGATGTTGTGTGTGGGAATTCTGGTTCAGTGTTGCAGAGGTCCAGTTCATCCCAAAGTGGAATTCAGTGGGGTCGAGGTCTGGGCTTTGAGACTTCTTCGACTCCAGCTCCAAACAATAAATTGTGTGGTCATGGACCTCACAGAGGGAGTGTCACGCTGGAACATGCTTTGGCTCGACCCTTATCTCCAATAGAGGGGAATTCTTAAAGCTACAACATACAAAGACATTCAACAACATTCATTCATTCATTGTCTACCGCTTATCCGATCTATTCTCGGGTCACGGGGAGCCTCAGGCGTCATTGGGCATCAAGGCAGGATACACCCTGGATGGAGTGCCAACCCATTGCAGGGCACACACACACACTCTCATTCACTCACGCAATCACACACTACGGACAATTTAGAGATGCCAAATCAACCTAAAATGCATGTCTTTGGACCGGGGGAGGAAACCGGAGCACCCGGAGGAAACCCCCAAGGCACGGGGAGAACATGCAAACTCTACACACACATGGTGGAGGCGGCAATCGAACCCCCAACCCTGGAGGTGTGAGGCAAACGGGCTAACCACCAAGCCACCGTGCCCCTTCATTCAACAACATTGTGTGCTTTAAACTTTGTGACAACCACATATTTGTGTGATGGTGTCCACAAAGTTTTGACCATGAGTGGGGAAAAAAAGCAATCCGGATTGTTAAAGAAATTATGTAAGTACTAATAAGTGACAATTTCATGGTATCATGGACATTGGGTCAATAATCCCTGAGCAGTTTCATTAATAAACAGCCACACTGCAGGATCACAGTAGAGCCAACAGAGCGCAGCTGAGCAGAAGCCAGATCCGGGGATTGAGGGTAATAACCTAATAGACCAAAACCTCCATACAGACAATGGCAACAGATGCATTCACTTACTGTCCATCTGAGCCCCAAGCAGCTAGAAAGGGCCGGGGAAAGGAGGGGTCTGTGTCTGAGACTGGGTCCACCTGAAAGTGGGCACGTGAGGCAGTGTGCGAGTGTGTGTGTTTGTTGTTCTGTCTTTTACACATCACTCAGGGCAGTAAGAAACACCATGGTCCATCAACAACATAAAAAAGCAATGTGATGAACTGTGTGTGATGGATACAGGTAAGACCTGATATAAAACTAGTAATGATATCTTCTCCCCTAGTCCAAAGCACATACATTTGATAAGACAATACCTGTAAACATATATCATTAGGGCCAAAGCACAGTATATAATAATAGGCTATTACACTCATTCAAAGCATTAACTGTGGATTTACAACCATGCTAGTGGACCTCAAGGCTGATTAATTCTGCACGCATAACACGGCGCTTTTTCATACATTTTAAACAAACGATCCTAGACATAAATCAGAATTTTCAATTCCAAATAACGAAGAGAGTGATTAACTTTTTTATAGGTGTGGCTCAAGAGTTAATGTATTTTAATAAGCTGGGGATCGTTGAACATTGATTCAGGGTCTTATGGAGAACTTCAGAATCATTAACCATGCACCATTGCACATTTTATTTGCACCCATAGTGTGCCTGATTTAATGGACTGTTTATATATAATGTGTATGTGTGTGTGTGTGTGTGTTTGCACCCATGCATATATTATGCTTTTGAGCACAATAAAGCAGGCATTTGCATGGAATCTGTATTCGATACTGGTCCTAATCCTCATGTTTATTTATTGGACTTGCATGTGATCAGGGAAACATAGACAGGTAAGTTTTTTACGTCTTTAATGACCGGGACTCAGCTGAACTAGCTGGCTGGAAGTGAGAGTATAAAGATTTTGTGTTTTAGACACTTATGTTTCTGATGGTAGATTGTATGCAGTGTGTAAAGTGATTAGAGATTTTAGTAATTAACCACCGTCAATGAAAATCAGCAAACAATCTGTATTTGAATATGGTAAAATATTTCATGGTGTATTACTCTGCCAGCATCTCAACTGATGTCATTTAGCTCCAAAGAAAGCTGGCTGATATTAAAAAAAATAAAAAATAAATAAAAAGCCAAACACATCCCATTTATATCTTCGGTTACAAAAACTATTTTTCCTGCAAGTTGTCCATGTCTATTAATCACATACAAAAATGATCCACATGAAGAAATCCCCTACAATATACAATGCTCTTTTTTACACTGGGCATGGCAGCATTGTTTACTTTCAGCAGGATCTTCAAGTTATTTTATTTATGAAGGACATTAATTTTTTAGCAGTTTGCAAACTTAGTGGCCACTTAAGCTCCAACTTGGCTTTGACAGAGCGTACATCCTACTGGTACAAATGCCTGCTGGAAAAAATTCATAAGAATTCAAAGCTACCTTGTAAGATTAAACTAGAACTTATTTATCCATAATGGCTTTCACTTACTGCTCTATAACTCTTCTGTGAGCGCCGAACAACAGTCAGAAAAGGTGATGAGCCTGGGGATAATAACGAGCAACAGTAGGCTCTATCAAAGCAGATGGAAAATGATGACCGGATAGGGAGAGGCATACTGATGGGACATATGCTAATAAACTAACACTGAGGGCACCTTGAGCTGTGATTCATGAAATGAAAAATAAAGCAGTTGGCAAACCCTAACTACTCACACAAGGACATTATTTGGGATCACTGTATGCTGAGGGAAAACACTCACTAAATGTATTCTCAAGCCATTCATATTCACATTTTTTTTTATTTCAGAGGATTTATTGAATTCATTAGTTAGTACAGAGGAGATATGAACGCCTGAGGCGTAGTGGTTTAATCAAATCAAAAGTGCTGTGATAAAGGAACACTTTGGCCCATTTTCCCCAAAGTAAAGATGAACCTTGTTAACATCCTCATAATATAAACCTATTAAGTATCACTCATTAGCTGAGAGCTTGTTACAGGAAGTTCTTTTGCCTCCCAGTCACATTATACTATCACAAGTTGGCTAAGAGCCAAATGTAGTTCTATCAAAATCACAGTGTAGGGAGGAGGAGAAGTGTGGCTGCTAGAGGACATGAAATCCACCAGCACTGCCATCCTGATGCTCCAGGTCCAGAGTAGAGTAAAGAATCCCCAAGGAAAAAACTGGTAACGGTTTTTGCATATCTGAACTTGTTAAGAAGTTGGAGTCAGAGCACTGAGTCAGCCATGATGCAGAGCTCCTGGAACAGAGAGGGTTAAGGGCCTTGCAACAGTGGCAGCATGGCAGTGCTGGGGTTTAAACCCCTGAGCTTCTCAGCAGCTTCTGAGAACGGGTCGATACAGAACAGTTCCACTGGAATATGATCACGCACCTTCCCACTGAAGGAACACAAGAACGTTTGGTGTCTTTCCATCCTTTAGTTCCAGGGTCTTAGTACCAGAAACCTTTTAAGCTCCTGCTCCAATGTAGGTGCCTTTCTGCAGATCAGACTCTGTGAAGATGCTACTATCTGACTGGTCAAATGTAAGTGCTACAGGATGACAAAATTAATAAATAAAAAGTTAATGGATGATGAGAGATGACTAAAGACAAAGAGCTACTTCCTAAATGCTTCTGTTTTTACACAAACGGTGAAAAACATCCCAGCAATGGATTGTGCACATGCTTCTAGTGGCAGGCTGCTCACAGTGCATTTTTAGGATTATCAGGTATAAAAAGACACATTACCATCAACATTAGAAACGACCAACAAGGAAATTTTCTTGTACTTTAGCTTGAGGATGAAACGTTGGCTCTGTAGCACAGCGCTCACAATGCTGGAGCCTCACTGGAAACGTGCCCACTGTCTCCACCTGTGCCAAACCACACCACCCCATTAAAAAAAGAGTTTAAGCAATACAATTCCCACACAATCTATCTCTCTTTCACAGACTAACTGTAAGGGAGAATCCCAGCCTGATTTCCCCTGAACGCTAGGCTTTATTCCAGACCTCTATACGATCAACACAACAAATCCTGAACAGTTCAACAGTACTTCCTTTAAAGACCTGAGCATAAATAAATGTCTTTATTACTTAAACCTGTCAATTATTCTTAAGTGTTTAAGTTCATACAGTGCCTTTAGATGTATCCTGTCACAGGATTGCAGGTTGAAGTAAAGACGAGGAAAAATTTAATCTCCGTTGCTGCTCGGGAACATCACAATTTGTGTTTGCAATGTCTGCAGCTCTCTCATATACTATTCACCTCCTGGTGCTCAGGTTCTATTCTTCCTTCACAGCAGCAGGCTTGCCAGTTGAAAATTTGTCTTTCTTCAAGCCCAAGTTTTTTTTTTTTACTTGTTTTTCCCCCCCTACCAATCCCTCGAGCTACTCATCATTCAGGGTACCACCTCATTTGGCTTCCTCACTGTACACTCCGCTTCCTCCACGGCCGTGTAGCAGCTCCTAGCTGCCGGCCATGGAGCTCGTTCAGAGTAAATTACTGCCCTCTAACATCTGTCAATTACTGCTAACACAGATCTGGTCATGCCCAGAGGAGGCTTCTGAGAAGGTTTAAAGCCAGGCTAATGTCGTTATGCCAGGAGTCCTTTCCGGCAGCCAGTGGGATCTTCAGGGAAATGGCTGAGCAGCAGCAATGAAATCACTTTCTTTCTGGAGTTGAGCCAAGCTGAGATTCATGACAAGCAAACACTCTGTTTGAGGGAAGACCAGGGCTGAGATTAGACATAATGGTGAAGTGGCCAGTAGATAATAGTAATGAGACTGTCCAGAAAAATGCAGAAAGGTTAAGAATGCTGTTTGAAACATTTCTCATTTAATATTCAGATCCAATTCCTTACTCATGCACTGGTTTAATAGACTTACAGCCAGATTCTTCACTTCAAACCCAAAATCTTTTAAGCACCGCATGATGATTCTCTCTCACACCTTCTGAACTATTAATGGCACTTTTAATGAGAAGAAACATTTTCCACTGAGAGTGTAGAAGCATCTGAGTATCTGAGAATGGGTTGATGTGAACAGGAAGAAAAAAAGCACAGCTAAAAAGAAAAGAATGGACAGAACAGAACCGGCAGGATAGAGACGGTGGAATTGACTTTGTGCTGATTTTCTAAATGGGTTCAAAAGAGATAGGCAGTCTCTTGCATCACTCGGATTTCCTCACGCTGATTTCAGCAGAGCCGTTCTGCATTCGCACTTCCCACGCACACAATCTACATCGCATCTGTCGGTCTCTGCTCCTCCCCACCATCATTCCATCACGGGCGGGAAATTAAGAGCTGCTCATTCAGTGCTTCCCCTGTGATAACCATCACGTCTCTTAATTTACGCATTTGCCATCATCAAGTCATCATTCTTGTGGGTAATAACCGAAAAGCGATCTCAAACGAGGACATGGAAAAGACAAAGAAAATAATGGAAGTAATAATAATAGAGGTAATAAGTCATGGCAAATGCAGCTCAAAGTTTCTGGCTAAAAGAACTGGCGATACATATAGAAAATGTGACAAGCTCCGCTCTGCTCTGCTGTTACTACAAGGCGAGCTCGTGCCTCAGGCACTTCAGGATATGAGTAAACTGTCACTCTTTTCAATTAATGCTCTCTACATCTACCAGCTGAAAATAATGGCACACTGTTGCTAATTCCTATTCTATACTTTCTACAACCCTTTTAACACAAAATGTATGTATTGCGTTGAATGCAAACATGACACGCTGGGAGCTTGCTTGTGTAGCAGTTCCTCTAAGCATTTAATACCATGACAACGTATTCAACCTTCCTCATATATGCAAGGTTCTACCAGAGTGATTAGAGTGGAACCGTAACTAGATTAACTAGAGTGGAACTGGACTGTTTTATTGCTCCAGCTCATTATATGTTCACAACATCTGGTGACATTTTAGAGAGATTAAGTTAATAACCATATTAGTAATAAGGGGTAGAAAGGGCCAGGGTTATGTACAGGACCAGCTTGCTGTTTGTCAGCTGTACTCGCAGGATGTGTTTAGGACTACACACCTGGAGACAGAGAGTGAAGCCACAGCATTGGTCCTGTTTACACAGCACTACTTCCATCACTGCTGCTACTCCATAAAATAATCAAGCACACACACACAAACACACACAGAGAGAGAACATGCTGCATCCTGACTGCTAGGATTCTCCTCACTTTATGCTCATTAATGCTTGGGAAGAAGTGCAGCAGAGCTTTATCATGGGCTGTGTTTCACGTATACACTGCTGGGAAGATGGGGGGGAGGAAGGAAGGAAGGAAGGAAGGAAATTAAAAAGAATAGAATAGAAGAAAAGAAAGAACAGATGAAGAAAAGTGAAAAACATAAGAAATGAACGAGAAAAGGAAAAAAAAAAGAAAAGAAAAAAAAAGAACCCTGTTTGGATCAATTCCAGAATCTAATCAGCTCATCTGCTGGTTACAAAGATAACGGTATATAAATCCTCAGAGAAAAATCCTCATCGCCTTTAGAGATGGAGAAAGGAATAAGGAGCAACACAGAAGAAAAAAGAAGTAAAAGGAAAAAGAACCGCCAAAAGAGTAATAGATAAGTAAAAAGGGAAGAATGTGAGAAATATGAAGAAAAAGTAGAAAAGATTAAAACAAGAAAATGTAAGAAAATAAAAGAGAGGAGTGGATAAAATAGAGAGGACTGTACTGTGTCAGTATTGATGAACGTGTGAATGTGTCACTCATCTCCAGTAGCTCAAAAAACCAGCATGATCCAGTACAGGCTAGTACTTGTCCTTACAGGCCGTTTTGTGTGTGTGTGTGTGTGTTTGTGTTTGTGTTGTACAGGTGTATCAGGTTTGGGCTGGTAGAACATGAACCCAGCAGGAAGTCAGGAGCTGCATTTCCCACTCATTAGTAATCATCACTTACACACCGCTGAGGACACACTACACCCCATGTGCATCAACCACAGTTCACTCAGCCATTGTGTGTGTGTGTGTATGTGTGTGTGTGTGTGTGTGTGTGTGTGTGTGTGTGTGTGTGTGTGTGTGTGGTGTCTCTCAGTGTTTTTGATTTGATATGTGTGTGATGATACGTGTGTGCATTTGGATCTTATCTGTAAGATTTTTCCCCCCTCAGCCCTTCCCTTTAAATACAAAACAAAAGCATAGTAAGCTGATCCAACACTTATTCTTCCTCACTCTCATGCTTTCACTCTTTATTGTCCTTCCTTACTCTATCTAGCACTTCCATTCTCAGATCCGGGTGAAGCTGCTTTTGCGTGCCGCTGGAGAGGGCGAGGGAGAGGGAGTTAATCTGGTCTTTAGAGAGAGTAGATAAGAGGAGATCACCAGCATGCAGTGGAAACTTTAGAAGAAGAATGCACAGGGAGGAAAGTCAGAGCAGAGCCTTTGCGTGCACACACACACACACACACACACACACACACACACACACACACACAGCACTACTCTGCTCACTAAAAGGACTGCCACTGTTCTTGCAGTTCTTGGTCATCCTGTCAGAGAGAGGGAAGAGTATGTGGACTGTTTCTGTGACCAGTGAAGAGAGTGGATGTGGGCTGTCAAAACAAAGATGTGTCGAAACAATTCACCCAGAGAGCCAGTATTTGCTCAGTGTAGGTTCTCACACTGTCACAACGCGATAGTGGATACACAAACACACCCACATGCTCATCAAAACACCAATGCTTCAGATAAGGAGGGCAAAAAACAACCCTCAACACACACACACCCACATGCACGATCAATATCTTATTAGAGTGAGCTGACGCAGTGGACTTCAGTGAAACTCTGAAATGTGCAGTTCATCAAACCCTCCGTCTCTCAAGAGCTCAACACACTGAAGTAAATGCTATTCATCAAATCAATCCCAAAAAAACCCTCAACTCCAAATCCTCTTTTTCTGTTCAGTGTGACATCACCAAGGACAGTGAAAAAAAGAGAAAAAGACAAGAATCGACTGTTTGGGAATCTACAACTGCATCATCACACGTCCTCAGAGAAACAGGCTGTTACATGCATCGATGGCACTCAGTGAAGCAGATGGGGTAGTCATTTCTGTCACTCAGTGAAATGGTTTATCTCTGTAACGCATTGCTCTCGTCATCTGATACCAAATACTCATGTCATTTACTGTTAAGGAGAGACCATTTTATCCTGAGTGGTGCAGATACGTCTGATAGCTTCACTCTTTTCATGTCATCTCTCAGTGGTGCTACTCACCCACAGTCCTTTGGCTATATAGAGCGAAGCCTGCTTTACCATTTGTTTCCCAGTAAGATGCCAATACTAGTTCAGAGAACCAGCAGATATTTTGTCGGTTACATCATCAGTTTTCTAATTCTTAAATAGCATGTCAGTCATTTCCAACCTTCAGCATCTACACAGCAGAAACAATGTTACAGACAATAATTACACACATGAGACCCATATAGGGCTGGAGCAATCATAAATTCATTAGCTATGTGAAAGCTTGACTGGAAACATGCAGGTTAATGTAATTTAAACACATGACCTCATATGACAACCCAGTATCAATTTAGATGTGTTAATGGTGGCTAATGAAAATAAACAAATACTCAAACAGCTAAAGACAGGAAGAGTCTGTGTAGCCGTACTCCTCGTCCCCTTCTGACAATGCCTTGGATGTCCGTGTCTCTATTTTCATCAGACACACAGTTAGCAGAGGTGTAGGACAGTCCTGCACTGCGTGGTTCTGATGCTCAGGTTCTGTACTGGTTTCATGTCCCTGTGGGATGCTGTTAAAAAGTGTGTCATATGTAGTGAGGAACAGCATACTCCGGACTGTACTGGTATAGGAAAATAATGTACAGTGCTTTGGGGGGTGTAATGTAGCATAACATGTAAATAGAGTGCCACAAACCTCCACCCTATCACCCCAGCCCCTACCCAATCACCCCTAACCCCAATCCCATTGCCCCAATCCCTATCCCATCACCTCAAACCCAACCCCAATCACCCCCAATCCCATTACCCTCAACCCCAATATCCTCAACCCCCCACCCCAAATCCCAACCCCATCAGCCCAACCCTAATCCCATCACTCCAACCCCATCAAGTATTCATATATTAACAAGCAACCTGTCATACATGTTATAGTTAGATGTAATAATGTGGAATGTCTGAGAGACAAACTTGTTCCTGTTCTCACCTATTTATAAGAGGTGAAACATCTTTCCCTCACCAGCCTCTCTTCTCTCTCCCTCTCTATCAAAAACACAGCTTGCCATTTAACAAGAAACCAGAAAGTATAAACTCTTGTCCTGTTGCCTTTAATACACCGATAAACTCCGCAAAACACAGTGACTGTTACAAAACACTTATAGCTTAGACTCCTTCCATAAAAGATAAACAACTGTCTACTAATAAAAAAACCCACATTGCCACATAACACACTGTTAAACAAGCCCTTAAAGAAAAAAAAAACCTGTTTATTATTAGTCTTAGATTATGTGGATCATCTGCTGTGCAGTCTCTGTGGATGAGCTGTTACTATAGAAACTATTATGCATTAGAACAAGGGCATTAATATTAACCTTTAAAATGAACATTAAGCTGAATCTACAATGCTTTTAAACGACCAATCAGATTTGAGCATGTGGTATAAGCTTACATTTATTTAACCAGTATAAATAGTTTCTAAAGATGAGTAGGATGCGCTGCTGGTTAATGGGTGTAGTGCAGCAGGCGGTGTGAGCAGTGCAACAAATCAAGCAACTACAATGAGCTATGTTTAAGCAGAAATATAAAAAAGTACAAATTGCTTTCCGAAAGTCAGTAAGGTGTTGTTTTTTTCTTTTGTGGATCATTGAACTGAAGAAAAAGAGTCTTCTCCAAATCCCACTATCGAACTACTAATTACAGCTGAATAATAACCTAATAGCCTGCTCGTATAATCTGCTTGGACCGGGCAGCCAGGCTACAGATCTGTCCACACCTTAGAGACATTTTACTTTTTTTCTAATTAAATGACTGCAATTTAAAGCAAGTTTTCGAATAAATGAATTAGCTCTAAATTAAGCTATAAAAATTGTCAGAAAAAGGTTGTTTGTAATATGCATTAATTTGTATTGCCTCCCACATTGTTCAGGATTAATAAGGAAATTTCCTAATGCACAGTTAAAACTGGATATTATATCTAATTATTAAAATAAATTATCGTCAGAAGAATTAAATATTTAACTTTAATTATTGAACAATTTTGACCAAACTAAGTGCATTATCATAGTCATATTTTTTTTTAGTTTTAGGAAGCAGAACATTACCCATAGCAAAGAAAGGAGTTGTTTCCTCTTCTGACCACTGATCCACAACTTCCCATTTCATCTTTGAACCCCACAGCAATGTACCGATCTTATTTTAACGTCGGCCATGACAATAACTTGAACTCCCGGTGAGGTGATGACGTCATCCTCAAGCTTCTGACATCACAGGTTTTTGGTTTCACACCATCAGCTTTTTACTCACCAAGAATCGACTGCTTTGTGGTAGAAACGAATACAGCAGGACCTGATTAGAACCATCGCTGTACATGAGAAGCTTCACCGATAGAGAAAGAGAAATGTTTATTTAAATTACAACACACAGTTTGAATAAATATAGATTTAAAAACGTCTGAATCAGATAAAGACAGGTACAACTGGAAAGGAGAACTTTAATAGGGAACATAAGTGCACTACTGAGTGAGGGGGCATGTGTGGCAGCTGACAGGTTAATGGCGCACTAAGGTGTGTATGTGTGTGTATGTGTGTATGTGTGTGTGTGTGTGAGTGTGAGTGTGAGTGTGAGAGAGAGAGAGAGAGAGAGAGAGAGAGAGAGAGAGAGAGAGAGAGAGAGAGAGAGAGAGAGAGAGAGTGGACATTAGAAGTCTATAGAGAAGTGGGTTAAGAAGTTAGAAACAGAGCAGATGGTCTCTCATCACTAACACTACTAAAAATAGAGACTTCAATCAGTACAACTTCTGCTTCACTCTTCCCAAAGAGACATGCTCAGGCCTGGCCTCCGTTTATTTCACATACTCATAATTTCAGCTGTCTGAAATGTTTATACTCCCAAACACTCAAGCCTAGACTGTTTCCTCTCAAATGAAATGACAGGGTAGTTTAACAGATAGTACAAATTACACATGGATGTTCCTGCTATTTTGTGACCCATAGCTCACGGCTTAGCTTACAGCTCGATCCGACCGGTTTAAATTGTTTGGACACACACACACCCCCCACGAATACAAAGGCAGTGTCAGGAGTGTACGGCGAACACTTTGGAGCAGCTAATGTTTTGATCTTGCGTGTGAAAACATGCAACAGCTTCACTTCTATAAAAGCCTCTTACACACATCAACTACATGACCTAATGCTCAGCTGTGTGCATAACCTCTAACCTTTTATTGAGCGGTTTAGACAAGTAGTTTCATGGCTAAAAAAAAAAAGAGAGAGAGAGAAAGAAAGTGCACTATGCACACTCATGTTAGTGCAGCTCTAATTTTGTGAACCAATCTGCTTTTAATCATCTGCAACAGGATTTCCAGTGTTAATCAAACACCAAATGCTGTCCAGGACAGAATAAACCTTCTGTGTGTGCGCCTGTGTGTGTGTGTGAGTGAGTAACTGTGTTTGAGTGTGTGTGACACCCTCTGGCCCCTCCCAAAAATATTCCACTCACGCAATCGCGCTTACGTCTCTCTATCCAAGAAAAAATAAAACCAATATTAAAATGAGTTAAATAATGAGTTCAGTAGATGAAGAACAACAGGAAACTAATGCAAGAATTTTGCAGAAAATCCAGACAGGTCACAAAATCCTCACCCAGCACATATCCTGTAAGGTTAGAAGAATAGCTGTAGAGTGGGGAAATAAAAAATCTGCTATAACTTATATGACACTGTGATATCAGGATTGTTCAAAAAAAGTAAAAAGCTTCAATCCAAAAAGACGTGACTTTTTTTTATCCTCCCTAATTTGGTCTAATCCCTACCTAGCAGCTAGCTTTCCCCATCACACCACAGCTACCAAAGTGTATGTGTGAAGACTAACACGTGCTTCCTCTGAGGCATGGAAAGCCATTCAAGCACATATTTTCGCACTGCTGCTACCATGTGTGTACATATGTTTACGAGCGTCCTTTTATTTGCACAACGGTCCACACAGACCGTATACTGGTCAGTACTGTTTTATGTATCTCTCCTGTCTGTCTTGCACTGTTTGCACTAGGTTGCATACTGTGCACTTTGTGTGTCTAGGATAAACTACCTTTTAATCTCGGTGTTGTTTTGGTAGCACCAGGGCCTAAAGAAACGTTGGTTCATTTCACTATGTACTGCGTCAGCTATATATGGTTGAAATGACAATAAAAGCTTCTTGACTTGACTCTTGAAACACATTCAGAGGAAAGCGCTCTCTGTCCTCTTCCACATGACATGACTGACATCACAAATGACTGGCTAGAGTGTTGCTGTGATTGACACGCGATATCGAATTACCCCCAACAGTGTAATCAGTTTTTCTCTCATGGTTTCCTGGATTCAAACTTGTGATTGATTAAAAACAAACAAATAAACAAATTAAAAAAAAAAAAACCTCCCTTTTTCAAGAGAGAAAAAGAAATCTAGATATGGACAGCATCAGCGTCTACCCTTTTTTGACCTTTTGGTCAGAGATTATCCTGTAAAAGCATGTAAAGGAATAATCAGACTGTCAGGGTGTTACTGTAAATCCCTCAGACGCTGTTCTCCAGACAGATATAACATCATTCTGATGACACTATTGTCACGAAAAGCACCTTTGTAATGGATGATATTGACTCCAGTGATACGATACAAACTCATCGCATTACAGAGCTGCGAGTGCTGTCTGATGCGTGTGAGTAATGTCTGGGGACTGTACTGAGTTCTGTCACTCGGTGACTAAAGCACATCTGTCTGGATATGTTATGAGTCAACGCTGAACTTTGTTCCAAAGGACAGATGCGAGCAGGAGTGGTTTAGACGCGTGATAATGTCGGCGCGAGAGAAAGATATCCGTTATCTGTCTAGTAGCAGAATGTATGTAGAAGGAGCAGAGATTAATGTGGTCATTAAACAGGTGGCTCCCTGTGTGTGTTCTCCAACTCTCACAGCACACATCACTCATGAGTCATGAGCTGACACACACACACCCACACACCCACACACACACACACACACAAACAAATAAACAGACACATATACACAATCGATTGGATTTACACATGAAGAGACTACAGCATAATTATTCCTGGAGGTCATTTGGGAAATCAGTCATTTAACGTCCACTGATCTGTTATCTGTTATCTTCATCTGTTACAAGGAGATGTTTAAACAAAAAGTGGACTTTAATCCCAACCCAGAACACACTGCCTACATTTAATGTCATGGAATGTGCGTTAAATAAGATAGTGTAAGATATATAAGATAGAGTGCAAAAAACACAAAGTACAAATTGCTCGGTTCTCACACATCCCTATGTAGAAAAGCTATAGCTTAGCATTAAACTGATATAAAGTGCTGATATTGGAGACTCCAAAAATATGAAACATCTTATAGAAAAGTTTACAATTCACACTTTTTTTTTTATTTGTCTTTTATTATTATTATAGGCTTAAGCAATGTGAATCATCCACCAAGATGTCTTTATTTACCAAAGTGCTGAACAATAAGCCAAGCTAACGACTAAAATCATGACTTATAGAAACACACAACACACCCAAACACACCCACAGCCTTGTAGAAATATCAGAAATTTTCACACATGCACAAATGTTTCCTTCCCATCACAGCTGAGAGAGCAGACAGACAGGAAAGTGAGAAGAGTGTGTATGATTTGGAGGGGTTGTTCATTATGATTAGGATTAAAAGGCTAATGAGGGTTGTATAATGACATCAGACAGCAGGGCAGAAGATAGAAGGGCCTGTGTCCGGGATAATGACGGGGTGGGCTGGCACGCAGATGGACTGGCATTCTGTCAGGTACCCACTCTATTACACAGCCTGTAAATGACTGATGCTACTGAAAAATCCACTCAGGCGTTAAGACTTGACCAATTAACACGGTGCCATTAGCATTGCTGATAGATAGGTAAGTGCTGGAGCTCGGTGCAGTGCAGGATTTCAGAACGAGCTGCTGTGTGACTTCATTTGTAATACAGTGGTGCATCTTAGGCAAGTTGACAAGGAAATAAGATTTACACAAAAGAGCTCTGGGGCCATGTTTCAGGATTCTAATAATGTTGAATTGACCAGAAAATGAGATTCACTTGAAATAACGCTGGGGCCCAAGTAAGCCATTTGTTTCAGGATCCTGACAAACGAGTGTGGCATAGTCTCTCATATCAAATAATACAGTGCAAACAAACTGACAAGAATGCCTACCTGGCTGATTTGGTTTGGTTTGGTTGGATTCGCTATGCACATATTTAAAACAGAACCAAAAACAAAACGTTTGCTGGAGTATACGCGAGAAGACGGGGCTAAAACCTCATAAATGTTTATATACTTATACTTTATATACCCACTTATATAGAACGCTGAGGTGGTGCTACTTATGAAATAAATATATTAACTATAGCACTGAGCATTATCCTGAGTTTTCTTATTTTCTATTCTTTGGCTCAGAAAACATTTTACTTCTGAAGCACTTAAGCTCTGTCCTCCGGCATTCATTTCGCCATGCTGCGTGTCAGAATAACAGTTTGTTTGTCAAAAATTGCTGCCCGCAACCCAAAATAAACAGTATGTTCAGTTCGCTCTGAGCTGTGGGGTCGAACCAGGGTTTCGCTGCATTCTCACTGCAATCAAACCACACAAGAGATTGTTTAGAGGTAGACTGAGGCCACCTGTCTCAGACAACGTCGGACCGATGACTTTGTTTGCATCCGAGTGTGATTGCAGTTTTCATCTGACCACATGAACGGGACCAAGAGTCAACAGAACTAAAAGAGATCCGAGCAAAACCGATACTTTTGGTTTGTTTGATATTGGGCATGGTTCTACACTGTATGCAATTAAAGAATACCAAAATAAAAATGATAGATAGATAGATAGATAGATAGATAGATAGATAGATAGATAGATAGATAGATAGATAGATAGATAGATAGATAGATAGATAGATAGATACACTGGCTGAGGGCTGAAAACATTTTTCTTTGTTGATGAGGAATACAGTGATGGACACAAGGCACACAACCTGCTGATGCAATGTTTACAAAAATCATGAAAATCACCTGAGAATGTCGAGTACTGAGCTGCAACTAAACACATGATTATTATATAAACAACACTAGCATCTAGTGTTTACTTTTATTGTTTTGGTCATCAATCCAAATATCCAGAACATATTACATTTCTGGAACAGCTTCAGCTCTGTCCTTTGGCTCAATTTAAAAAAAAAAAATAGACACAAGCTGCTTGCCACTTGGAATACACATTGCACAAGATGTTCAGTTTAGCTGTGGCTTTGTCACTGCAATTGAACTGTACTAGATGGCCTGGGGATCTGCCCTCAGCATATCTCTCTCAGACGCTCTTAAACCAGCTGATCGGTCCGCACCCGAGTGTGTTGTGACCTGTCTAAATCAACACTAAGGAAGACTCACCGGTAAGGTTGGTTCGAGCGGAATAGGTGCCCAGGTAGTGGCCGTCTGTGTTGGGAGTGTAGCACTCGAAAACGCCCTGGTCCTTGGCCTGTAGCTTGGTGATGTGCAGAAGGGCGGAGTCTCCGCTCAGTCTCTCTACGTAGATCTCTTTGGCATTGACGCGCTGGGCGTAGACAGCGTAGGCGTAGTTGGCCTCGGCTGTGCTGACGATGCGGATCTCTCGATCGGGAGCTGTGTTGAGATACATTGACCACTCGAAGTCCTGCTCCACTCCCTCTCTGTAGCCGGTCACGTTACACCAGATGGTCGCGTGGGAGCCCTCGGTTCGTACCAGAGGCCCGGGCTGCACCGACACTAGCCTCTGGGCCGTGCTCCCACCTGCTGGACAAAGAAAAATAAGACGGGAGAAAAGTCTTAGTGATGGACAAAACACACACCACGACTCAAATTTCTATACATGTTCTCCACAGCATCTGCTGTGCAATGAGATGTCAAGCTGTTCAATCCA
This sequence comes from Hemibagrus guttatus, assembly GCA_033459395.1. Taxonomy (NCBI): domain Eukaryota; kingdom Metazoa; phylum Chordata; class Actinopteri; order Siluriformes; family Bagridae; genus Hemibagrus; species Hemibagrus guttatus. Next base: position 21,747,788 of record JAUCMX010000006.1, read on the forward strand.
CTTATGTTTGATGAAGCCTTTTTAGTCAGCGTGCGTCTGAGTGTCTACAGGCAGTGTTTGACCTCCGCCACTTCAACAAGGCCTATTAGTGGCCCTCAGCGAACAGACACATTACAACTTTCACAACCACTCACGACACTCCCCACAAACACACAGTGCGTGTGGCCTGCTTGTAACAGCGGACGTCATGAAGCAAGCAGGTTATAATCAGAATACAAATAAATGCTCCATGCAAATTAATGAAGGGAAGTGCTTTTGATCGTGCTGTCAAAACACAGCCCAGAATTTAGCAGAACTAATTATTCTGTCACATTCGAATTAGCTCGGAACAGAGGAGGGTTTGAACAACTCGATGAGCACATGAATTGTTCAAAAAGAGCGATTTTCCTCAAAGCATTGAATGACGATGAGCTCTCGTCTGCAAAGGTAGGCCACAATCTACTTTCAAGTTTATTCTGAAACATCTGCTCCTGAAAAACAGGGATGGCAGAGAAAGGCTGTTTATTGTTCTGTTGTGTTTAGAGAGAAGAGCTCTCAGGCCGTGTCTGCATACTGGCAGCTTGGCAGGATAAAGGAGGAAAAATGTGAAACAGTTGGAGGTGAAGAAACAGTTAGGGAGCGATGCTTCGGATGTCATTGTCCAATCTGTAAGAACGAAAAAGGAGAGCCCATCTGCTACCAAGTCCCATCTGGCATGGTTCTGTGACTCAGTGCATGTGTCTGTGTGACGCCAGCGAGAGTGTGTGTGTGTGTGTGTGTGTGTGTGTGTGTGTGTGTGTGTAGGTGTAGATGTAAGAGAGATGGAGAGGGAGTAAATGTTGCTTGCAAATCAACTGAGCAGCCAGTGACTTAATTACTCTGAAATATGCACATGCATTAATGTGCCACCTTGGAACATACTGAAAGTGGCCATTCTCTCGGAATAGATTGAACGTCCCCCAGCCGCCAGCCCCCACACACCTCTCCCCTCCTCTCCTCTCCTCCCCCTCCCACACATCAGCATATGCTTACCCTACCAACACCAGCACCAGTCATTTTCATACCTTACACACACACAAACACACACACACAGATGAACATAATGTGTTGCTTGAATAAGTAAAAGGATAAAGGCCAACAAAGGCATCATTCATTTTCAATGCACTAGGGTCTGTGTGTATGTTTAAATAAAAAAACAAAAACAACAATTACGACAATACAGTTGTTTACCCTCTTCTGCATAGTGGTGCCCATTATTGGCTAGCGTGACTGTGATTGACAGGAGAGTCAATCCCACCCAGAATTCTCCCAGGCACAAATGGATGTGGCTTCATCAGGATTTGAACTCACAATCTCAGGACACCAGGGGAAGTGCTTCTGCACCACTCAGTAACCCACAGTCAAAAAGTTTGATCGATAATCGTACAACTGTCCATATATGTGGATAAGTGTATGCCCTGTCAGTATATGCAAACATTTGATCATATAATCAACTTTCCTTATCAAGGAGAAATATCAATTTATGCCTATGTGGTTTTCAGTTGACCGTTTCATCACTGACGTTGCCGGAGTAATATAAATAATAAACAGGAATTATACTAGGATTCCTTTATCTAGTGCATACAAAATGATAATAAAATGATTTGTCCAAAACAGGAAGCAATTACACTGGTAAAAGTCCGATCCACAAACTTCTTTATCGACATGCGGAAAACCAAAACCTTGTCTGCATTGCTCTGGCATCGCTTGATGTTGCGTATTTAGAAATAAATGCTCACTTTGTGTCAGAAGTAAATTAGTGTGTTGTAGTTGCGCCTCACTGAAATGCAATTGCATTGTCTAATCACAACCCAGTCATGCGCACGTACTCGGCTGTAACCGGAGATGTGCCTTAGAGTGCCATTTTCCAGGAAGCATTACTAATCTTTCAGCAGTGAACTCTTAATCATTAAGATATAAGAACATAAAAATGAATCATAACACAGCAACAAAGGTTTGCATGATAATATGAGTAAAACTGCAGCTCCTAGCTGGATCTAGGAGTATTGTTATCAAACGTCTGACATTTAGTTTCAGTGAGTAGTTAGAGTTCCATGAGCATTGATTATCTTTGCCAACATCTGAGCAGAGTGAATTGTGAAATGATCACGCAGCGTATTGATGTATCCGTCACTGTACCCCGCCCTATTCAGTTGCGAAGCGTATTCTCGTCACACTGTTATACTTTCCCACACCGAGTGCTGAGTCAGGTAACATGACGTGGTGAGCTGTCGTGTCATGTCTTGACTTCTTTTCTCCAGATTGCAGGCAGATGGCGGTTTCCACACACACCCATGATCACACACTCGCATGTACTGAATCGGAGGCCAGCTGAACAGCACAGTCATGCTTATTGACTCTACTTTTTTTCTTGACAAATTGTTGTTTAATAACTTTTTCTTTAAAGCTACACAGGGACCTGTCTCTTACACACACACACACACACATGTTAATAAGGGTAGGTTAGTGGTTATAGTGTTGAATTACTGACCGGAAGGTTGCTTAGTTGTATAAAGTGATATAAAATGTAAGTTGCTGTGGATAAAGGTGTCTTCCAAATGTCAGAAATTTAAATGATTAGGATTTCTATTTTTGCACTAATCGTCACCCTGACGGTCCACTTGATCGAGCCTCACAGCCTGCAGAAGTCTTGTCTGACGCTGGAAACATCCCCGCAGCCGCTCTACGAGACAGAATCATCAACGGCTCATTCTCCAAGTGACAGCCGGTTACTCTCCAACGCACAACGCTGTGGCAAAGGGAATAACGCCGTTTCTCCATGGATAAACAAGAGAGCTGTCTCTGTTTGATGGCTTTATTAGTGTATAAAGAGCTGACAGAGCACCCTCGAGGTCTGCAAAGAGCACTGGCGTTTATTCCCATAATTAGATGACGCAAAGTGCTCACAAAACAAAGAAGCCGTAATGGGTCTGAAACATTTGCTTGTACGGCAGTTTACACCTTTAAAATCATAGCTTGCGTTTGATTTTGAATGATCGCAGCTTGCTACGGCTGCACAGTTTTGACTACTGGGTGTTTCTGGGTGATGTGTTGATTGCGATTTGAATATACAGCATTGCAAGGCTTTACAGAAAGCCATATGATTATCACTCTGTTTGCAGTCTGTCTGAGACTCTGTACACTCCCCTGTATCACACACACAACAATTCTTTTTTCGCTAGACCAGCCTGAAATCCTGCTAGTGATACAACTCGGCAGCTGAGAATGACAGCCTGCGAGCCCGAGTCCCATCAGCATGGCTCCCATGAGGACAAGGCTTTAACATGACTCTGGCACTCTGAAGATGTTAAACTGGAGCAGTCATGACAGTCTTATCCTTTTGCTTTAATGCCACAGAGGAGCACTGTTTTTATGTGGTTCATGCTAGACTTACCCAGAATAACCAGCTCTGCCCTGCTACGTAGCCCACAGCATGAAATATGCATCACATACAAAATAGCCTTCATTTAAACCCAGTCACGCAAACCCTCTCTCTCTCTTACTCACTCAGTCTCTCTCTCTTTTGCTCTGACTCTCATTCTTCCTCTTTCTCTCTCTCTTTAGTTTTGTCTGTGTCTCTCTTTTGCTTGCTCTTGTCTGTCTGTCTGTCTCACTCTTTCCCTCTCTCCGTCTGTGTCCCACTCTCTGTCTGCCTGTCCCTCTTTCTCACTCAGTCTCAAACACTTTCCCTTTCTCAATTCTCTCTCTCTCTCCCCATCACTATCTCTGTGTCTTTCTATAGAGGACAGCAAAAGGTTTTCATGCATCAGCTTTATTACTGCAGCTGACAGAGGTGAAGTGCTTATTCTCACAAATGGTCATTTTTCTACAACTGTCCGGTCATTTGACAGGTTTCCATTCCTGACTCACAGTCTAGAGAGTATGTGACCAGTGCTTACTCATAGTCTCTCTCTCCTCTCTCTACATACACACACACACATACATACACATATATATATATATACATATATATATATATATATATATATATATCATATATATATATATATATATATATACATATATATATATATATATATATATATATATATATATATATATATATATATATATATATATATATACACACACACATACACACACACACACATATGTATATATATATATATATATATATATATATATATATATATATATATATATATATATATGAAGTTGCCCTCACTGAGACAAGACCAGCGCTGTTCTAGTCTTCCTTGTCCATTATAAGGGAGAATGAAAAGAAGATGATAGGTTTGTGACTAGAAATGAGAGTGGGAGATTGATGAGAAAAAGCTAAGCCTGATGGGATTAAAGGCAGTCAAAGAGGAAAAGGGATAAAGAATACTCAGGGTAAGAAAGATGGACTGGAAAACCTTCAGTCAGCAGAAATCTCTGGGTTAAGGGTTTTTATAAATCCTGCGGTATGGAAAGCTCTCTCTTCTTGCATGGCACACTGTTTATTTTATGCTTTATTTGGTTCTCATAAAGCCACTGCTAAGGTGCTTTAGCAGAGAGGTTGTGTTTATGGACATTGTGGATCTGTATGGCCAAGCCCAGGAGAGCAACCTGATACACATCAAACAAACACACTGTCCCACACAATCAGGTTATGGACGGGCATATGAGCATCGAAACCTGTGCAGAGCTGTTAACACAATCACTACGTCTTGCACAAACCCAGCGGGGCAATTACAGGCAATCGGTTCTGACTATCTCTTCAAGCCCTGAGGCATTACACAGATAAAAACACACAATGATGAAGAGTGGAAGACTGCTGGGTTGAAATCAAGCAATTAAAAGATTGTTTTATCAAATACAAAATGCATTCTATTTCCTATACGGTGGAAAAAATGATCTGGCCAGGTTGCCAATGAACTTCCCACTAGAGACCATTTACAGTTAGAATGAATTTCAGAAAGCTAAAGGTAGGGGAAAAAATAAATTCTTGTAAGAGTGCTAATAAATAAGGCAAGCTGTATTACTCAGTCCAGGAGCTGAATGAAATGAAGCTGGACGGAGGTATGACTAACTTTCAGCTGGAGAACGGTGAAGGACTAGAAGCAGATGTATGACTGGAATAACCAGTCAATAAATATTCCATCAGTCCATTCTGTTAAAGACAAAACCCAAGCCTCAACCTTTTCATAGGTCCAGCTTACAGGAATGCTCCAATCAAATCACATCAGCTATGTTAATGTAGATAGATATATTTGTGACATTTCCATCTATGGTGTTTCCTAAGAGAGCAAAAAAATGTAGAACATCTTAAAGTGAAGTGATAATGGTCACATTTTGCTATTAACTCATAAAAAGAGCAAAAGAAGGAGAGCTTTTTTCCTCACTCACCATTTTTCAGTGACATTTAGTGTCATGTTAGTTGGAAATGCAGTGTACATGTGGAGGAGGCAGTAAATGAGAGACGCCACATTTCAGAATGTTAAGCAGCTACTTCATGTGATGCCGTTGTGCCGAGTTACGCTACTGAGTTTATGGCATTGGGACAATTGACTTCCCTCTGGGTGTTTTTTTTCCTTTAGCATTCCTTGGCAATGCGTGCAGTTGAAAAAATTAAAAATTTAAAAATAATAATAATAATAATAATAATCATTAAGCATGATGGCAGTGACCGTGATATTAACAGTTGAAGCTTTGGAATCCGATTTGTTTGAGACGACGAGGTTAGAAAGGTGGACAAAAGCCTAAAGGATTAAAGCACTGCTGCATCAGTTTCTTTAGGTAGAGATGAAGCACTAAATCCCACTGGTGCCTTCATCAGTATGTAGTCGAGCAGCATTGTGGGTAAGTCAGGATACTGACAAATATGGCAATGAAAGAACTATCTATTGCTGCTAGGGATAGATATGAGTGGACAGGCTGTGACCCAGGGGACTGCTGTGGATAGAACCACTTGGCGACCATCATGCTGTCTTTGAACTGACATTGCATCAGCCAGCTTTCGGCATAAAGGAATTAGTGCTAAATCAGTAATGAACTCAGAAACTACACTGACCTATTAGTTCCTCAAGAGCTCTTGGTTGCTGTTGTAGAAAGGACATTATCAACAGTTACATTATTTACTGTCCAGTGTCACACAAATGAAGATGGGTTTCCTTCTGAGACTGGTTCCTCTCAAGGTTTCTTCCTCATATCATCTCAGGAAGTTTTTCAGAGACTGGTTCCTCTCAAGGTTTCTTCCTCATATCATCTCATGAAGATTTTCAGAGACTGGTTCCTCTCAAGGTTTCTTCCTCATATCATCTCATGAAGATTTTCAGAGACTGGTTCCTCTCAAGGTTTCTTCCTCATATCATCTCAGGGAGTTTTTCCTGGCTTGTTCATTAGGGATAAATTGTAACTTAACTTTAAACTTTATAATTTTTCCCTATGTTTCCATACTTCTGTAAAGCTGCATTGAGACAATGTCCATTGTTAAAAGCGCTATACAAATAAACTGAACTGAACTGTTCATTCAGAATTTATAAAATAAATCTTCGATGGCATAAAGTATCTAAAGATCACATATGCTTCATGAAGATTAAAATGTGTCTGTCAGTGATTTTTTTTAATGATCATAGGCAAATCAGATATACAACACTTTCACTGATAAAGAACAGGAGTTGCTGTGTTGACAGTTTTGTCTATTGTGTTTTCAAAAACGGAAATTCAAAGCGTGCCGAAAGTCAGTTTGGCTTTTTATAGCTGAAACTTTTCAGACGGCAGATAACAACATGAGCAGCTGCTCTAGTCTCCAGTCTGTAGTCCAACATGCCGGTTTTACAGTCTAACAGATGCTTATTAGCACCATCCAACAAAGCGTGCATGTGCGTTTCCGTTGCATTCTGGAGTCTCCTACTGGTCTTTTTAATCGCGGATAAATTCACAACATTTACCGTGATGTCCTGTTAGAAGAAGAAGAAAAAGAAGAGATGAACAAACGCAGGCATCTGTGCAGTCTTTCAGCTGTTCAAGGCCAAACAACACACACAGTCTTTGAGAGCCAGTAGTGCAGGCAGGACGAGGACACGCTGCTTCCTGCCTGTCTGTGTGTGAGCAGCTGGGGTCACAGCTGCAATGCTGTGTGCACCTCAGAGTATCTATGTGTGCCAGTTCTGAAGTAGCATGCATGTCTACATTAAAGAAAAGCATGTGGAGCGATAAAGTTGATCAAGCCCTAGTCGACTGGAGAGCAGAGGAGGGCGAGGGGAAAAAATGCTTTGAAGCACAATTCTTGAGGAATGTAATTATAGTGGCACTGATGTGTGTGAACTTTGTTATAGAACAAGGAAAAGGTGCTTTAATTAGTTATAGGAACCTCACCAGGAAAGAAGCAATGTGTATACTAGTCACATAAACAAACACACACAAATGGAGCAGCTTTTACAAGAGAGATTAATGATGAGAGCTCTGTGTCCAAAAGAGGTGTGTGCTTTTTAAGAGGTAATATGGGGACACTGTGCATGTGCATGTCTGTGTGTAGGAGACATGGATAATGAGGCCTGCTTGTGTGTGTGAATGTGTGTGTGTGTGTGTGTGTGTTATGAGGGAGTAAAGTAGCTACAGATAATATGGGCCTGAACGATTAATCAAAATTTTATCATCATTGCTTGGCATGTTTCCACAGTGAACATATTATGGGATGTTATATCAGAGGGCTCATTAAGGGCTGTAATATCAGAGTGCATTAAAAGTAGAAAAAATAACAGCGCTGCTTTTAATTGCTTTTCATGACAAACAGCAAAGAGTACCTCGTTCGCATTGTGTTTGTGTGTGCACTGATGACTTCATCAAAGTAGGACAGCAGAAGAAAAAACATACATGTGTGAATAGCCAAAAGTGCTATGATTAGCGAATGGACTAAAAAATGATGAGGCTGAGTGCTGAATAAATATCAGGGAGGTAGAGCAGCTATGTAAAGATGGGTATTATTTTACCATGTTACATGGAGGGCACTATATAAAGTGTATAAGGCAGAGCAAATAGAAATAGTAAAAGAATAGTTTGGAATTTGAATCTGTTGGCAAGATACGAAAGAAAACGATTGTGTATCAGGAAGCAGCGATGCTGCAGAATTTTAGGCATTACATTTGGACATTTATTGTTTATATCAATGCTAAACATTTATATTGTCGTCTTAATGCATGCTTCCGACTCCAATAAAGTTGCAACAGCGATTCTAATGATCTGAAATGATTAGGTCGAGTGTATGTTATGTCTGCTTCTAAATACAGCTGTCTCCACAGATGGATGAAAGCAGTTTTCTTTACTCGGAGTCTGGTGAAAACCCTGAAATTTTACGAATGATCACATCGATTCACTAGACGGATTCAATCAGCCATTATCCCGACTGGAAGCCGCTCCTCCAGTCATTTCTTTAATTTACTCTGATCAAGATGTTCTGATGGGCTGCATGGACGTTCAATTGGTGATGACAAGTAAATAAGCAATTACAGTGTGTGAAATGAAGAAATCCTATGAATAGATTACTCATAACAATTCAAATATCCACAAATCCTCTGCTACAGGGGGAATGTCAGTCTGGATCTGACAAGAGAATAAAATTGAAAGCCGGTGAGATTTACAATGGTTTGAACCTGTCTAGGTTAGCTGGAGCTGCTGGATGGATTAATCAGTGAGATTGGGGAAATGGTTCAGCAGAAGCAGAATGAACTATATTACAAAGAGCAACATAATAAAAGTGCAAGCAAGTGTAACAGATGTGCAGATGTGCCCACTGGCTGTCTGGACCCAATGGGCTGGAGAACAGCACACTCTAAACACTTCAGGAAGCCAGGAACTTGCTCAGGAACTTTAGGGCCTTGAATTAACCGATTTTTATTTCTATGATGCATACCTAGGAACTATTTCTGCACCATTTTCTGTCACTACTGGACTGGCACTTGCTGTACTGAATATTACCAATTGGTCAAATGGGAGATTCACAGAATGACCTAGACTCTTACTCACCATTTTCTAAAATGTGGCTTTAGCTAATAAGCAACCACTAAATCTTATTTTATATTAGAGGGGTCATGGCATGTCTGGCAAAGAAGAATATTCCCGCTGTGCTTTTCATTTTACACTAGATGTGAGGCCAGAATGTGGCATTCGTGTGGGTTGTACTTACTATAAGTGGCATGATGCTTGGACAGCCAACAAAAAATTGACACCATTGTGTGCTTTATACATGCATGACTACCTGACGTTTAAAAAAAAAAAAAAAAAAAAAAAGTATTATATATATATATATATATATATATATATATATATATATATATATATATATATATATATATATATATATATATATAGTGCTGTATGGTAACATCATCCAATTATTCTGTGATATCCATAGAACAATATCACTACTGTGACAATACACTGTTCTAAAATATCATGGGTTTGGGCAGTTCGGTTACATATACTGACCAAATAAATTGCTACAGTACCTGCTAGCTGATTGGACACTATTAAAATGCAACAAAGCATGAGGTAACTTGCTTCTCCTCTTCTATGCTTGCCATGTAACTGTACTTTGACCTCGAGCTGTTATTACTTTGACCTCGAGAGTTATTTTATCTAACAGGCCCAGCATCTACACTGCAATGGGAACACCAAACAGGAACAGTGGAGAACCATTTGTAACGGCAATGTGCTGTGCGCGCCTTTTATTCACCTTCATCATATAGTGCTAGTCAACGGACCTGAGTAGCCTCACTGAGCACCAGCATGCACGCCTATAAAGGTTATTTAGATGACAAATGAGCAAATCCATACCCATAGCTATGCTCAGCAAGTCCAAAAAATGACTCAAAACACAGCACATTCATTTCTGGATGCGTGAGTAGCTTATGAGTGTGGAGAATATATTTGTCTTCTTGCCTTCACTCCTTCAAGGTTTTTCTGCTTGGTGTTTTGTCAAGAAAACTTTTGCCTATATTGTGTGTGTGTGTCCTTTTCCCCTTTAGTTTAGTCTTGGCCAATTTTCAACCAACAGCCAGCGCTCCCTTATTATACGACAACTACCTGAAATAGCCTTCGCCTGGGAGAATTTCTGATTATACTGGGCCGTGAGGTAGCTCACACACTCGGAGGAAAGCGCCATAAACCTCCTCACAGATGCCTATGATTGGCTAGAGTCTCTGTGATTGACAGAGGAGAGAGAGTATGTGACCCCTCCCACCAAGAGAGCACCGCTCTTCTCATTTCTTATACTCGTGGCCACGGATGCCTCACATGGCATGCTGATACAGTAACACAGCGCTTGTAAAAGTATTCAACCGCCTTAAATGTCATCTGACTCATCTGGATTACAAATGCCACTTTGATATTTTGTGCTGTCAAATTTTACTTTAAAAGACTGGCCCTTGAGATTAATTAACATAACACAATATTGTTTTTTTTTTTTAGATAAAATATTCGGACAGATATTAGTAACTTAAAAACACTGTTTATGTAGGAAGTGTACTGCGGAAGCTCCAAGTTTACACTAAGGAAAGGTATTGGCTTAATGAGGACCCAAAAAGACTTATAAACAGCCTTTTATCCAGAATATATATATTATGGATAAAAGATGCCCTTAATTCATGTAGTGCTGGTCAGTCTGTGAATCTGAAGAAAAAAAAAAGGGTGTGAACATATACCAGTGAGTGATATTAAGAGCTCTGTATAAAACTGGTCCTTTGGAGCTTGGTATAAAAAACTTAAAGAAAAAACACGTCGAAGCATGTCTGTAGAAAGCAATGGAGTGACCGTGCCACAATATGCCATGAAGTTCAGTGGTTTCATAAAACAGAAATGGGAGATGTTGTAGGCCAAAAAAAATGCATTTAAAATTTTAAACGTTGTATGTGGAGCAAACCTAACACTGCTTATTCCTCAAAACACACCATCGCATAAGTGAAGTATGGGGGTGGAGCAGCATGCTGTGAGGATGATACTTTTCCTCAACGAGGACTGAGCACCTTGTTAAAATTGAAGGACAGATGGATGGTGCAAACAACATGGAAATGCTAGACAATTTCTTACTTACTTCTTACGACTGTAGTCGTTTTAAAATGACTGCAATTGTTTTAGAAAAGGCCCAAAAAAAGCCAGCTGTTTACAATGCTCTGTGTGTTTGATGGCTGGAGTTACACACATTTCTTTATATACCTGACTCCAGAGCCTTTTCCTCATGAGTCAAGAGAGATCTGTTTTCTGTGGTCAAGCTGCAGCAAAACACTGAAAGACAAAAACAGGACATTTCGCTGTCTGACTGAGACTGAAGAGACCACAGCACTGTGTGATACAGAGGCACAAAAGCCTTAGAGTTACACAAGGTACACAAGGAGCATCGCAAACAAGCAAGAGGAAGTCCAACAGGAGAACTGGAGACACTGACATAATGAGTTTAAAATGTACAAAGGACCGTGTCCCTAGATGACAGTACTACTGAATTGCTCTTCTCATCTTGTCCATATGCTTAACACAATTGTGTCTTCAATAATTCATCCAGGACAATCACACACAAAACTGCAACATAAAAATAGCCTCCCCAATTGTTAATGATGTGCTCTAACAAGCTAATGCAACCAGAGCAGATTTAAAATCCTCCTCTCCTGCCTCTCATAGGCAGTCCTGTCTTCTCTCTTTTTTCTTTTTTCTGTTTATCTTGCCCACTCTTCCTTTTCACATGTGAGAGAATTCCTGCTGTTCACGTTTCTCTCTCAGACCACTGAATCCATGCAGGCGAATTTAACTGGCTCATGAGGACACCGAAGTTGGAGTGCTGCAGACAATGAGCTCCTAAATCCCCCGTCAGAGGCATTATATAGCCCGAGCCAGAATAAGCCAGAGCGCAGCAAGATAAACCTACCGAGAGTCCACTGCAAATCCAGCTGTGGAGGTGCAATGAGCAGCTGTTCAGACCACTCAAATGCTGTTTAAGGTTTTCGCCATTTAATGTAAGCTGCACAATAACAGGTAATTGTACCCAGTCATAGAAGATTCCAGTTCTTTGTATAATCAAGTCTTTAAGCAGTCCCTTCTACATTGCATTTCCAGAAAAAAACAATATACAGTGATACAGCTGTTATCACCATACTACCCACCTCCTCTATGGGCGCTGGGATTGGGTGATATGCATGAAGCATGAAAAACAAGAAACAGGTACGTTATGTTGGATACTATGGTTGGTGTTCGTCAAAGTTTCTTTGGATTGGTCAAACTTTTCCCCAGGAATGGGTAGGATTGGACTTTTTTTTTTTGTGAGTGGGCAAGACTGACCAAACCTTCTGCACAAACAAATGGGTTTAGTCAAGAGTACCTTTAGAAGCGGGAGAGACTGATCAAACTTTCTGTAGGAGTGGTCAAGAGTATCTGTGGCAGCAAGTAGGACTGGTCAAACCTGTATGCGGTAATGAGCAGGACTGGTTTTCTGCAGGAGCTGGAGGGATTGCTCAGAATTCCTTTGATAGCAGATCTCCTCTCAGTACTGTCCTGCAGGTTAAGTTGATCACGAATGGTCCCCAAACAGTCCCAAGCTGTCCTAGAGCAACTCTAAAGAGGATTGTGCATAGGTCAACAGATGGGGGAATTGAGCACTAATCCAACCACTCAAGTGTGACTCTAATCTCCCCTCCTGAGAAACAGCCTCATTAGGGCCTGTGACTAGGCTTTTAATCTCCATTCATATAATCTCACGTCACAAATGCATGCCTGGGCAGCTAAAGCAATGCTTTCATTTCTCAGGTGCATAAAGACATCACTTCTTATTCACACTTTAGCTCTTTGCCAAGAACACAAAAGCCTAGAAACCAGCAAAACTAACGCTTACTACTTCAGACTTCAGCTAGCGTGCTGTAATTTTTACTTCTCAGGTTCAGGAGCTTCATTTTATGCTTGGATTGAGCATTCTGCAAAGGCTACACACAAACAAAACCAAACATTAAAGTGTTTAAAACAAACACCTGAGCCAGAAGTTGCAGCTCACTGAAGGGTAGAGCAAGAGCAAGAGGGGGAACAGCTGTGCTCCGTTTCGACCCAGACGGGCTAGAGGAAGAGGACAACACACACTCTCATCTTCAGAAGAACAGAGACCACACACTAATGTCTGCACACTGCACACACTTTACACTCCATCTCACAGCTACCCTCTGAAAAGCACACAGATGTGAGGGAACCACATTCACACAGAAATGGTCCTCAGCCTAAAGCACAGCCACAACAACACAAGCAGGGTCTGAAATTAATGCCTGCCAACCACCAAATGAGAGTAAACTATTGCAGTAGTATGTGAAATTACCCACACTGCCATGCAGAGCTTTCACATTTTTGTAATATATATTTCGCCCCGCTAATAATTTAAATGCTGCAGTGGAAGTCTAATGTTGCATCACTTTAATTGGTTTAACTGGCATGCAGATTCGGTATATTCCAGTTATTCTTTGCCACCAAACATGCACTTTAGTAACCTCGCCATTCTAAACCAGACAATGGTAAGTTTTATAAAAAAAGAAAAAAAAAAGAAAGAAAAAAAAAGACCACAACAATGCATTAGTTTGAATGTGTATAATTTGCAGTATGAACTCTTCCAGGAATTAAACCTCTAGAGGAAAGAGTTGGTACAAAAGGATCAAAACAGGGCTGTGCTATCACGAGGAAATAATCAATGCTAAGGAGGGGTGATGTGCTAGTTTATTTCATTCATTTATTTTCCAATATCTTCTTTTCCATTTCTAATAACAGCACACCCTGAAGTGTTTTATTCTTCTACACAGTAATTCACCAGCAATGAACAAATCCTTTCTTTTAAAAGAATGACACATCTTACTGTTTTACCCATTTATAGCTGTATTTAAAGTCTGTGAAACAAGCCGGTTCCTGTTATTACTTACATTGTATAAGCAGTCACGTTTGCCCTCAGTCACGCTCTCTCTCTCTCACTCTTTTTTTTCTCTCGCTTGAAGTTAATAGGAAAAATAAAAGATAAGCCCTCAGTTACAGCTTCACCCCGGACTATAAGAAAGCATTGACAGTGAAGAGTCCTAACAAAACAAGTTAAATAAATGTCTCCTTGCTGAAAACCTTATCAACAATTACACACAGTTTCTTATCCATTTAGCTCCATTATCTGCCATCCATCTGCACATAGAAATGATAATGTATTGGAATTAATGCGTTAACATAATCAGATGAATAAACACTTCAATGTAAACAAACGATTCAAATTAAAATAGAAAATGAGAAAATGCTGTAAAACTGAAAAATATACAAAGCCATCAATGGAGGCTCAAACAAAGCTGATTAATAACTGCCTGTTTTTTTCCATTGTTTCCTTTTTTTTTTTGCCTATTTCTTTGCAAAGTTCATTTCAAAGCCTGTGTTGGAAATGAGAAAAAAAAATCTACTTTGCTCACTTAATTCGGATCTGATATAAACAAATGTTAAAATGGCTTTTTGTTCTTGGGCTGATGATTTTTAATTGCTCATCAAAACAGTAGATCTTCTGCTTTTGTCTTAACACGCGAATGTGAATTGTTTTGATCTGTAATCAGATTTCTCGTGAGTCCTGTACGTTTTTGCATGGTCCTGCAAACTCCACGAAAACAGTAAAGATGAAGTAAGAGATAAAAGATAAAGCTGAACAAATTTAACAAACCAACTAAAATAATGAACAAATGTATGAAATTTTTAGATTACTGTTTTCTTTTAGAAGCAAATGTCAGTGGCAAGAACATAAAATAAAACATATGAGTAAGTACATAATGGGAATAGTTCCCAGTCTCTAGAAGGATGTTTCTCAGAGCTTATGAAGCTGCAGGTATATACGAGAGTTTTTTTTCCCCTGGCTGTACGACTCACACAGAGCAAGCCAGTTGACATCTATACTACCTTTCACCTTCACCACATTAATACACCTCTAATAAGTCAGTAAGAAAACTCTCAGCACATCCATATTTAACTGTTACAGCTTGGTGCTCATTAGCTAGGAAACTGTTCTCCTAAACACCCTGATAAATTTGATGAAGGCTGCTTATTCACCTGTTCTTTTTTTTTTTTTTCATGTGAAGAGGTTGACAGTGTTTATTAAAATTGGGTCATGAGCAATAACGTTTATAAATATGAAACAGCTACAGGGTAGAAATCCAGCCTACAACGGCACCAGGTCATTTTTAAGCACTGAAATGACCACAGAACTGGCCTGAAGGCGTCCATTTGCAGAGAAATGGAATAACCTGGTGGACAAAATCCTACAAACCTATAATGCACAGGGATCTTGTAAACAAGCAACGTGTTTTCTATTTATTGTCTGCCCTTCCTGAACTACACATCTAACCAGATCTGTATTGACCTGAGCGTGATGCTGCGTGTTGCTCCCGAACACTCTGTTGAGTTCATTTGCTCAGTATGAGTGGAAGGACTAGCTAATGGAGGCAGCAGTGAGGCACTGTACAGATGGAGGATGTTGGCACTGGCCTGCAGGGCATTATGCCCTTTTACACTGTGGCCTTATGTTAAATAGAGGCTCACATCTGCCCAACTGAATGTGTTTCCACTCAATTTCCCAAAAAAGCTCTTTCCTTCAGGCCTCAGCTAAGGGGTAACAGGTGAACAGGAGGAGAGAGTGGGTCTGAAGAGTACAGAATACTATTCAAAGTGTTACCATTTTAAAGAAGCCAGAACAGAAACAGACACAAGGCCCGACATAAGAGGCGGTGTGATGAGCGATAAGAGACATGCTTGTCGTGTGTTTGTGAACAGTGATGGCGCCATGGCTGCTATTACAAAGTACTCCAGCTCTTCAGAAACCATTAAGCACATCTACAGCTTGCATTAGTAGCTGTCGTTGAAAGACTGGTGCATTACAATGCCAACAAGGAGCACAAAAGCACTTACAAGGCTAGCTTGGACTATCTAGTCATTAGCGATAAGCATTTTGACCGTCCGTCCATGCTAATGGACAACTCACACGAACCGAAAAGTGGGACGCTGGCGCAATAATGGCTGACAATTCAGCTCTCTACGGCTGCACTGTCTCGTACTTCAAAAGGAAATCTGCTGTTAAGTGCAATAGGTGAGAGAGCTGGCCTTTGATTAACACCACTACATTGCTTTGAAGAACTCAGTGGGCATAAACCAATCAGCAGCGTGTATAGTTATCCACTCTGAACGGGACGCAGAAAGGCAACATCGTTCTCGTCATAAAGCAAAAACAAAGCATGTGAATAAACCCGCTCATGTGTGCTGCAATTAGTCCATTATCTCTCTCTCCTCCTCTGTCTCTGCCTAGTGTCTACACTTCCTCTCTCCGTCTACATATTCCTGTACCTGCACTCAAATTAGTCCTGCTTTGGAGCAGTGATCTACAAAGTGTCACAGAGTTTAAAGACTCGCCTCAGGACCTGGAAAGACTTGCACACAAAGCTTGAGATTCTTCCACCTGAAACACATGAGACAACAACTACATGTGCAAAGCAAGCCAAACCCTTCACATGAACCATGTGTGTTAAAAGTATAACATAGTTGAAACATGTGTGTGATGTAAAATGTTACAGTTCAAAGAGCTAGGATCAGGTGGCTTTAACAGGCATGGAGTCAGCCGCAGGTCAGAACACGGCACACTTTCCTGCTAAGGATGAATCATCGGTGTAGCCTGAAAATGGGATGTAGGGGACATCGAACCACAGACAGTATACTCTATATGATTTCTGGAGCACTTTTCTCATACACACGTTACAAAAACCCTCCACATGCAAGCAATTCACTGCTTTACTGCCTCTTCCGTAGAATAGCTTGTACATCATTAATACCCCATGAGCTCAGCTCAACCACATGCTCTCCATTTCACCGCACTTCCTGAACACGAGCCGTAAGTTAATTAACACAAACATGCTCACGTTCTCATGCTGATCTCAAACACACTAACACACAAATTGTCTAAAAGCAGACATTAATCTTTGTTGATTAAATTTTTATTGTACAAATACTAAAATATAAAAATAATAAATATGACCCTGGAAACTAGGGCTATTTTTATACCCGCCTTTATTCACAGCCTACAGTCATTTTAGCAGAGCAGATGCTGGCTTCTTACCCAACATGATCTTTGCAGAAAGCCAAGGCAAGTTTAGAAAAGTCAATAAAAAACCTTTCTACATCATTTTGGTAGAATATTTATGTGCTCTTAAAGTGTGCACTAGAACTGGGGTTCCCAAACTATTTTGGCAAAAAAAAAAAACCCCCTAAATACACATTTTCTCTGACCTCCAAGCCTTGATTTGTTTTCCAGATTTATTATTTTTAGACTATTGTAACATTTGGACAATTTATTAAAAGTCAGTAACATATGTGTACGCCAAGTTTAACTAAAAATCAAAGAAATATTTCCTTGCTTGGTTTACCAGCCTGGCGAGAAGCTTAAATTTCGGGAGGTGTGTTTGAAAAGTCACACCTCATTTCCTCTGTAATATCCAGCTTCTAACAATACTTGGATTTAATCCAACTTCACACAGACAGGAGCTTGCAAAGGTGATCATCATTTCAGTGCACACAAAGAAATATCTGGTTGCTCTTTTTGCAGTGTATCAACTCTGACATCCGAGCCGTTTTGGTTCCTCGTTGCTTATGTACACTAGCATTATTTACATTTATCAGTCCACATTCAATAAATGTGTCGAAGTTTTCCACGTATTTGACTTCTGTTGTTTCACCAAATCAAATTCATATTGCATATTTCGTTTATAAATTAGGTAGAAGAAGAACTATGTCCATTTTTATTGCTGAGCTTCTAATCTAGTGGCCAGTTGCCAAAAAAATAGCATTTGCCATTTTAATTAAAAATGGTTTGTTAAAATGTGGCTCGCAGCAGCTTTTCAAAACAGCAGCACCCAAAATATGTCAAAGCTAGCGTGATAATATTTTTATTTAAAAAAATAAATAAAAATGCTCTCAGCCACGTTTTTAAATACGTTCCCACTCCCAGTTTGGAAACTGCTGCACTTCACAAGAAAACTGTAATTTGTCCAGAGCCTGATTCTAATTTTCCATTTAAAATTTGCTAGAAATCAACCATGCTGACATCCGACAGGTTTTCCAGGACCACAACACATTTGTGTAACCTCGAGCACTGCTGTAGACTACGTGTTCCAGTGAATTTCTATAAAGCAGGAGTGTTTAAATTATGTGTTTAAACAAGAAAAAGCACGACATCCACCCATTCAGTTTGTATATCGCTTATATCACACAGGGAGCCTGGAGTTTATCCCAGGGCACAAGGCAGGGTTGGGGGCAGGGTGCCAAGCCTTCACAAGGCACAATCACAGCTATCAGTCTACAAAGCATGTCGTAGGACTGGAGTACCCAGAGGAAACCCCTGAAGCATGGGAAGAAACTCCGCACACACAGGGTGGAGGTGAGAATCAAACCCCCAACCCTGGAGGTACGAGACGAACATGCTAACTACTAAAACTTGACATGCTCACACTGATTTCTCCTTCACAACATCCGAAGGATCCATCCATTTCTATTCACACAGGCCGCTCAGGTGCTTGTTCAGTCGTGTGTCATTTCTAGACTGGATTACTGCACCTCTCCTCTCCTGGCAGGTCTGCCTCGGCAACTGCTCAGGAACTCAGCTTCTCCCACACCACCCCATTGCTACACTCCATTCACTGGCTTCCTGTAGCTGCCTACATCAGATATTCTGATTTTACCACATCAAAACGGATGCCTGCATACAAAGCTAAAAACAGACCAGCGCCCACCTAAAGCTCTTATCACACCCTCCACTGCACCATGCTCCCTCTGATCCTCCAGCACTGCTGCACTGCTCCACCACCTCTCAGGCTATGAGGAAGACCTGCATCAAGATTCTTCTCTGTTCTGGCATATAAGTAGTGGAATGAACTTCCCCTAGATATCCAAATAACTGACTGTCTTCATATGATGTCTGAAGACATACCTCTTCCTGAGATACATAAACTAACACTCTAACTAAAATAAAGTGTTGTCTGAGTGTTTTACCACCTCAAACTCAGTATGATGGTATGCTTAGTATGTAAACCAGAATCAGGATATATTTATTGATAAAGACTTCAAAGTACTTCTGTAAGTCGCTCTGGATGAGGATATCTGCCAAATGCAGTAAATCTAAACCAAATAAAGATAAATCTCTCTAAATATAGAGTCTTATAGTATATATATATATATATATATATATATATATATATATATATATATATATATATATATATATATATATTTTTGAAGACATGGATGTGTTTTCTGTTTCTGAAGAGTTTAGAAGCCCTGCAAACACACACACACACACACACACGCACGCACACTTCCTTTCCACTGCTGCATAGAGTCCATATTTCACTTTCCCTCTAAGTACTGTGGCATTCCATTACATACATGTTGGGAGCATGTTATCCACGAGTGATTGATGACCCTCCTGGGGCCACCGTACACCTGACCTCATGTTAGGTTCTAGCAGCGTGTGATGTGTCCAGCTGGCTGTGATCAATGCCAAGACCACATCTGCACCTTGCATCCATGCTCTTCTGCATCTCCACCACCCCTCATGAATAATTCTAGGCATGAGGTCCACCCCCACCCTCCTTTCCCATTCCATCCATCAACAACAGACGTTGAAATATTTAGTGTTTATGGACAATCCGCTGAGCTGGAGCCTAATGCCCTTTCTGCAACCCAGTCCCTGTCTGGCCTTTTTTGAGTGTCTGATGTGGCTTCCCACACACACACTTGCTCCACTTACACCATCCTTTTCCTCTTCTTTTTCTAGCCATCTTTACATCCTAACATCCAGTGCATCTCTCTCCCTCACCCGCCGTCTCTCTTTTTGTCCATTACACAGAGTGGTAGCTTATCATCAGTAACCATGCATTAGTAGGCTGGATCTGCTCCACCAACGTCTACGCACACAGTCTGTACAGAGCAAACACATCAACAGAGCAAACCGTCACTCACTCACACAAACACACACAAACTGAGCAGTTAACAGTTACCGTCTTTCGCTCTCTCTCTCCCCAGTCTTACACAGCTATTGAAGCAATTTTTGCAGTTTGACTCAGTAAACATCACCTCTAATTGCGAGTGCATGTGGACTCTGTGAATGGCAGCTTTTACTTTTGTGCTTAGAATTCCCGTTCCTATGTTTTGTGAATCCAGCCTCGGATTATAAATGACGCTAATTGTGTATTAATTAGTCTCTAGTTGTTGGTGTGTTTATTATTTGTAGTGATTCTTAGTCACACTATGTTTTTATGCTGCTGAGGGGAATAAAATAAGCAGCGACCCTGCTGGGAGATAAACCCCTTCCTTCCTTCCTTCCCTCCTTTTCTTGTCCTTCTCCTAAATCTTTAGTCATGCTTCTGCACTTGAGGAAAGCAATCAGATAGCAGCCTTCTGAATACAATTAATGAAAGCCACAATGCTGTATATGCTAAAAGACCCAAACACTAACAGAACCAGTTTTATGTGTGTGTGGCAGCCTGGGAAATCCCTTCACATTTCGATGATTTTGACATTTTTCTAGTATAAACAGATTTAAAAACTACAGGTGACAGCGTTCTTTTCCAAAAATTACAAATTTTGTTTATTCCAACTCCACTTTAAGACACACTGTCATCCTAATCTAGCAATGCTGAAACAAACTGCCAAATTGTAAAGAATTATAGGTTTACAGTGAGGAAGTGAGTAAACTGAATTGATCAGGTGTGCCTCCTTTGCTTTGGCATATATCCAGCCTCTCAGCTAGCAGGGAGCTAGATATTTTTAGGTAGACTGGGTAGATTATTTATCGCTGTCTTTCTTAAATTGGCTCCTAACTTGACAGAATCTTTAAAGGCAGACAGCCAAGGCAAAGTTAGAAAGCTTACCATCTTTTCTGTTTAAATCATCAGCATAACGTAGTAACTAGATTAACCTTCTGAGCTTTGGCTGAAACTACAGTTAATACACTGCATAGCAGATGCCCAGATATTTACCACAGTCAAGAGATACTCTGTCCCATTATCTGAGCTAAAAAGAAAAGATTAAAAAGATCAGATGTTGCTATGACTGAATTATAGTCACAAAATATAATTAAAAAAATAAAAAAGCAACACTGAGCTTTGACAAAATTTGTACATGCATAACAAACATTTCCCCGATTTTTATTTGAGTTATTTAGGGAAGGAGTAGCTCAGTAGTTAAGAGTTAATTGAAAGGTTATGAGCTCAAATCCCAAGAACACCAAGCTACCTCTGCTGGGCCCTTGAGAAAGGCCCCTGACACTCAACGGCTCAATTGTATAAAATTAAGATAAAGTGTAAGTCGCTCTGGAAAAGAGAGCCTGCCAAAATGGCATGTAAATTTTTCTGACAAAGCCAGATGTTTAGTCTTTTTACAGCTGTTTTCCAGAATTCTGCCACAGCAACATCTGGTTTGTAGACATAAGTAATAGAATGAAAATAAAATTAAAAAAAATACACCCTCCTGACTACGACATGTCTGATTTGCAGATCTCAGGAGACTAATCAAGTCCAACGTGTTCTCACCTAAATAATAAAGACATCTACGATCACTTTTATGGTTACATTTGGCAATGCAGAAATCCTGATCATTCCAAATGATTCCTTAACACAACAGCTGGAGTGTTTATTTTGACGCTATGGCATGAGCTTCAACTGTACTTAGTCTTATAGTCTCATGTCTGGAAATAAATCAGCCTCAGTTCATACTCATAGTCTGATCACTGGCTGCAGGAGAAAGTCAAAATGAAGGCACACGTGTGCTTTCGGAAAACCGGGAGATTATAATAGGAGATTATCTTTCATTTTAATTTAGAGAGGGTGTAAAGGCACTGTGGCTAATACCTTACATGACTAAAATGCTCTGAGGCCCTGAGGCATTTCCATATGGTTTTGTGGGTCTGTGTTTTTTCGTCAGCCTTGACTATAAGGGCGTGTGTTCAGCTGTTCAAGCCTAACAAATGCACATACCAGGACATCCTTTGTAAAGTGTAAGGTTAAAAAAAAAAAGGCCAGTCATTAAAGATGACCCCCTGCTCAGAGACGAGCAGGTTGAGGAAAGTTTTATTGCAGGGGGCGTGATGATCAGGCTTCTCTGTGACTGTTAGACAGCCTGAGGCAGCGAGGGGATTACAGGAGGTCGGAAAAAGATCCTGTTTAACAGCCAAGGGGGAGGAACATGTTGAGGAACATGTTCTCATACACACATACTCATCTTATCACAGTTTCTTCAGGCAAAAACACTGACAAAATGCCCAACTCTTCTCATTTACCTGCACACAAGACAGAGTAAACCATTAAATTTGCCTTTAAAAAAAAAATAGATGTCTACCATACAAGCACAGGCTACAGGTATTACTTTCCCACACAACAAATGCTGAAGCAGTAGTGATAGCAGTGAGATAAAGATCAAGACACACCCGGTTTAAACAAACAACCTGCATGACCTCCGATTAGGGCAATTCCAGCATCGGCACATCAGCAGCAGGAATTAAAGTCTTAAAAGCTATTGTCATATTGCTAACTAGAAAGAAAACTAAACAATGAGCAGAGGACATTATTAGCAATCTGCAAAACAGTGAAATGTCCGTTAGCCAGAGTTCAAATCTGATCCTGTAATAGTGACTGTTTCTAGTATTTTTTTTTCCACCAGGCTTTAAATTTTAAGGACAAATAAGGAACAGTGTGAGTCTGGACTCTAATATGATGTTCTCACACAAATACACACTCAAGAGACCAGCCACTGAGAGCTGCTTTAATCTTTAATTAATGTCTATAATCCCAATCTCAGTTTTATATTCATGCACTTGTTCTAATACATTATCGTTCCTACACCGATCAGGCATAACATTATGAGCACTGAGAGGGGAAGTGAATAGCACTGATTATCTCCTCATCATGGCACCTGTTAGTGGGTGGGATATATTAGGCAGAAAGTGAACATTTTGTCCTCAAAGTTGATGTGTTAGAAGCAGGAAAAATGGGCAAGAGTAAGGACGTAAGGGCAGTGCTTTCTAGTTTCTCAGGAACAGGACAAGCTTTGTTTTTATTGTATGAACTTCAGGAGAAAAATATCTTGTGAGGGAAGGAATGTTTATAGCTGCTACGATATGTACGACAGGAACGGAAATTAGATGCAACTATAAATGGATAAAAGGTATGCTGTGTTTTTTTCATTAATTATTATTTAAATGTGGCTAAACAGGAACATTTACTATTTCTAACAGATCACACCACACTGAATGTCTTTCACATTCTCTGGTCATCATAAGACTAGAACGTTCTCACAGCATCAGACAAATGCTGAGATGTTTCAAAGTACACGTGACACGACCGACGGACTATCAGTATCACATTTCTATGTAGAAGAGCCTGCAGATGTGTGGAGACTGAAGGCATGTTGCATGATGGCAGGATGGCTGAGTGCTCTGTGTAACAGTAGTGGAGAGCAGGGGGTCCTGCTGAGTCCTGTGAATGGCTCCACTTTGCTCTGTGCACAGCAGGCTCTCACTCTGAACCATGGAGTCAGGCTCAACACACTTCTTCTGCCCAGTTCCCCGCACAGCAGGAGAAACAATATGAAAAACACTGAAACACTTCAGTGATACAGGAAGCAGAGAGTGCTTGACAGAAGAGCATATGCTAACTATGCTCCATTTGAACGTAATGACCCATTTTCTTCTCGCAACTAAATGAATTCTAGGAATTTCACCGGTAATAGATTTTTAGAGAAAAGTGAATGATATAGCAGTCGGTGTTAACATACTAGTTTACTGCTCACTGGTTTGTGAACCTGAAGCCCACTCAGTTTGACCTTATTACGCTGAGTGTTGAAGGCTAAAGGGAAAGTCAGAGTCTGGTCTCTCTTTGAGCTCCATGATGTCTGGTTCAAACACTTAATAAAGATTTAAGGTTAATAACACATTTCAGTTTGGTTCACTGAATTAGGCTTGAGAGATCATGTGTAGTGTGTTTTTGTCCTATTGTATACTCCAGCATTTCGCTGACTGATGATAGTAAGGCCTGTCGCTCTGAGGAGAGGAAGAAAGAGGAGCTGGTTATAAGCCGGCTGCAGTCAGGACTGTGAATATATGTGACGAGTTGTAATTGTAACTAGCTCCTATTGAAATGCAAATAAAATAATATAAACTACACATACAATGTGCTCTGGGTTGCACAGCAGCAAAGATATTTATTGAATTCTTGTACAGTGAAGTCACTCTGATAAACAACATGTAGTGTCATTTTCTTAATTTAAATCTCTGTTCATGTTTTCAGATTGAAGACAGTCATGTCTTTATCTATTTGGCAGAAAGGACACAGGAAGCAAAGATACAGCAGAGAAAAGAAAGATGTGTTGCTTTGCTCCATAGTCTCTCATACACGCACTCACTCACTCGCTCTCTCACACACACACACTCTCTCTCACACCCTCTCTCTCTCTCAATCGCATGCTCACTCTCTCACACACACACACTCTCGCAAGCTCACTCTTTCATACATTCACCTGCTTACTCTCTCACTTGAACACTCTCAAACACGCTCTCTCTCTCTCTCGCACACACACACATTATATCTCTCTTCATATATCTGGAGAATCACCATGAAACTGTTCATCACTGATGACTAAATATGGACATAAATGCTGACAAACGATCATGCCGGTGGTATAGACAAACAGTGGAGAAGAGAAACGGAATTTCTTCATTTTGATAACAGTATTAGCTGCACATAATTGAAGAAATTTAACCTCAAGGTTGTAATATCAAACATTTCAAGTATTACTGCTAGAAAGCTACGCATACATGACTGCTCACGTTACTTGTATATTCTCATAGTGTTCTGCTGAGTCTAGCGGGAATCTGTGTGCAGTTATCCCCCAAAAGATTAAACATTAATGTGTAACACTGCTGTGGTACAACGTGTGTAAGACAACACACCGCACCAACACACATCATACTTAATGTTTCAAAGACTATTGTAAGTTTGATCAAATTCAGAAAGACGGCTAAGTGAAAAGAAACCATTTGGTTCTCATTTCCTAAACCAGTTAGAAGCCTTTGTTAGAACATTTAAATGTTTTCCTTTCAATAAAGTTGAAGAAAACTAATTGTAACAGAAGGATGCACAAGGAGAGCTTTTATATTTGCTTGTACTATTTTCTGAGCCTACAAAGCATGTGTAAATGTAAATGAGAAAAGCACTTTATAGCCTCTCTTGCTGATTTGTTAACAGATTTAGAGGGGAAAAAAATACATAAAAAGAGAGACAGAGAGAGGAAAGAGATGAGGGTGTGGGAGGAAAGAAGCTTTCGAAGAATGGAAAAGAAGAAATTTTTTTTTCTCCTCTCCGGGAAATTCACATTGGATATGAAGAATGACTCAGATCCACAGGCATGTTCTCTCCCTCAAATTCTCCTGTCTACCTGCTTAATAAAATCAACCCTCAGCCACGTCTGGAGTGTCTAGTATGCCACTTCAAAATTCCCCATCTCACCTGCAGCTCCGCCAGCCTAAATTCAGCACAGCAGTCTCTCTGTGATAGGCTCATTCCCAGACAGACAGCAGGCTGACTTTATGATGTGGCAGGAAAAGGTGATGCGCATCACAATACTGCGTTTGGACCATGAACCATCGTTATGAAACTAGAACTTTAATCGTTGTTACAAAAAAGGAACAATGGTACAAACACTATCAGTCTGTCATATCAGCCATCCCTATGATGTGTTTGTATCAGATTCATGGAACTTACCTAGAGATTTCACATAACATTTTAAAATGGCTCTAACTCCAACGCTTCAATGTGTGATGTTACACCACAGTGCCTTGTGGGAAATCTGGAATATGGTTTAGACTTGAATAATCGCAATGCATTCAAATTAGCATTAACATTATCAAGCTAGTAAAAAAAACTGAGGAATATCATTCCAGGAAAGTGATGGAAGTAAGGTCTCTGAAAAGATACAGAGACACTGACTAGCTCAGGCATACGTTAGATCGAAGTCACTCTGAAATCTAACATGACAGTGATTCCCAAGCCTGATATGTCAAATAATATTGAGCTTTTCTTTTCACTCTACCAGAGTGTACAATTGAAATCTAAAGAAGGAGGTGATTTAATAGTTGATTGTAATGAGAGGAGAAAATGGAACTCTGGCAGCACAGGACACATCTTCGATATGTTAGGGAAGCTCACAGTGGGGACAGGCTCCATTCCCACCTCATCTCCTTCCTCCCTGCGGAACTAACATGCCTCTTGTCCAGGAAACTAAAGCCATCTGTTGTTTGTTTAGATGCATGGAGTGTATTTGAATGGGTGTGAGAATGGGTGTGTGTGAGGGGGAGGCGTGTGTGACTGAATATGCAAATGATATGTAAAGTGCTACTGAAGACTTTTCGTGCACATAAGTGTAGCTCTATGCTTACAAGCATAGTAGTGATCTATGAAGATCATATCTGATCAGATCTAACTGAAGTTAGCAGGAATTAGATGGACGTGTTAAACTAACAAATGACAACGGTCATGATCAGATTAGTCGACAGCAACAACAAAGAAATACAGCCAAATGTGCAGGAACAAATATTTCATCATCACTTTGAATACTGCTATGATCAAAGCCATATACAAACAAACCTTCAGAAAATAATGCTGCTGTGAAAAGGTTTTAAGATGCACTGTTTTCCTAGTATGCATAATCTGTGAGTCACAAACACTCCCATGCTGCCATCCTCCAGAGCGAGCACAGTATAATGACTTAGTAAACCATCTGAGCTCACTCAGGTGTAGGTGTGTGCATGTGTGTGTGTGTGTGGGTGGGGGTGTGGGTAACAACTGCTCTCAGGAGACCGTGAATGTTTTTCTGACTCCAAGAGCTTCCAGTCTAAATCTGCTAATCTGCCTCATCACAACTGTGGACTTCACTGGAAATGCCAGGTCAAGACCTTAGACATTAGTCAAGGCCCATCAGCTGAATCAGGGGAGTGCTGCCATTGATCGGCCTCTCCAATGTTTACAAGATTTATTTGCCCATATAGAGCAATACTGATCTTCTCCAGTGGTCTCTGAAAGCATATTAAACCCCAGGCCGAGCTCTAGTGTACTTGCGAAAGCTGATTACTCACAGCAGGACCAGTGTTTTAAAAAGGAATCATCAGCAAAATCTATCCATGACTGTTTATTTCTTTGTTAAAATACAGAGTAGGAATTGTGGAGAAATTGCGTCACGACATGTACCAGATGCTTACAGGCAATGCCATTAGCTTGCATACTGTCAATCTTTTGTAAGCTTTATAAAAGCAGCATTTGTAGACTGCAAATAATAGATTACTCTATTAACATCAGTCACGACTTAGGGCACTGAGCAAGCAACCAGTCAACCTTCTCTTCTCCAAATCTATTGAAGGCTCTTTTTCTAAGTGTGTATGGCTGGGTCATGCTCTGTAATCTGCAAATGAAGGAAAAAAATATGAAGCAGGAGATCAGCCTAATATTTCACAGGACAGTAAACGGAGGGGAGAGAGAGAGAGAGAGAGAGAGAGAGAGAGAGAGAGAGAGAGAGAGAGAGAGCAACAAGTTCATTCATTTTCATCGAAGAGATGCTCATCGTGAAATCTATTCAGGTAAAAATACCGACTTACCAAAAAGCACACAGGTTATAATCAGCCATTTGATATCCATCGCTGGAGAATGAATGAGTCTGTCTCAGTGTCCGAGCTCAACTCAAACTTCCTTGTCCTCGCACCGCAGCACCGACACCAGCACCAGCACCGACACCGACTGTAATTCCTTGAGACCAAGATTTCAGCTCCTCGTCCTTCCAAAACACGGTACCGTCTCTCTCTCGGAAGAAAAACGCTGCTTTGTCGCTCCTGGTAAGAACACGATTATCCGTTTGTGTGTGTGCGTCCACAGTTTGGACACCAATACTATATCCTCCCCTTCATGTGAGATTATATCCAGTGTTGTGTCCGGTCTGTTGATTCGGTTTCGGTCAAAAACACGTCTACAGCTGCTGCCCACGCGCGAGCGCAAACAAACGGCAGTTTGTTGAAGGAAAAAAAGTGGATGAATGACGACAGCAGCACCTTCTTAGTTAGGAAATGTCCGAAAGGTAAAGAACACCTTTACAGCTCGGTGCCGTGTTTTCCAGTTCAGTAGCTAACGTTGGTGTGTGTGTGTGTGTGTATAAATAACAGCGTGCGTGTGTGGAGATGCTCCTCCTGCGACGCCTCACCTTCAGCAGCAGAGCAGTGAGATGAAGCGCCCATCTAAGGTCGCCCAACCCATTTCCACTTTCGAGCTGCTGTCAATGACAACGAAAACCCGGGGTGTGTGTGTGTGTGTGTGTGTGTGTGTGTGTCACGCAGTTCTGCGTTTATTCTCGTGCACCTCACGCCGCAGTGCTTCCTCTGGTCAATCCGGGATTATATGTGTCGGCTCTCACTCTGTGTCCCAGAAAACGTGGGGGGATTGGGGGAGGAGGAGGAAGAGGAGGAAGAAGAGGAGGAGGAGGAGGAGGAAGAGGAGGAGGAGGAGGAAGAGGAGGGGGATCTTCAGGATTTTAAACAAGCAAAAAATAAAAGGAAGCTCGTCTTGTGTGATGGCGACGAGCACTAATATACAGTTTATCAAACACCACGAAAAATATGAAATGTTCCGGTTTCTTGACAGTAACAGCAGAGTGTGTTGGTCTAATTCAGCGAACACACAGGTTCCTGTTAAATGCCGGGGGAAAGGTTCACTTAACCGATTCAGCGTCTGAGAGACTCGATTTTCCCTAATAACAAAAATACCGTCAGTTCAAGGGGTTGTTTTTTTCCTGTAAACATTCACATGCGAATAATTCAGTAATAAAGTGTGTTTTTTATCCTTATCCGAAGCTTACCTCGAACAACTGCAGCCTATAGTCCTCATATTTCAAAACCAGCAAGCCCCTCCCCCTTAACCGGTTAGTCTGCCTCCTGGGTGGTGTTTTCCACTAAGCTCCGCCCCAACTCTAAGAGTGGTATCTCTCACCACGCCCCCTAGCTGCAGAAACTAAATTCATACATCGGTAAGAGATGCACATCATAAACACGCATTCCACAATACATCAGGTAAAGCACATAATTGTTTTTGTACACCTTTACTTTAATACGAATTTTGTTTAAAAGTAAAATTCATCCAAAATCTGATTTGCAATATTAGATTCTTAGTGGTAATGTATTTATGCATGTATACGTAATCTAACAGTTTTCATCTCATCCACTATAGAGCACAATGCATTGAGTAACAAAAACATGTAGCTTTTCAGGAAGGCATGGGTCAGTCTATTGTATTCGATATTTGGCTAGTGAAGGAGAGCGATGATACTTTCTATAGCGATGATACTTTCTGAAGAAAACCCGTAGAAATCCATAGGTAATAAAGCACAGACAAAAAGATAACAAACCTTAACATTTTATTAATCACTCACACATTAGACATATATTTTGAAAACACTCTTTGAAATGCAGTTAGAATGTTGTTTTTTTTGTAAAATAAAAAAGATAAAATGATAAATTGCTTGTTTGGATGAGCATTTGGGGAAAAGTGCCTTCATTATTGGTCTCATTTCACTTTCACTGGCATACATTCACCTCCAAACAGTGGGGACAATTCAGCGCAAGGTCAACAGCACCTGCCAATCTCAGACTGATAAAATTAAACTAGATGAAACAGCATATGAGCAGACTCTGGCATGGTGATGTGATGATGATAATGTCATGAGAGGTCATTCTACCTTATGTGTACCCGGACAATAGGTTGCGCACCTAGTCATTACCAGAAATGAATCCTCCTATCAGTGATATTACATTGAGAGTAGGACAGAGGGGACAATATCATCATGAATAAGAGGGGGTTGGTTGATTTAAATGATATTAATATAAAAGTGAGCTTCTGAAGACTAATGGATCTTGGTTTATGGTAGAAGGTCCTCCATCCTTAATTTTCTAATGCTGCATTAGTACATGAGAGATACAGTGCATGATGAAAGCATTCTGTTACATGTGATGTGACAAGGTTCATTCCATGTCAAAGTGTGGAAATGAGGAGTGGAGGTGTTTTTGATGCTAACAACTGAGGTCAACAGTGTGAGGTAAGTAATTTATTTCAGCATGAAATAACAGGAAATGTGACAGCTTGGAGGGTTCAGCTGGAAGAAGTGAATCAGTATTTTATTAAAAAAAAATAAAAATAAAAATAAATAAATAAATAAATAAATAAATAAATAAATAAATATATATATATATATATATATATATATATATATATATATATATATATATATATATTATATGTATATATATATATATATATATATATATATATATATATTTTATGTATATATATATATATATATATATATATATATATATATATATTTTTTTTTGTATATATATATATTGAAGATTGAGTTGTAAGAACCCTTCACATTCTTTCCTGTCATTTTTTACTGCATGACCTTCAGTGGGAATTGGTTAGAGGTTAGCTAGTACTGCAATATCCTCTTCAGAAGTGGAACCAGCAGTAGAATAGGTAAGTGTTGTTGTCACCAGTAAGCTAGAATGCTGTATTGCTAACCCCAGTGACAGCAATGCTTTCATGCTTCAGTACGCTCTCTAAAAGGTCTAATTTGTTCTCTTGCTGCTCATGAGAAATGTTTGAGAATGGCCTGTTGCTACCTGGGAATAACAGAAAACAGAGACTGAGCAAGTTTTACGACCACTTTTAATGCGTGGATCAACCACTTTACGGAGAGTGGGGAATATGGTGAGAATGTGTGTTCAGCTGGATAGTATAACATCAGGGCTTCACAGATTGTAGACTGTAGAACTTTTTCTTTCAACCAGGGAGTTTGAACAAAACCCATATGATTAACATCCAACCCATATGAAGGAAACTGTTGAGAAAAATTCTTCTCTCTCTGTATGCCTGTCTTCTCTAACCGTAGTCCATCTTACTATTACTTCACTGACTCAACCACTGTGTCTTGGAAGCTTTTAGCCTCTGGTACAATGTATTCAGGCTATCCCAGACTGTCAAGTAGCCTCTGAATACTCTCTGACATTCGGGCAGTGAGTTGAAGCTGGAATGCTCCCAAACTCATTAATGTTTATCGCCAAAAAGTTTCAGCACGACCAAAGTCACTAAGCTATCAAGGCCAGGTAAGAGAACCATTGAGTTGCTACAGTACCACACTGTTTCATTCCCAGGTCCCAGGCAATAGAGGTCTACATACAGGAGGTATAGAGCCAAGGTTTTATTTGGTTCTCAGCCTCATCTGCATTGGCCAGGTTTTTCTTTGCTTTTCCTCCTGTATTGACTACTGACAATGGAACAAGGTCACTATCAAGTAGCATTACTCCATGTCTTTGCTGTCTGGTTTGCTGGTGTAAATGCATAAATCATTCAGAACTACAGGCTCCTTACAACCTCATTTGTATCTAAGATGAATAGAGTCAGGTTTCACTATGCATTGCAAACATCTCTCCATGCTATATGTCTTTGTCAACATTCTGTCGGTGTTCCTCATTCTGTCGGAGTTCTTCATGAACGACTGCATGAAATGCTGCACCGAAACTGGATTTTTCAACAGTTATCACTGTAGATCAATTTCTACCACTGCAAATGACTTGAACTTTTTTAATCTTTGTTTTGGGTTACCAGAGGACATTGCTCGTGACTCTTCTTTCGGCTTTTCCCTTCAGAGGTCGCCACAGCAAATCATCTCTCTCCACCTATCCCTATCTTCTGCATCCTCAACACTTGCACCATAACTTCATATCCTCATTTATTACATCCACATACCTCCTCTTTGGACTTTCTCTTTGCCTCCTACCTGGCAGCTCCATGTCCAACATTCTCCTACCAATATACTCACTCTCCCTCCTCTGAACATGTCCAAACCATCTTAATCTGGCCTCCCTAACTTTGTCCCCCAAACATCAAAAATGAGCTGTCCCTCTGATGTTAGTACAATGTTAGGACATTGTTAGTGACTGAGAAGCATAATTCACCTCTCAGGTATGGCATGCTCTTATAGAGCACATAATCAGAGAGTACAGCATCAGAGTACCATCCTGAGACCAACAACCAGGTGGGCAGATTGAGCCAGAGCAGCGGGTTTCTCCTCACTTAATACAGGGATGTAAAGGGAATATGGTGCAGTCCCGATCTGGGTTATAACAAACCCACAGAAGGCTGGCTAGTTTGCTTCTTATGCTTGTACACAAGGCTGCATGTTTTGCTCATATTCAAATCTTTGTTAATTTTTTTGTCTATCATGTAATAAATCATGTAATACTCATTTCCAGTTGTTTGTGAGTCTGACTAGAACTGATATGGTTATGTCTGATATGTCAGTCATGTTCATTACTGTTTCAGTGACTGGCAGGTGGTTACAGGGTTCCACCCCTTTGAGAGATATCTCATTCATCATGTGAAGAAGCCATGCTCCCGGGTGGAACAGGCGAAGAGAGCACTATCCAATAAACACATGGATATTATGCATTTTCTATTATACATACCCCCCTTGTCCACACTTTCACTTACTCTCAAAAAAGCAAAGCATCTGTGTGGGACCAAAATAATTTATTAAATACAGATTGTCCAATGAGCATGAATGTATTCTTCCTTAAAAACACAGGGCATAATGGAAAAGCATTTTACATACAGTCCAGAGATCACAAGTTTAAATCCTGGTGATGCCACAGCCATCTGTGGCTGGGAGTCTGAGAGAGGAAAGGAAGGGCAACATGAATTTTTATGGCATTTGGCATACACCGTTATCCAGGGCGTATTACATTTTATCTCATTTTTAACAACTGAGCAATTGAGGGTTAAGGGCCTTGCTCAGGAGCCCAGCAGTTGCAGCTTGGTGGATCTGGGATTTAAACTCACAACCTTCCAATCAATAGTCCAACAACTTTAACCCCTAAGCTACCATATCCCACATTGCATACTCTCTGCCCTATCAGTCACAGTAGCACTAGTATATCATTTGTATTTGTGTGTTTATGGATGTGGAAGAGGGCAGATAGTTCTTTCAATCTGTGAATGTTACACTGCCCTGTGATACAGCTCAGGCAGCAGTATGAAAAGATGCAGTTAGCTGGCTTCACATGTCACATAGGAAGCACAAGATTGGTAGTTGTCATATGACGGGGAGAATTAGGGAATTCAGCATATAGAATCTGCCTTATGAGCACATAGAAGCCTTGTTTAACTAGGTTTCTATCTCCGGCATTTTGAGGTGCTTCAAAGGAGACCCTCACATGGACTTGTTATCCACCAAAAACAATTTGCATTAATGCAGTGAGATATTCAATTACTTGGTTTGCTAAAATAGTGAATTTCACTAAGATAAATTAGACACATTTTCACATTGTATTGTCACATCTAAAGTATTTTGATGAGTCAAACTGCCCATTGACATTTAAAGCAATCTTCTTTGATTGATTCATATTAAATATAATTAAGTCATGCTGTTGTATTATTGTAAAAATAATTTGAGCTGCCTTCAGTTTTACATGAAGTACGTTTAATTTTTTTGAAAAACATGAATGAATGAGAAAGTTTTAATCTTGTGAGAACATTTTACTTCTAGGTTTGGGTGCCCATTGGTTTGATCAGCAACTGTGCCAGCTTCAAATATGAACTGTGTTATGTAACTGCTGTGAACATCGTTGATGAAATGCACATAGAATAAAAGAGAATTGCTTTTCAAATAACCTGCTCTTTTCTCGCTTCTATCCCTTTTCCATTTTCTATTAATTTCCGCCTATGTCTCTGTCACAGCATTGTAACCAAACAGTTCCTTTATGTCTTGAGTTTCTTTTTTGCCTTCCCTATAGACTAGTTCATTTGTTTATTATATGTGATGTCTTTGATGAACTATTTCATAAGTACAACATAATCACATTTTCTCTCTCTTACTGTCTCTGTCTCTCTCTCTCTCCCCCCTCTCTCTCTCTCTCTCCCCCTCTCTCTCTCTCTCTCTCTCTCTCTCTCTCTCTCTCTCTCTCTCTCTCTCTCTCTCTCTCTCTCTCTCCCTCTCTCTCTCTCTCCCCTCTCTCTCTCTCTCTCTCTCTCTCTCTCTCTCTCTCTCTCTCTCTCTCTCTCTCTCTCTCTCTCTCTCTCTCTCTCACACACACACACACACAGAGATAATGGATGAAATATATAACAAAGCATGCCTCTGAAAGAATGACTTGGGATAACAATTGCATTATTCAATTAAATTATATTATATTTCTACAGAGCTTTTACCAATAGACATTAGTCAAGCTATAAGTAACCATAGCAAGGCAAAAAAACTTCATGAGATGACCTCAGAAAGGAACTTTGATAGCAACCAGGAAAAAAGGGAACTTGTACTCTTTTGGGTGCCACTGAATTGTAGGATTATAAATGATTACTCTTTTACTGTATACTGTAGAGTCCTGGGATAAGTACAGAAAAGTTACTCTGATTACAGCAGCAGTTCAAGTAAAAGTTTACAATATCCAACTGAGATTTTCCACATAAGAAAGCGTGAGACTGAAAGTGTTTGGGAAGTTTAATGCTTATAGCGTCCATGTGGGGACATTCACAGCAGCAGAAAGTAAATCACAAGAACAGAAGCTTCAAGAAGAAAGAGCATCATTATCATCCCAGACTATCATTAATAGCCTCAGAGACCAAGGTAAATATCAAAAATTGGCCCATCAATACCACAGCAAAGGCACCAAGAGTAAACACAACCCAGCTGGCCATTGTCCATGCCTGTGAAAGCACAATGACATTCACTACACATTCTCAGAAATCCTGCACCTGGATGCAGCCAGTGCAGTCTCACAAACCACTGCAGTCATCAGTCACTAAAGCAATGCCATCACTAACACTACCGGAAAAACATGCCCGGTAAAACCTGAGTGGAATAGCTGAAAGACTTGGCCATTATCTACAAACTTTGTTTTTTTATCACAGTTTGGCCCACAAACATAAAACCTTTTATTTGAAAGCAAATTGTTTGAGATGAAGTAAACATTACATGTTGAACTGTTCAATAATTAGAAAATATGCTCACCATGTTAGCCATAAACACATAATTATCTTCATAATATATATTTTTCAAACTTATAAAAGGTGGACTGCTAGAAATTGGTAATTACACAATCTGACAAAAAAAAAAGATTGGTGCAATAATGTAAATTAAAAGACTTTAATTAAAAAACATGTAAAGGTGGTAGTGGGAACACATTAAACGTGAATTAGTAATTTAAGTTTATTTCACAGACATATTTCTCTTTCTTCATGATGGCCATCTAGTTTTCTCTCCTTGTTTTTATGGGTTTTGTATAAAATAGGGTAGTCTTTTTATCAAGAAGAAAGGCAGTGGCCTGTTAATGCTGTTTTTCAGTGTGAAGGTATTTTAATCATTTACAGTAATCACAATGCAGCGGAGCAGACAGCAACTTTAAGAATGTGCAAAAATAAATCAAATGTGCGGCTGAAATACTTTAAGTAGCAGATGACTGCCTTTAAAAATAAGAATATTATAGAGGCTTTTAAGTGAGGCATTGGTGGCTCAGTGGTAGGGTTCTCGCCTATCATGCGGAAGGCCCGGGTTCGATTCCCAGCCAATGCCTCAACCCCAGCCACTGGATGCAGTGCCGGTCCCAAGCCCGGAAAAATGGGAGGGTTGCGGCAGGAAGGGCATCCGGCGTAAAACCTGTGCCAAGTTGTTGTGCGGACCAGTTGGTCCGCTGTGGCGACCCCGAACAGGGAGCAGCCGAAAGCAACTTCTATAGAGGATTTTAAGTGTGTTGTGTGAGGAAGGTGGTAGCTTAGTGGTTAAGGTATTGGCCTACTGATTGGAAGGTTGTAGGGTCCACCAAGTTGCCACTGCTGGGGCCTTGAGCATGGCCCTTTACCCTCAATTACTCAGTTATATAAAGTGAGATAAAAATGTAAGTCAATCTGGATAAGGGTGTCTACCAAATGCCAGAAATTTTTATTGCAATTTAACTTTGGACAATAAGCTGTCATTCAGCAAAAAATTGCTGTAGAGTCTATTAAACCGAATTTTATGCCATATTAACTATTACTAAGCTTACAGCATATAAACCATATACGTGAATAAAGTTGATGGCCCTTGTAAGCAATGTGATGAATGGATCGACTGATATGTGAAGTAAGAGGACAGGGCAGAGAACATAAGAAATGCAAAGGTGATAATTGAGAGTTAAGTTGGGGGAAAGCAAACAGACAGATAGACAGAATTAAAAATGAAGCCGCCAGTATGCTTCATATATGATGGACATATCATGTACTCCGTCATCTCGAGGAACACTTAATTCCGTCTGACTGCTGTGTTATATGGGCTGAGTAGGATGGAAAGTGCGTATCAGTGTATAAGCAGCTCTCTATTTTTTTAATATGAGGGAGCACAGGACTGAATCCAAATGCATTAGCATGGTAACTTTGACCTTTAAATCGTCCTTATCCAAAGATAGACAAAGATGTTTTATTCAAATATATTCTGGTTTAATATTGAACAGACTTGTGCTTTAACAGGGAAAAATGTCAAGTGGAGACATTTATATTGCAGGTTTAGATTCTGTAGGAGAGCTTACAATTAAGTAAGAAATGAATAAATTATATAATGATATGAAACAAATGATGTGTCTCATTAAATCTGCGAACTTTAGAAAGTGTGGGTGATGATAAATAATGAATGGATTTTTTAATATCCAGTGGCATGTGTTGTTCTCCAGCCAGACAGCACAATAATGACTTTCATTGACTTCCTGAGTTTGGCAAATCTGACATTCAGAATTTATTTGGTGCTGATTTCACCTCACACTGAGCCAGTGTGTGAGCAGTGTCCTTGGTCAAAGTATGTGTGTGTGTGTGTGTGTGTGTGTGTGTGTGTGTGTGTGTGTGTGTGTGTGTGTGTGTGTGTCTGTCTATCACAAAAAGAGACAGAGAGTGCCTTTCTCTTTTCCCTTCCAGCCCCCTCCTGTTTTTTTTTTACCACTCTCCCACTTTCCCCTCACATTACTTGGCTGCTTTCTTTTTGTCCTTCACTGCTCTCTTTCCTCACTTTCCCATGTCTCTTGAGATGAACAGCACTCTTATCAAATAAGAAAATAGAGATTTGCTGGAGACACTGACGAAAGACAATTATGTAGAAAGAACTGTACGTAAGAAGGGGGGCACGGTGGCTTAGTGGTTAGCATGTTTGCCGCACACCTCCAGGGTTGGGGGTTTGATTCCCGCCTCCGCCATGTGTGTGTGGAGTTTGCATGTTCTCCCTGTGCCTCGGGGGTTTCCTCTGGGTGCTCCGGTTTCCTCCCCCAGTCCAAAGACATGCATTGTAGGTTGACTGGCATCTCTAAATTGTCCGTAGTGTGTGATTGCGTGAGTGAATGAGAGTGTGTGTGTGCGCCCTGCGATGGGTTGGCACTCTGTCCCCAGGGTGTATCCTGCCTTGATGCCCAATGACGCCTGAGGCACAGGCTCCCCGTGACCCGAGAATAGTTCGGATAAGCGGTAAACAATGAATGAATGAACTGTACGAAAGAACTGTAGCTCATCTATAATGTTACTAGTGTCTTCATCAACAAATTTCACTTACTTGATGTCCACATGTGCATGGCATGAGGGCTGAATGGATTCAAGTGTATTATATAAAATGATGTAAATAAAATATTCTGGTATCCCAGTCAACAAATCTCATCCCACTTGAACAATAGGAGATTTTGAAGCAATGTTTTAGACAGTGCTCTCCACATTCCTCAGGAATAAATAAATAAATAAATAAATAAATCTTCTTCTTCTTCTTTCGGCTTTTCCCTTCAGGGGTCGCCACAGCGAATGATCTCTCTCCACCTATCCCTATCTTATGCATCCTCAACACTTGCACCCACTAGCTTCATATCCTCATTAATTCCATCCATATACCTCCTCTTTGGTCTTCCTCTTTGCCTCCTGCCTGGCAGCTTCATGTCCAACATTCTCCTACCAATATACTCACTCTCCCTCCTCTGAACATGTCCAAACCATCTTAATCTGGCCTCCCTAACTTTGTCCCCCAAACGTCCAACATGAGCTGTCCCTCTGATGTACTCGTTCCTAATCCTGTCCAATCTTGTCACTCCCAAAGAGAACCTCAACATCTTCAGCTCTGCTACCTCCAGCTCTGACTCCTGTCTCTTCCTCAGTGACACTGTCTCTAAACCATACAGCATGGCCGGTCTCACCACTGTCCTGTACACCTTCCCCTTGATTCTCACTGATATTTTCCTATCACACAGAACTCCCGACACCTTTCTCCACCCATTCCAACCCCATTCCAAGCACTCGCTCCTTTACCTCTTTCCCACACTCTCCATTACTCTGGACTGTTGACCCCAAGCACTTAAACTCCTGTACCTTCTTCACCTCTTCACCCTGTAACCTTACTGTTTCACTTCCCTCCCTTTCATTCACATAATTATTCAAATAAATAAATAAAAATCGAGGGAACATTTTTTTGCAGAATGGTGCATCAATCCAGTACAGCTAGAAAATCTACGTAAACACTGGAGCTGTTCTGGCAGTTTTGGAGGCCCAGAAATTTACTAACACACAAAGAAATGTCTACTGAATTCATAAAAAATGTGTAAATGAAAAAGCAATTATACAAACCATTCTTGCTTTAATATCCATCCAAAACAGAACATCTTCAGTCTTCAGACGGTACAAAGCTAATCCCTGAACCTTCATAATGTTATTATGATCATCTGATCTGCATTCATAGAGTCTTGAGATCAGAGCTACTCTTTACTCACTAAACCTCAGCCATAAAGAGTAGGACATGTTTAGAGTGAATCTCTGTAATCTCTTTTAAATTATACATGGCAAAACACTCATGTCAGTCATAAAAAAGCTGTGTATGTTTAAATAATATATAGGGATATGAGAAAATACATAGTATATGTTGCTGAAATGGAAGTAGAAATTTATCTCAGTAGGTTTTGACCTCTAGTTGTTGGTTTGCGTCACATAACATTTTCTGTCTCTGTATATTTTTGATATGATAACAGAATGCAAGGTGACCTCAGCTTTTAAGCTTTCAAGTGGCCAGATGGAGTCACTTACATCCCACTGAAGTAAGCTTTCACATCCTTATAGTCTGTAGACTTACTCTAACATCTAAAGCTTCTCCTGATCTGGTTCAGTGATAAATGCTAGGTATAACAAAATTACAGAACAGACATGCAATACTAACTAGTATTACAATACATGTAATCATTACAAGGCTACACTGTATTTATTACACTAAATCTATTTAAGAATGCCAATGTTTATTAGCTTACATAATGGACCTTGAGTTGCCCCATTGTCCTTATTTCCTCTAAATGATTAACTGATTAAATGATAAACTGAATTAATTTATTCTATTGTTTTAGATATCTACCCTAGACCCCCCTAGGCTAACAGCTAAATTATTAACATTTCATGTCACATATCACTCCAGATATTTGCAATGTATTTTCCCAGTAAAGCTTTAACTTATTTCTTGGTGTCTTTAACAAGTGTGGGAATTGTTTTTCCTGTTTGTGGATTGATTTCTTCAAGCCATGGGTTTAGTCTTAACAGAAACATTTCACTCTCTTACAAAAAAACAACAACCCAGAATCATTGTTTTGGGGGGAAATGATAACTAGTGATGCATAAATGTGTTATTAACAGGGAAAATGTGTTAATCCTGACCTTCTATAGGTAACGGTGTTTGTGTCTCCTATAATAAATGCTTAAAGTTATTCTTTCATTAATAACAAAGCACAACAGATTGTTTATTTTATCTAGTTACTATATGAACTTATGAATATCATCAATGCTCTTGCATAGTTATTAATTACTAATAAGCATTATTGTGAATAAAGTTCTCAAACTTTTGTTAGAATATCATGCATCCTACCCAATGCTTTGGCTGTAACGTATTGCCTGGTGCAGTATAGGAACATTTCCTCAGTTATACTCCATCTGTATCCCATCGGAATAACAATATCTATACAATATTATGCCAAGAAAACTTTCCTATTGTAAATACAATCATAGGTTCTCATCAGATAAAGTTTTCTGGTCAGACTACCACCTCTCTGTAGATCTGTTGTTTAGTTTTTGACATTGAGTCATCAATCTTGAAAACAAATTACTGATGAAGCCATTTGGACACAAGCTATTGTGAAGCACCTGTTGCATATTTGTCATTTTAGATAAAGTGGTTAAGGCTCTGCGCTATTGATCAAATAATTGTGAGAATCAGGACTGTCAGAGAACCAGTGATGCGCAAAACCCTTATAACATTTCAAGTGGCTTTGGATAACAATTTGGATAACAACAGTGTCAACAATGACAGATGAATAAAGGTATACACAGTATTAGTTAATAAATTCAATAGGTTTTTAGTATGAAAGCCTTATTTATATTTAAGTTTGGTTGTTCAGGTGAACTCAATGCCTAACAGCTACCCTAGACATCCCACAATATCTTTATAACAGCAGTGTCTATTGTGTTTTATTTCTTGTTAGTGCTTACCCATTGCTCATAACTTTAAGTCATACAGTGGGGCAAAAAAGTATTTAGTCAGCCACCAATTGTGCAAGTTCTCCCACTTAAAAAGATGAGAGAGGCCTGTAATTTTCATCATAGGTACACTTCAACTATGAGAGACAGAATGAGAAAAAAAAATCCGGAAAATCACATTGTCTGATTTTTAAAGAATTTATTTGCAAATTATGGTGGAAAATAAGTATTTGGTCACCTACAAAAAAGCAAGATTTCTGGCTCTCACAGACCTGTAACTTCTTCTTTAAGAGGCTCCTCTGTCCTCCACTCGTTACCTGTATTAATGGCACCTGTTTGAACTCTTATCAGTATAAAAGACACCTGTCCACAACCTCAAACAGTCAGACTCCAAACTCCACTATGGCCAGGACCAAAGAGCTGTCAAAGGACACCAGAAACAAAATTGTAGACCTGCACCAGGCTGGGAAGACTGAATCTGCAATAGGTAAGCAGCTTGGTGTGAAGAAATCAACTGTGGGAGCAATTAATAGAAAATGGAAGACATACAAGACCACTGATAATCTCCCTCGATCTTTGGCTCCACGCAAGATCTCACCACGTGGGGTCAAAATGATCACAAGAACGGTGAGCAAAAATCCCAGAACCACACGCGGGGACCTAGTGAATGACCTGCAGAGAGCTGGGACCAAAGTAACAAAGGCTACCATCAGTAACACACTACGCTGCCAGGGACTCAAATCCTGCCGTGCCAGACGTGTCCCCCTGCTTAAGCCAGTACATGTTCGGGCCCGTCTGAAGTTTGCTAGAGAGCATTTGGATGATCGAGAAGAGGATTGGGAGAATGTCATATGGTCAGATGAAACCAAAATAGAACTTTTTGGTAAAAACTCAACTTGTCGTGTTTGGAGGAGAAAGAATGCTGAGCTGCATCCAAAGAACACCATACCTACTGTGAAGCATGGGGGTGGAAACATCATGCTTTGGGGCTGTTTTTCTGCAAAGGGACCAGGACGGCTGATCCGTGTAAAGGAAAGAATGAATGGGGCCATGTATCGTGAGATTTTGAGTAAAAACCTCCTTCCATCAGCAAGGGCATTGAAGATGAAACGTGGCTGGGTCTTTCAGCATGACAATGATCCCAAACACACCGCCCGGGCAACGAAGGAGTGGCTTCGTAAGAAGCATTTCAAGGTCCTGGAGTGGCCTAGCCAGTCTCCAGATCTCAACCCCATAGAAAATCTTTGGAGGGAGTTGAAAATCCGTGTTGCCCAGCGACAGCCCCAAAACATCACTGCTATAGAGGAGATCTGCATGGAGGAATGGGCCAAACTACCAGCAACAGTGTGTAAACACCTTGTGGCGACTTACAGAAAACGTTTGACCTCTGTCATTGCCAACAAAGGGTATATAAGTATTGAGATGAACTTTTGTTATTGACCAAATACTTATTTTCCACCATAACTTGCAGATAAATTCTTTAAAAATCAGACAATGTGATTTTCTGGATTTTTTTTTCTCATTCTGTCTCTCATAGTTGAAGTGTACCTATGATGAAAATTGCAGGCCTCTCTCATCTTTTTAAGTGGAAGAATTTGCACAATTGGTGGCTGACTAAATACTTTTTTGCCCCACTGTATTTAGCCATTTTGTCACCCCAATTTCTCCTCAATTTTGTTATCTGCCAATTCCCACCCGCTAGCCAGCTCTCCCCTGGATGACAGCTCAAATGACAGCTCCCAAACTGGTATGGTGAAGGCTAACACATATTTCCTCTGAGGCAGGAGAAGCCAGCTGACTGCATGTTTTCTGCTTCTCAGGGTCTGTCACACGGCAGTAGAACACACTTGGTGGAAAATATCCACCCTCTTCTGCATACATGGGCTCACAAATGCCCAGAACTGGCTAATGTTCCTCTGAATGACACTGGAGAGTATCCCTTCCAAATACAGAGTATGGTCAGTTTTTGTTGCATGGCTTCTGGGCATGACTAGTTGTGGCATCATCTGGAACCCCATAAAGTGCTTTGGGTAATAAATTATAAACTTACTTTACCACACTAGTGGTAATTGAGAGTATGCCAAGACCAGTGCCTGTAATTGTCTGTAATTCACTAAATAGACATTTCTGATGGTGTATTTCAGTTCAGAAAGGATGTAACGTGTGTGTGTGTGTGTGTGTGTGTGTGTGTGTGTGTGTGTGTGTGTGTGTGTGTGTGTGTGTGTGTGTGTGTGTGTGTGTGTGTGTGTGTGTGTGTGTGTGTGTGTGTGCCTGGCAGGTGAATGCTCCCTGTCGGCTAGAGAGTGAGATTGAGAGTGTTAGTGTGACAGCAGCTCAGTTTGAGTGAGGGATGGGGGAAGCAAGCCTGTCAATCCACCCTTCTCTAACACTAATCACACACAATGACTCCAGCTACACAGCCTATTGGCCAATCCATACAGGTCATATATCTTTTGACTTCTGCAAACAAACAATGTAGAGTCTGTGGTGGAAGCAGAGCACTTTTTCTGTCCGGCTAATGTTTTGAATCGGAAAATTCATTATGCTGATTTATAGATCTATCAGCAATGCATTACTGAAACGCATTCACTCAAGCCAATACTGAATCATTAACAGTGAGAGTTATTGTTATTTCCTGTGTCATAGGATTGATAAATAACGTGTGGGTTCCATTACACAGGGTGGAGAGAGGGTGATATGGACATGTGGGATTTCTTAATGGGCGCAGAGCCAGTGTACATTTAGCTCTGACTTAGTCGTGACTCAGGTTGTCTCAGATCCTCACAAAGAACACAAGTTGAGAATCAGTAGCACATACTCCAACTGTTACCATGGTGATCTCCACACCCTAATCTGATTTCACTTTATGTACACATTTCTTTTCAAACACAGCATTCTGTGCCTGGCAGCAGCTAACCCCCTCAGAGGCAACAGGTCTTATCAGCCACAATCACTGTTCAGGTCATACAGCTCTCTAAAAGCTCTGAAAGAGAGATTGTGGGAACCCATTTGTGCTTTTATGTCTGCCTGTTTTCTCTTTCTCTTATCATTTATTCTAGCTGCTGCTCATGCTTTGAATTTGATCCTTTGAATACAAGAGTGCTCTTGTACCGGGTGTGCAGGAGTAACTGCATGTAGGCTGCTTTGCCTTTGAAGCTGATCCCATTTTGTGCAGATTAATAATGTAATTGTAAACCTTCACCCGCCTACAACAATGTTGAATTAATAAAGTAAACAGTATGACAAAAGGGCATAAGGATAAAGGTTTACAGTGTCACCTAGCATGCAAATGAAGTAGTATGTGGAAATAATTTGTACCTTTATATGTTGTAGGTACCTTTATACTTGTGTATGACCCTATGTTAATGAAGTAAAGGAATCTTAATTGAACAGAGCAAGATATTTCTTATTGTTGTATGGAAATTTCCATTCACTGACTCAGAAACTTCCACATCCTCTCTGCAGTTGGTTTGCTGTTTCTGCTTCCATATGCAGAATGATGTAATAACAGGCATTTAGGAGAAAGCCTGTGAAAGTCCTCTTTTCCTAATTAATACATCTCCATCTCTTTACTGTGGTTCTCTGTGATGAGTTTCACACTTCAGTTCCTCTTGT
This sequence comes from Hemibagrus guttatus, assembly GCA_033459395.1. NCBI lineage: Eukaryota > Metazoa > Chordata > Actinopteri > Siluriformes > Bagridae > Hemibagrus > Hemibagrus guttatus. Next base: position 21,792,016 of record JAUCMX010000006.1, read on the forward strand.
CTTCTCCCTGCAGCACTCTGGGTCTTCAACAAGGTTGGGTATGACCTTGTGCCAACACAAACTTCTACAATTTCACAATCCCTTCTCACGGCTATCCTTCACTGTGTACAATTACACACACACACACACATATATATATATATATATATATATATATATATATATATATATATATATATATATATATATATATATATATATATATATATATATACACACATATATATACACATATATGTGTGTATATATATATATACATAATATCTATATCTATCCGTTTACATGAAATTCTAAGCAGTTTGATTTTTTAAGGTAATAATAATATTTCTTTTGCTCAAGAAAGGTGTCACTTAAACATGCTGTTTATTCAAATTTTCAATAGTTCACTAGTTCACTCTGCATTTGCACATTCGTTGCTGTCGATTTTTTATGAGGAGAGTATGTTGTACCAGAAATAACATATTTTTGCATGAGATGTTGACAATTGCATGCATATCTGCCATAACACTAAGAAGACAAGAATGAAATCTAAATCTGTGCCTAGCAAATGAATGCATGTCTTTGACACAATTCATGCTTGTCATCTTAAATTGGCTGCCGACATCTTTTTAACACGCCCTAACAAGACACTGAGCAAATAATTGACTTGTCACATTTCCTCAATGTATTCACACCTTGAAAATGTACTCTCAAACCTACGACCAGTCTTACCTGCAGCTCATACTACATCATACTCTTATACTGATGTAAGTTTACTGTGGCAGCCCTAGATTCCCTGTAATTTCATGATGCAATTGGGTGAATATTAGCTTCTATACAGTTTCAGTGCAATAGTAAAGGATTCAGTATAAACTTTTTCATGACTAGGTCACACTATAGATGTTAGGGTTTTTCATTTAATGTTTTCTCTTTAAAAATCTTTCTTCTGTACTGTGCAGCAGAATATTTCCAACTTCATCTAGGAGTAAATTAGTTGATATTACTGATGCATTATTTGCAGAGGTGTAGCTGGGGGGATTTCTAGTATGAACCTCGCTACCTCAACCCCACAATTTTATAAATTCAATTTTATAAAACTCCAAATTCTTAGTGAGAGATGTTTAACAGAACACACGTATAACATGGCTGACTATAAGTCTCAAATAACACTATTACACAGCAATCGCACTGTAGGTATGTCCATGAACAGTCATCATGTGATTCCTCTATTCTCCCCTATACTCTGGACCATCCTTAATTTGTTTAATCACGTTTTACTGGCTACCAGGATTAACCAATAAGGATCCCATTTCTTTCCCAATGAAAGCTACTAGCTAGCTCACTCTGAGTGTAAGGATGAAGTACTGTAAGATTACAAAAGGAGAAAAAGAAGCATACAGCTAGTGTTATGAGATGTTTCCTGCTTGCTTTCCTTAAGTTATTTTTAATATTTTCAGCATGAGTATGAGCTGAGTATATAGTGTGACTTGTTTTATACCTGTAGTTTAATATAAATAGTAACATATACAACTTTCACAAATAGCGCACAACATAAATACAGAATAAAGACGTAGAGCGTGAGAGAAAGAGAGGATTTTCCACATTTCCTGGAGACAAAACACAAAGAAATCTGTTTAAGCAAAGCCATAGAGCTAAGTGTTTAAAACGATTAAAGCACTGCAACAAAAAATCAGAACCAAAGCCTGTGAGAGCTGTATTATGCTTGTCTCCTTAAGGTGAATTTTGTTTACTGTAGCTTTATTTAAGAAAAGAGGCATAAGAGACAGAATGCTTGCAAGCCACAATAAGCGTGTGAGATATTACAAGCAGAGAAAATGTCAGTTACTGCCCGCAGCTGGAACTTAGTTATCTCAGTTATCTTCCGTGACTTAGCAACTGTGTTCCTGCTGCTGCTGATGCACTTCAGCCCTGGGCTGCGTCACGAGAGTTTGGACAGGAAGTTAAACGTTGCTGTAAACAAGATAAGGAAGCTGCAAGGGGATGTCCGCAAAAATACTCATCAGAATATCAATTTTATAACCACATCTATGTAGTTCATCATTTAAAATAGACAATGTATGCATGACTTTTATGTAATAGTCAGTAAGAGTAAGAGTAAGAGCTTCTGCACATAAGAAAATTAAAATGCTGACTTTCGTGCTACTTACACAAAGAAAAGAAACTTTGTGAACCTTTTTTGTGATGATCAAATTATACAAAGAGAAAGTGTATTGAAGATATTTGGTCTGGAAATTCCTCTCTGTGAATGAAGGGCAGTGTAGCCTTTCTGACACTCTTTTAGACAGCAGCACTATTGCAATGTTATTAGTGTCTGTAAAGTGCAGAGTGTCTCTGAAGATTGCTGTCCCACTGATCCGACTCATTCTGACACTCGATAATGAAATCTTCTAGTGTTGCTCCCGTGAGAAAGAGCAGCAGCCAGAGTATGCAAAACAGCCATCATTAATAAAAAAACAAACATCACGACTTAACAGATTAAATAGAGTTTTGCCTTTCCTGATAGCTGCCTTCCGGAAACTTCTTTTTAAATCAGGGTCAAAGAGAATTACTGGAAATAAAGCATAGGACCACAAGCAGCATCACTTTTTGTAAAGATCTGTTTGATAACACTTTTGTGTGATAGACATGAAAAAAGCTTTTATGTGACTTAACATTGAAAGTTTCTGCTGTGTTTAGTGACGTCCATATACAAGTTTATATAGATCAGTAGTGTTGCCTAATTTAAAGTTGATGGATGCAAAATATTGAAGAACTCTATCACAAAATGATAGGAAAACATTACCTCTATGCAAATATTAGCTACCTGATAGGCCAGCTATATCCAGCTAGCATGAGTGTGATTTTATTAGCCTATCTGCATTCTCTTTTTATTTTGCTTTCTGATCTCTGAGCTATATTTTGTGATCTGATCAAGAACATATTTATAGTCATAATTTAAACAAAAGCAGTCAAGTATGTTTAACAATATCAAATTTAAGTAAGAGTGTATAAATATGAAAACAATAAAGAAAGTAGCTGATGCAGTAACATGGCTCCAGTCCCCTAAAGTGATTCAGAGAACACGGAGCTTGACAGTGTGAGACACAGGGCAGTTAGCCCCTTGCTGCCAGCTCTTCTGCTCTTCTGTCACACACCGTCAGTGTCCGCAGCTCTGTGATGGTGTGTGACAGTGAGTCAGTGTCTTGGCCTAAGTGAATGTCAGCCTGATGTGAATGAATGCAGCAACTTCAGCTGCAATATCCCCTTTCTCCACCCATCAGCTCAAATCCCTCACCTTGTATCTGAAAGCTTCAGCAGGCTTCTTATAAGGTGAATTGAATTACCTTTACAAGCAATATATAGAGGCAGGTCTTCTGTGAAGCAGTACAAGTACCACTCACTTCCTATTTTACTAGTGATAAGACGACATTGATGAACTAAAATGCATAATGCAGGTGGGAACTGATGTCTCTCAGGAATGTCTTGAAAGAACACAACTTTTGCAGACAGAGTGTATATGGATGGTGTTAAAAACAGTGACTGAGTGAGTGACAGTTCTGTGGGTAGAAAAGCCTTGATAAGAAAAAAAAAAGTTGATAAGAGAGATCAGAGGTGAATAGCCACCTCTTTACAACAGTGATGTTATTTGAGTTACTACAGACTTCCTGTCACCTAAAACAAATCTGGCCATTTTCCTCTGGCTCTCTTATCATCACGATGTTTCAGCCTACAGACCCTTTGCACACAGGATGCTTTTTTTTTTTCTTTGCTTCGTTCTGTGTAAACTCTAGAGACTGTTGTGGCTGAAAATCCCAGGAGATCTTTAGTTTCAAAAATACTCAAACCAGTCCGTATGGAACCAACACCCATGCCATGGTTGCCAAGTCACAGAGATCCCATTTTTTCCCCATTCCGATGCTTGATGTGAACATTAACTAAAGCTCTTGACCTGTATCTGTATGACGTTATGATTGGAAACCTCAATAAATAAGTAGGTGTACAGTTAAAGTGACTGGAGAGTGCCCTACCTATTTAGATGCAGGCTGTTTTTCCAGAAAAGTAAATATTCACTCTGCTCGCCAGTTTGAATACCGCATACAGATTCATTACAGGACGCCAGATTGCTTATGTCTTACAATACACATCAGCTCGTACAAGCACCTTTCTGCAGACAGACTTTGTAAACCGCATGCATCTGTTAGCAGACTGCACTTTATTAGTTTGTTGGATCATTACGGAGTGGTGAATGGGGGATTCTGGCTTAAAACCTCCTGCTAACAGAAGGGGAAATCATTGGTGCAATGAGGATATGTGGCCAGAAATGTTGCCAGTCACTAGTGGGGCCTAAAAGTTTATAATGAAGCTGTCAGTTTACTGATCAGTCACTGCACCTGTCACTGTAATGCACCTTATTGTATTTCATTACTCAGAGAGCCTGTTTCTGGAACCAAGAGCTGATATGTGGCTGAGGTTAAGGCTATTTACGCATGACCGTCAACTCAAACATAGTGAGAGTGGAGCTTCCTAAGCATAATTTCAGATATTTAAAAGGTCACAGATATAGTCAAACAAATCAGTGTAGAATACTTATGATTAAGTTTCCTATGGAGCACAGTTGTGATATATGAAAAGTACACTTTAAGTTTATGATATAAACTATATGGAAATACTAGCAGATTTACACTTACAGACCCTCAGAAATCAGACAGATTGGTTATTAAATATTGATCTGGCGAACTGACTTGTGAGGTAGAAGAAACCATTTAATCATAGACAATAATGTGTATGTTCCATTGGTTAGACAAATCCCAGCATGCAGATAATGGCCCAAATGTTTTCCAATGAGCAGTGTGATATCAGCAGGAAAAGTGTCTCGGCCCACTCTCGAATCACCACAGGGAGCAAGCCACAAAATGTCACATCAGCTGTGGCATTTCTCTCTTCAGACCAGATTCAACTTTCACTTGAAACATTGAGTGATTTGGCACCACAAAATAATGAGCTGTTGTCAGATAAGAGTTTAGACTTTAACTGAGGCAGCAGATGTAGTTGCAGATAAAACCTTCCCTTGTGTGAGGATGAAGCGATACATTGTTAAATAAGGACTGGGAATTGGATGATATATGATGAATACAACCCTCTTATTGTCATTTGACGTTTTGATCCATTCTTTTAAAATGTATTCTTCTTTTGTTTGATAACCCTCTCCAGTCTCCTGGCAAAGTTCCCCATAGTCCTTTGAAGCACTTCTGATGTCCCATGGTATTATAAACAATACTTCAGCCATTTTTTCCCACCAGCATCAGACGCTTGTGTTTACAGGACCCTTTGTGAATGAGACATAAAATGCACCACTGCAGCATTTGTACTATGTGTGTTCTCATCAGTTATCCATCCTCTACTCATTCAGGAGCTATCGTCATTTGCTTGGACATGATGTTAGTCAATAATTTATTTACTGACAAAAGTGTTTCTCAAAGATTCAAAACAACTCTTCTTCTTCTTCTTCTTCTTCTTCTTCTTCTTCTTCTTCTTCTTCACAACAACAACAACAACAACAACAACAACAACAACAACAACAACAAAACATCAGCAATAATAATAATAATAATAATAATAATAATAATAAATTATGATTATGATGATGAAGAACACAAAGGTTTCATACCTGTTTGTTATTGAGCTTATTCTATTTAAGCAGGTATTGAAGTCTTTCCAAAAATTCAATATGGTTCACACAATGTCGTGAGTTTGAGTATAAGACATTACAGAAAGACTCCTGAAGTCTTTGCAGTAGCAAAGATATATATATATATATATATATATATATATATATATATATATATATATATATATATATATATATATATATTCATTCATTGTCTTCCGCTTATCCAGAGCCGGGTCACGGTGGCAGCAGTCTAAGCAGGGATGCCCAGACCTCCCTCTCCCCAGACACTTCCTCCAGCTCTTCCGGAGGGACCCCGAGGCGTTCCCAGGCCAGCCGAGAGACATAGTCTCTCCAGCGTGTCCTGGGTCTTCCCCGGGGCCTTTTCCTGGTGGGGCATGCCCGGAACGCCTCCCCAGGGAGCCATCCCGGAGGCATCCGAAACAGATGCCCGAGCCACCTCAACTGCCCCCTTTCGAAGTGGAGGAGCAGCGGCTCTACTCTGAGCTCCTCCCGGATGACAGAGCTCCTTACCCTATCTCTAAGGGAGTGCCCCGCCACCCTACGGGGGAAGCTCATTTCGGCCGCTTGTATCCGGGATCTTACCCTTTCGGTCATGACCCAGAGCTCATGACCATAGGTGAGAGTAGGAACGTAGATTGACTGGTAAATCGAGAGCTTTGCCTTCCGGCTCAGCTCCTTCTTCACCACAACGGACCGGTACATAGACGGCATTACTGTTGCCGCTGCGCCGATCCGTCTGTCAATCTCACGATCCATCCTTCCCTCACTTGTAAACAAGACCCCGAGATACTTAAACTCCTCCACTTGAGGAAGGAGCTTCCCTCCAACCTGGAGGGTGCAAGCCACCTTTTTCCGGTCGAGAACCATGGCCTCAGATTTGGAGGTGTTGACCCTCATCCCAGCTGCTTCACAGTCAGCTGCAAAACGCCCCAGTGCATGCTGTAAGTCCAGGCTTGAAGGAGCCAACAGGACAACATCATCTGCAAAAAGCAGCGATGAAATCCTGTGGTCCCCAAACTGGACTCCCTCCAGCCCCTGTCTGCGACTAGAAATTCTGTCTATAAAAACATTGAACAGAACCGGTGACAAAGTTCCGAGCCCTGTCGGAGTCCAACATGCACTGGGAACAGATCTGACTTACAGCTGGCAATGCGAACCAAGCTCCTGCTCCGGTCATATAGAGACCTAGAGTTATATCCTCCTGACTACCCACAGTTCAAATTTGTCCTCTGTAGAGGACATTTGTCAACCTTAATATCTTCTACACCCTGCATACTACTGAGCCAACTCCTTGTGTGCTCTAAAGAGGACGTTTAGCACTTTCAAATGAGACCAAATATGTAGGGGTGGGGTTTTGAGAATTTCCTCTTCCTCTTCAAGTTTAAAAAACAAGTATTGGTACATTTATTTTTCCCTGGTAGTCAGGAGGATATATATATTTTTTGAGGGTTCCTGTAGACATGTATCATATGAAAGATGTTAAGATGTGCCTTTCTCTCCTTTTGAATTTAAAAAAGAAAAACATTACAGTAACAGCAAGCAAATAATTCTGATGTATAATCAAAAAGAGAAATTTATCTTCTATTTTCCTAGTGCATGCATATGATATCTACGCAGGAAATCAAAAAATAATTTGATTCACCTATGTCCATCAATATTTCCTTTATGAAAGTGTCAAGCAGGATGTGTCTTAAAGTTAGATTTATGTTGATAAAATCTGGTTTTCATAAACTGCCAGTATAGCTCAGAAACAAAACAATTGATCTGATGCAGCAGGTGTAAAACAGCAGCAGTATCCGAGTCATGATAAAGCGCTGCTAGTCTGAATATTGCATTTCTTAGTCAGGGTGGTGGCATGTGTATAAAGAAAGATAGAACAGCAGAAGATGAATATAGATATCAGTCTAATTAGAAAGTGTAAATGGACTCAGATGTTCTTTGTTATATATCATTTCAGTGACATTCTTATCTTTCTTACCATAGTTTTTTGGAAGATTTCCTGGACACACACTCACACACACACACACACACACACACACACACACACACACACACACACACACACACACACACACACACACACACACTCTTTTAAATATTCCATTACAAAACCATGGGTATTAATATAGACTTCTTCCCCTCAACCTCCGTTCATCAGTGAAGGCTTTCCCTTAAAGAGAGTGCCTCAGTGGGTCACTCCATCTCTGGCAAACCCCATGTCTATAGGCATTGCTTTGTATTGTCAGAATGGAACGTTTGGGTCAGGCCCCTAAGTTCCACTAAAGAAAAAATTCAAATATTATAAGATATTTTAGATAATTTTGTGCTTCAGATTTTGTGAGAACTGTATGGAGAAGGCTCACATATGGATGTACGGGTCAGATGCCCACATACTGTTAGACATATAATGTAATGTACATACTGCATGTAGCCTTAATTATATACCTAGTCCTGCTTTTGTAAGTTTATCAGATGAAGCATTTCCTGTGCAATTCAGAGCACAACGTAAATGCACAGAAACCTCATGAACGACTGGATCAGAGACTCAAACTCCATGAAGGCCAGCTGTATATAGGGAAAAATCTGTAAAAATATCTGTTTGTCTTGGTGTGGGTCTTTTTGAAGGGGGATTGAGGGAGCTGTAGATGAGAGTGAAAATATAAATGTTGTATAAGAAACAGATTTGTGGCTTAGTGTATCTATATATTTAGTACAGTGTAGTTGTTACAGGTGTTGCAGACAGGTGGGGGGAGCACTAGGGGGGGGTTTCCAGCAGGGATTGTGTTGTATTGTTGTTTTCGTATGTCATGTGCTTGTTGTAGCCCTGCCTTATTCCTAATCGTTCCTGTCTTGATTCACCTGTTCCTAATGTGTCCTTTAATTATGTTCTCTATTTATAGTGGGGTTTGTGCTTTGGTTCCTTGCTAGTCCTCGTCGGTATGTAATGCGTCTGAATGTTATTCGTCTGTATGTTATTCGTCTGTGTCTTCGTGGACGTATGTTCCTTATTTTCAATAAACCCCTGTCTGCCATCTATCCCTGCGTGAGGTCTGATCCATCTAAACCGGCACGATCAGCGTTATGTGACAGTAGTAATAGGATAGTATATTATAGTATTCTAGATTAGTTATATAGGAAAAGATTCAGCATAAAAATCATTTAATTGAACTGATTCGCACAACACCAGATGTGTTAAATGAGTTCATCATGAGTGGGAGAGATGACTGTGTGTGTTACAAAGAAATGGCAATCATGTAGAGGATGTTGTATAACAAATAAAATTATTATTTTTTAAAGTGTTAATGTCTGCTTTTGCATGGAAACCTTTGGGACACCTTGTAGAATATGATACCATACTATATTGATACCTTGTTACCAGAATTTCCTAAATTTTATCCAATATATTTTATAATTTCTCTGTGTTGCACCATGTACAGATTTTTTTATGCTATCTTTCTCTAGCGTGTTCTGACTCAAAGGATTTTCATCTTTTTCAGGGGATTCTCTTGAAAATTCCCTCAGCATTTGATCTTCCTCTAAAGTAATAATTCTCAAAATTCTGTATATACTGTGTCAGAAAAAAAATACATTAAGACAAATTACAAATGATAACAAAAAGGTAGCCCTGCGATGGGTTGGCACTCCGTCCAGGGTGTATCCTGCCTTGATGCCCAATGATGCATGAGATGGCACAGGCTCCCCGTGACCCGAGTATAGATCGGATAAGCGGTAGACAATGAATGAATGAACAAAAAGGTATATAAAAAACTGTTTATAAAATATAACAAACCTCTGAGAGAATAATAGTCTATAAAAAAGTGTGTAGGAAGAGAAAGACAGAGAGAGAGAGAGAGAGAGAGAGAGAGAGAGAGAGAGAGAGAGAGAGAGAGAGAGAGAGAGAGAGAGAGAGAGAGAGAGAGGGAGAGGGGTGAGGGAAGAGGAGAAAACACAGAGAGAGTGCTGATAATGATTTGTGTTAGATGTGTGAACACAGGTGTGAATATATATATATATATTCTGTATAAATATCAGAAAATATCCTGAAAATTTTAAACCTTTGCAGATTGTAGGAGAGCATGAGAATGTGAATAAGGGAGCACAAGACCATGATAAGGAGAGGAGAGGATTGTGGCCGTGGTTGAAGAGAGAAAAGAAGGCGGAGCAGTGAGTGAGTGAGAAAGCAGAAAAGCTGAGGGATCAGGATAGAAGGAGGGGAGGGAAGCTTTGATTTCATGCTGCTAAGAGTGTGCTGTCTCTTTGGAGATAGAAACTGACATAGCACGGTGCCAAGGGAGCTTCTTCAGAGATGAACCTCTCAGCGAGCACCATATACCAAAATCAATCTCTTTTCCACCTCTCTTTTTTAATGAAATTACCAGCCACCTTGGTCTGCATCATGAGGTTCGTTTCAGCTTTGGTTGTAGTTTAATGTGCAGTAGATTAGTGAATGATACAAGATGCATCAACACAAGGTTAATTTTGTCAGACAAAGTTAAACGAGTGTCTATCAGTAGACACAATGAGACACTAAATATCTACGAAATTACAACTCCTGTAGCTTTATTCAAATCAACTCAAATGATAAAATGTGTGACGTGAAGTGGATCCTAGACGGCCGTAAGAGAACTCATTTAATGGCCAAGAATTAATGAAAGAATTTATTTTAATGGCCTGGCATGGTTGGTTTTCTTTTACAGGTGAGAAATGGAGACAAATCCTGACTGAGCCATACTTTAGTCTCTCTAAACTCCCTCTTTGCACAAGACTTTGTAAACATCCCCTATATGTGAGAGTCCAAACATTTATCCAGCTCAGAGGGATTTTCTTTGTCAGACATAATATTGGGAGCTGGATATTATTGAGTTTTGACCTCTCTGCCCTTTCTACAGCAATGTGATATATATGATAGAAGAAAATAGATTTATCTATTTTTCAAATCAAAACCCGGCTCAGTTCTCTACTCAATCCGGCAAGAAGTTATTGTGGTTATAATTCTGATCTGCACACCCTGACCTCACTGCAAACTTTCTGCTCTATTCTCGTCATCACATTCACTTTGCGCTCTGTAGCTTCACTTAGTGTGCTTATAGGTGTAGATTATAGCACAAAATAATCTATCACAGCCCTGCTCAAAAGCTACTGTTGCTTATGGCTGAATAGAAAACTGCCCCATTTTTTTTTCTTGAGCAGATTCATAATAATAATATGTGTCATGAGCCATACTGCAGAGATCTATTCAGAGCCAAAGGTCCAATTACTTCTAATTAAATTCAAGGAATTAAATGTTAGTGTAAAATAAAGTTCTGGAATTTACATCTCAAAAGACTACACTTTTGCACACATGGGCATTAGTGTAATTATTCAGCTGGAAAAAAGATCAGGGTGAAGTTTTCAGTGTATTTCTGAGTGCATCTTTCTGGAAATGAATCTGTCAATATTTTCACTTTGTTGGACTTATCAGACTCTGCTCAATCTATACTTGCAATCTTTATACAGCAAAGTGCAGCATGTCTTGTAGAAAAAGAAAAGTGCTATCAATTATTTTTTCAATCTTACTTTACTATCAGGGTTGGTGTTGTGAAACACTTGAAGTGTGATAATGAATATAAGCTCATGCTTGCCAACAAGCCACAGGGGGACATATTGCTCAGAAAAAGACAATTCTTCTGGATGATAGGCCCAGAACATGCAATGGTGTCCATCCTATAAAAAGAACTACAAAAATCAACAAAGAAATGAGGTTGTGAATTACAAAGTGCACACAATGTGCTTCATTTAAGGTGGATAAAAATTGATTTTTTAAGTAAACTGTTCATACAGAAACTTACACAAAGAATTTGATAGTCATGAAAATCATATAAATGTGGAAAATATCATTCCTGTTTACACATTCTCCTGAGCCAGTGTCAACTTACGCATTACAGAAAATTACAGACACCCTTATTCAGAGACTCTTATAAAAGCAATTTGTCTCTATCAAAACACATCCTCATGGTAGTTCAGGAACTAAGAATATCATCAAAAAGATTTTGTAAAAACCAATCGTCTTTTATTATTGCTTCTAATATTAATTTAAGAATATTGTGAATGAAAAAAGTGAGTTCATACAATCTCATAAATTAAGAAAAATACAATTAATATTTTAATTATGATTAGTGAAACATTGCCCTATAAAGGGAGGACAGGCTGGTCGGTCTGTGCATAGCTGCAAGCCGTAAACAAATACTTGCGCTGACGCTAGATTTAAGGCTTACTCATTATGATTAATAAAGTGAGGTGAAATAACTTGCTCCCAGCTATATGTGCACTTGAACTTTTAACGAGTTTTGTGGATGGCACTACATGCAAATGAGCTGTTCCTGTAATGCCCTACACACTTCACAAGTGATCAGCATACATATGTGAGTAAATCAACAATGCCTAAACTTTTGTATATCCAAATTAGGTTATGCAAACATTTGCACACAACTTTACTGAAAGATTGATAAACGAAGCCCATAGTTTGTTGAGACTTATAATAGGATTTGAATCTGTCCTGTGCATAGAGACTAATGTGATGGATTTTATGATCTTGACAGGCATTTTTAAAGCTGCCAACAGGTGATCAGAGGCTCTTCTGTAATAATAGGTGACAGCAGTGACAGCCAGACTTAACCGAAAGGCTGCATAGTGAAGGCAACAGATAAGTGTCATTGCAAGAATAAAAATTGTCTTCCATCACCCTGGCAACCCACTGGTTCTGTTTCCATGGCAAACGATGCTGAGCAATGGGTTTCACCATCAATAGTGTGCTCAGTCATGCTGCAAGTAGTTTATCCCTGCAGTATAAAATCCATTGGGACTATATGGGACTGTTTATGGGTAACGTTACAAATTTGTGGCTTTCACTAGACAGTGATTGGTGCTCAGATCAAGATAACAGCAACAAGAGATGTTTTGTTGCATTTTGGTTTTATTTGTTTTGTATTTCAAATAATTACTTGTACATCATGTAATCAGTCAGAGTTTTAAATCGTATTCAGAGTTTCTAGAGTATGATTTCAGAAAGCTCAAACAGTCAAAGCACAGACCACCAGAAAATTAGAATGTAAATGGTCAAACTAAATTGGTAGTATTTTAAATCACGTAGAAGGAAAACATCCTGAGCTACATAAAAGTGTTCTTTGATCAGCATACTGTATCTTTCCAGCCTAATTGAAGACAACAAAAATAATTCTAATTTTTATTTAAAACTGTGGCAAAATCGACTACAGCTTTGATGACTATAAATTTTAATTTGATAGCTTACTCTGTAAATGATAATTTTACTATCTCACATCAGCATTTACAATGTTTCACTCCCCTTTGAGAGAGCAATCTTTTTTTCCCCCCCATTGTCTGTACCGCTTATCTGATCTATTACGGTCTGAACTTGTTTTTAGCTTCGGACCAAGGCTGCATCTCAATAGTAGCCCTTACTTGATCTTAGTGCTGCATTCGACACTATAGATCATAGCATTCTCGTAGATCGCTTACAAAATCACATAGGTATTCAGGGACAGGCATTAAAATGGTTTAGATCCTAACTGTCTGATCGATACCATTTTCATTCATTGTCTACCGCTTATCCGAACTATTCTCGGGTCATGGGGAGCCTGTGCCTATCTCAGGCGTCATTGGGCATCAAGGCAGGATACACCCTGGACGGAGTGCCAACCCATCGCAGGGCACGCACACACACCGGCCAATTTAGAGATGCCAATCAACCTACCATGCATGTCTTTGGATTGGGGGGGGAAACCGGAGTACCCGGAGGAAACCCCCGAGGCACGGGGAGAACATGCAAACTCCACACACACATGGCGGAGGTGGGAATCAAACCCCCAACTCTGGAGGTGTGAGGCAAACGTGCTAACCACTAAGCCAACGTGCCCCCCCCCCGATACCATTTTGTAGATTTAAATATTTAAAAATGTCCAGTGTAATGCCAGTGAAATATGGGGTCCCACAAGGATCAGTTTTAGGACCTCTGCTTTTCTCAATAAACATGCTTCCCTTGGGCAACATCATTAGAAGGCATGGGATTAGTTTCCATTGTTATGCTGACGATACACAGTTATATATCTGGGGATGTGGTAGCTTAGTGGTTAAGGCATTGGACTACTGATCGGAAGGTGGTGTGTTCGAATCCCAGGTCCACCAAGCTGCAACTACTGGGCCCCTGAGCAAGGCCCTTAACCCCAAAAATGCTCAGTTGTATAAAAAAAAAAAATGAGATGAAAATGTAAGTCGCTCTGGATAAGGGCGTCTGCTAAATGCCAGAAATGTGAATGTAAATATCTCATCAAAACCAGATGAAATATCTAAACAGTCTAGATTAACAGAGTGTGTTAAAAATTGGATGGCTGATAATTTTCTATTACTAAATCCTGATAAGACAGAGATACTACTGATTGGTCCAAAAGCCAGTACACAAAAGCTCTCACAATTCAACTTGTACTTAGAAGGATGTTCTATTACTACTAGCTCAACAGTGAAAGACCCAGGCATAATATTAGACAGCAACTTGTCCACTGACAATCATATTTCCAATATTACAAAAACAGCCTTCTTCCACCTCAGAAACATTGCCAGGCTTAGGAACATTTTATCTGTAACTGATGCAGAAAAGCTCGTTCATGCATTCATGACCTCCAGACTGGACTATTGTAATGCATTTCTAGGTGGTTGTCCTGCACCTTCAATAAATAAGCTACAGTTAGTCCAGAATGCAGCCGCCAGAGTCCTTACCAGGTCAAGGAAATATGATCATATAACCCCAATATTATCATCCCTGCACTGGCTACCTGTTATGTTTAGAATTGATTATAAACTAGCACTACTTACGTACAAGACTCTAAATGGTTTAGCTCCCATGTATCTAGCCAGTCTTCTAACACATTACAATCCATCACGTTCCTTAAGATCTCAAAATTCCGGACTTCTGGTAATTCCCAGAATATCAAAGTATACAAAAGGTGGTAGAGCGTTTTTGTATTTAGCTCCTAGACTTTGGAATAGTCTTCCTGACAGTGTTCAGGGCTCAGACACAGTCTCCGAGTTGATAAACTTTTCTGATAAAATTTTACTTCAATACATCTGATTAAATGCACATTATCATCTAGTGCCTGTTAATATTATGAACAGCAGCTACGCTAATTACTTTCCAATTGTTTCCCTTCTTCTACCCATCCCAAGACATATAGAGATTGTACCAGCTCCAGTGGCATCCAGAGATGGACCAGCTCCAGCCGGGTTCTGCTTTATGAGGACTGCGGTATTCAAAGCAACGCTGCCAACCCTATGTGGACGACAACAACCTCCTAATTAATTTACACATAACATTCTACACATGCTGTATCTGCATCACACAGTTGACTATACATAAATGGAGAAAGTACATTGTTCATATCACACTATCCAGTGTCACCCAAATGAGGATGGGTTCCCCTTTGAGTCTGGTTCCTCTCAAGGTTTCTTCCTTGCCACAGTCGCCTCAGTCACCTCAGGCTTGCTCAGTTGGGATAATTTTGTCTAACACCTAGAACTGTCTGTTCGTATGTTTGCTGTTTCTTATGTTCTGTAAAGCTGCTTTGAGACAATGCTTTTTGTTAAAAGCGCTATACAAATAAAACTGAATTGAATTAAATATTCTCGGGTCACAGGGAGCCTATCTCAGGAATCAAGGCAGGATACAACATGGATAGAGTGCCAACTCATTGCAGGTCACAGACACAATTTAGAGATGCCAATCATCCTACAATGCATGTCTTTGGACCAAGCACAGGGAGAACATGCAAACTCCACTCACACGTGTGAGGCAGGAATCAAACCCCCAACCCTAGAGATGTGAGGGAAACGTGCTAACCACCAAGCCACCAAGTTCATTAATGTCCTCTTCAAAACTCAAAACCTCTTCTAGATCCCTTACCTAAAAAATTAAACCCTTTTACTATTGATAAAAGCAATTCTTCACTTAGCACTGATTATGTACCTAAATAAACTAGCAGTTTTCAAACCTGTAAGTAAAAAACCTGACCTCAACCTCTGTCAGTTGTCCAGCTTGTCCAAGTTAAGGGAATGCCCTCTCCTGGCTTAGGTCTCCTGTTTCAGTTTTTATTTTTTATACTCTAGTACACTACTAACCAGTCAAAAATCAATAAAAAACAAAAGGATTAGACTTAAACTCTGGGCAGAGAAAATTCTTAAATTATTCCTGTATACATCTTAATACAGACAATAAAGTGGTAAACTAAATGGAAGTATTAATTATAATTTTGAGAATTAATCATCTTGCTCATTTTCAGTAGCTGCCTTATGCTGATCATCTGTTTGGGAACACTGGCTGTGAGGACAGAATAGACCCCCCCAACACACACATTCATACCCAGGGGCAAGTTATCTAAGCCAGTTCTCTTATTGGCATGTTTCTGGGAGGTGGGTGGAAACTAGAGAACCCAGAGGAAATAGTTGGAGAATATGCAAAACTCAGCACAGTCACCTGCTGCCAGGATCAAGCCTTCATGGCAACATTTGACTGCATTTAGAATCTTACGGATTTCAGAACATATGAAAGTAAGGATAGCATTCTCTCACATACACACACTCTCACACACCTCAGAGACACCGTATATACATTGATCATAGAACTCATGAATCAGATCAAGGCTATCCGAGAGCTATTAGGATCAAGACATTAACAAAGTGAAGATCTGTGGCTTTGTTTTATTTTTTTGGGATCAACTATAAAAACACTACCTGGGCTGTACATCTTCTGACAACTCTCTGCCATACACACTTATAGACAACAACAGTAATATATAATAGGCCTGCCTACACTATGAAGTAGGAGAGAGAGAGAGA